>LN483373.1:202757-540681 GCA_900002565.1 Culicoides sonorensis | reverse complement strand
ACTGAGAAAGAAAAAACTATCAGAACATTTTAATACATTAAAAACTAAGAATTTTAGGTTATGTAACAATAAAAAATGATCAGTTTATGATTTTTTTGAAAAAAAAATTTTTCAGTAAAAATATACTCCCGAGTGTATATATACTTTCCCCCCCACCAAGATTTTTGAGACAAAATTAACCGGAAAAGTAGAAACGACTTTGCTTGGCCTAACTTAATTTTATTAACTCTGGTCAAATTGTTACTTTGTTAACCAACGCAATTCCTTATCAGTTCAATTTCAATTTGTAATTCTATTTCATCAATTTATCATTTTTTTTATTTACATTTAATTTCATTTCCAGAAATTTTCAACCACAACCCCATTGAGAGATTCAAAGAAGAACTTTGTCAAACAAGCACGCAAGTACTCGAACAAACGTGCAGAGACAACGGAAAAACGTGAATATGACAGTGATTCAGATTCAGATGACGAACATGCAGCTCCAAAAGTCGTTAAAAGAGTAAGTTGCTTGCAAATTTTTAGTTCGCAAAAAAATATAAAGTGCGTGGCTTCCATCACGTCTCCTCATTTTTTTTTTAATTGTGATTCATTTAATCGTAAACTAGTTGAAATACAAAATTCATTTAAAAAAAAACATGTTAGATAATAAATAAATAATTTTACTGTCAACATATGTGCTAAATAAAGTCAATAGAACAAAAATTTTATTGATACAAGCGGATTATCAATAGATAACCTGAAAAATTCAAGTAAATTATCTTGTATTCATTCCGGTAGACGTTTTTTTTAAATTATTTACTTTTTTTATTCTTTTTTTTATTGTCTTGTTGTCATTTAATTAATATATAAATTAAGTGGCGCAGTTAAACAACCTTGAAAATGAGGATATTATTAGATTACCTTTTAATTTTTTTTTTGTTTTAAATTTTAAACGTCATTTCATTTAAATTTGAATATTATTTTTAAATTTTTAATCACTTAACATTAAAAATAAAGTAAATAAACACTTTCTCGGCTGATGCGCAAAACGTGATCTCGTAAACACTTAAAAAATTTTATTGATTTCATTTTTTTTGTTTTAAATTTAAATTTTAAGGGTGAAACTGAATTCTGGCGCCGTAAGATGAGAACATTACACGGTCTTTTGGATCTCAACAAGGACGGTGTCATTTCATATGAGGATTTCATGATTTTGGCCGATAAATTTGGTGAATTAGATCACTTGAATCCAGATGAAATTGAAGAATTCAAAACAATCATGAAGAGTACTTGGGAGGCACAGTGGGGTGAATTGTCACCATATAATTTGGTTACTGTTGAACAATTCATGAAAGACATGCATCACGTTATCAATGATGGTCATCTTCATCGAAGATCGGATGATTTCTTACCATTTATTTTTAAGGTATTATTTTTTTTCTTTTAATTTCATTTCAATTTATTTTTTTTCATTAAATCATAGGCAATCAATCACGATCATTCGGGACAAGTTTCACTTCATGACTACAAAATATTCTTCAATTGTCTTGGTCTCACTGATGAAGATGCTGCAATTTCATTTGCCATTATCGATATTAATAATGATGGAAAATTGTCATTGGATGAATTCCTTGAATTGGGCCACGATTACTTTTACAATGAAGACGAAAAGTGTCCATCGAGAATGTTTTGGGGACCTTTAATCAAAGAACACCCCTAATTTAGTATTTATTTAATTTCATGACTTTAAATTTAATTCCAATTTCTTATTATTTTTGTACTTTTTTACATTTAACTGTAATCTTAAGGCATATTAAACGTGAAAAATAATAAGAAATAATTTTCTACTTACTTGCAATTTAAAATGAGTGAAAAATCTGGAAATAATGAGACTAAATTTTACATGTAAACACAATTCCCTGATAATATTAAGCGAGGAACTTTAACTTCTATTTAATGTTAAGAATAAAATGTAAAACACAATCCTTTATTCATACTTTGTAGCTTTCGTAATTTGTGATAAAATAAAAATAAAAAAGATTTATAATCAAATTTTGAGTGTTTAATTTTCTTCGATAAGCTCCTGAAATTGGGTTCAAATGTCCCACTCGTTTTGGGTTGAGAGTGTACAGAACAGCTCATCTTGACGATTTTTGGTTTATTAGACGAAAAAGAAATTGTTTTCAGATTTAAGGCAAAGCGACGCCTTAAATTAACACAACAAAATAGACACGTGCTTCAGAAAATAACGGAATGTCAATTTTCATTTTAGATACAAAGTATTTTAATATAATTTTTTTTTCTTCTAGGAGATAAAATTTAACTCATTTTCTTAATGAAATTATTATTATTTAATTATTTCAGTTTTATTTTCACTATTCGTAATAATTTTTTGCATGGTCGATATAAATTTATCAATCTTATCATGACAACTTGTAAGACACATGATACAATGTGAGTTATTTTTCAATGATCGTTTTTTTTCTTTACATTAAGCGGTTCAAAAATATTTTAAAATGTTTTGTCATTTCCCCTCCCCCCCCTGAAAAGCGAAAAAATACATGGAGAAAATCTAAAAATTGGTCACACTCTAAATTAAGAATTGATTGGCAGTGAATTTTGGCTGTTGACCTCATTTCTATGACATTCCATTAATTTTTTTATACTCTATAAAAGAGAAAATTGATAAAAAATATTGCTTACACCAATATGTTTCAAAATAATTTCTTACCTCTGATATTTTTAGTATCAATTATGACAGGAGCCCTAGAGTAAGGAGTTGTTGCTGCAATAGGTGCTGGAAGTGTCGCCTTATTGTCCTCATTATGTTTGTTTCCTAATTGTATCGGATATGAAAAAGCAGGTGGATATTGGTGTTGAGAAGAAACAACTTGATGACATGGCTGAGGTTTAGGGAGATAATCTTGTGGTTTTGTTTGATTTTCTGGCTTATATGGCACTACAATGACTGTACCCTTTGGAACACTGTAATATTCTTGCGGTTTTTGGTGAGAAACTGGCACATAATGTCCTTTTCCTAGTTGTTCTGTATACACTCTTTGTGGTTGACTGTAATATTTATCTTCACCATCTTTCAAATGTTCACCCTTATACGCCTTTGTGATCAACGCATAATTATTTGTAGATGGAACTGTTTTTGGCGGACATGGTGGTGGTGCACACCAGGAAATTTCAAAAAGTACCAAAATAGAAAAAAATAATAATAATTTTGCCTTCATTTCAATAAATTAATACTATTTGTTTCTTTAAAGTTAATTGCAGGAACTGACATTAACTGGTAATTAACATGCATGTTTTATATACAAAAATGATTTCATTCGTATATTTTGCCAAATCCTTACATTATCACGTATGCCGATTTTTTGTCAATATAGATTATTTTCATTGTGTTACATCATGTTTACAAAAATATTTTTATAATTTTTTTTTGTAATTTAATTCCGCACATTTAATTGTGTTGATGGAACTTTATAAATATTTTGAAAAGGCACATGTTTAAGTTCGTGTTACGGTAAATTCAAAAAAAAATAAATTGAGAAATTTTAAAAATGTTTGTTTATAGCAAAGAAGAAAGAAAGAATAAATTTTTCGTATTATAATGAGTATATTTTATTACATTAAAATAAAAAAAATCTTACATTGAGTATATTTTAAGTAAAAATGGCATTTATTAAAGGCACTTTGCGAATTTTGATGTAAAATAGTAAACTTAAAAATAAAATATAAGTAATTCATTGTAAAAGTGGATTAATATTTTGTTGCATTTGTAAATTGTCAATCACAAATTTGAGATTCTTATCTGGAAATTCAAATATTTGCGGTAAATTCAGTTGATCAGTAGCAACAACGTCCAAACATTTAAGTGATTCAATCAAACGGTTCACCAAATCGTCTGTCACCAAAACTTGAACCCAATACCCTAAAATCACATAAGGATTTGCACGAGAACAATTTGAACCTGTCACAGATTCAGCCACAAATGTAATTGCATATTTTTGGTCCTTAAATGTAAAATGACGTCCATGTCGTACCCTATCCCGAATTGCTAACACTAAAAATTTTGCAGCATATGGTGGTAATTTAATTTCAAGACCGTTAAATGATGTTGCTCGAAATGGTACATTGGGAAAATCAACTGGACACTGGATGTCACTTGCTTGTGGCTCCTTCTTAATGTTAATATCTGATGTCATGTTATCCCAATTGTTTGCATTAACGACATCTTGTTCAAGGAGGTCAAGTTCCGATTTGATTTGAGCCCCAAAAAGCTCTTTAAATTCAAATTGGGCATTCACTCCGGCTAAATCAGAGCCATTCTGTTCCAATTCGGCTTCAAGTTGACGCAGTTTTTCGGGAAAAAGTTCAAATACAGTTTTGGTGCGATTCATATCGGTTATCAGCCAATCGCCACCGGTACTCACATCAGTTTTAAGTAAATTTAAGACACTTTTTCCATTGGAACGTGATGCTTTTTCCAATTCCTCTTCACATACACCAACAATTTGGAGAAAATCAACCCAGCCAAATGGTGTTTCAGTGCGAGGCATTTGTGGATCATCACAAATAAGCATATGTTTAATTTTAGTGGTTGGTGGCATGGCTTTATTCAAACTTTTACCCCAAGGCACATTGTCACCAGAGCATAAGCGATTTCCCGTTTGAAACACATACCTAGCTAAATCTTGGAGTAAATTTGCAGGCCATGATGGAGGCTTATCACCATCATTAGGTGTTTTTAGTAATCGGAATGTCAGTTCAAAGCCCATACCAGATTTGGGTTCGGGATCCCCTGAAGTTTCAGGCATATGCACACGATCTGTAAAATTGCAATGAAATTTAATTTCATTTATCAAATAAATCTGAAAATCAATAAACACTCACTATCACCATGCAAATCCGATAATCCAAATGAAATGTAATGCCAATGTGCTGGAATAATTTCGTTTCCAGGATTGTTATACATTGAAATGTAATCGAGCGGATCTTGGCCTCCAAGCCAATATTTAAGGATTGTAGTTGCCTGTTTAAAAAAAATCACATTAAAAATATGCCGCAAGCAAGAATTCCATTGAAATTTCACCTGAAGTGGATTTTTTTGATCTGGATAAATACTGTTGCATGTTTCAATTAACTTTTCCAATCCTTTTGGAATTTTACCTTGACTTTTCATTGTTTCCATCTTAAAAAATAAAATATCGATTATATAAAATTAAAATACAAAATTGTTTAAAAAGTAACAAAAAAACAATAATAAACAAATGACGCTACAGGTTGCTGTCAAAAAAGACTGGGATGTGTTCGGATGGTCAATGTTTTGACAGTAAACTTAAACAGCTGATCACTCGAGTACTCGAATTTGAATTGGTGATTTTGGGCATCTCTAAATTATTGGAGATAAACAAGTTGAAGGTGTGATTGATAATTTTCTTATTTTAAATATAAAATACACAATTTAAAGGTGAAAAACGTATTTGAAAGTCTTGCTCGATATTTTTTTGTGACATTAACCATCAAGTTTGGTATAAAAAAGTGTTAGTTTTTGTGTGAAACATTTAAATTGTTTCCCGGTGACTGAAATCGATTTTTTTGAATCAAAAATGGCGACTCAAGATATCAAAAGCTTTTTCCATGAATGGGCCTCAAAATCAAAGGTTGAGATTACGTTTAATACCAGAGCAACAGGTAAGATTTCATTTTGAAACTGTTACGAGGAAATTTTACTCGAATTCCATGAAATTTTATTAGTTTTCTTTGTTTCACATACTTTCTATAGATACAGATTTGTATGATTGCAATTTTTGATTATTTTAGGTCCAAAACACCGTCAACGATTTCTTTGTGAAGTCCGTGTCACAGGTCATCCTTATGTTGGAGCTGGAAATTCCACAAGCAAAAAGGATGCTGAAAAGAATGCTGCACGAGATTTTGTCAATTTTCTCATTCGTACTGGAAAAGTGAACGCTTCAGAAGTGCCAGGAGAAGTTCCTGATGCAAATGCTGTTGGAGCTGGACCCGCAGCTGCTCCCGCATTATCTGCATTTCACAATATGCCAGAACAACGGTCCCAATATGTTCCCCAAAATGCAAATGTGTTTCGTGAAGGCCAAGGACCAGAAGATCTTGGTCAAGCATATCGTGGTGTCGATGAGAGACAAGATTATTTCAATAGAGCCGAGCAAGCTAAACAAATGGAAGAACAAGAATCGTTTGATGTCAATGCAGGCATTCATGGAAATTGGACAATTGAAAATGCTAAAGCGAAATTGCATCAATTTATGCAAATGAATAAAATTCAAGCAGATTATCGATACAAACCTGTGGGACCGGATCATGCAAGGTAAATTCACAATTTAAACTTTATTTTTTAATGTATCTCAGACAATGTGTCAGATCAAATTAGAACTGACTTTTTGACTGAATTTTTAAGTTTTGATTATTAAAATCTTAGAATTAGAATGCAATTCTAAGTATTTTAATGTAATGGAATCGATTTCGTTGTTTCAAGTCAACTACAAATGAAATGTGTGCCAGATAAAAGAAAAATTATGTTTGATCAAACTTATAAAGCAAAAATGGAAACAAATGAAAATTTTCGAATTAAAATTAAATTCAGAGGATTTTCATATGACACAAATTATATCAAACATAATTTTTTTCTTTTTTAAAGAATTCACACTCTAATTGAAAATGGATTTCATATGAATGAGAAGCAACGAAGTTGATTTCAGTTTCCCGACCTTGATTTAAAGGTAAGACTTATTTTTAGAATTTTATGTTAAAAAATATGGTGAATTTCGTATCTTAATTTAAAATAATTTTAAAGGAGCTTCATGGCTGAAATGACAATTTATGTGAAACAATTGAAGAGAAGTATTACTGGCCGTGAAACTGGTTCAAATAAACAATCGGCAAGTAAATCGTGTGCATTGTCTTTGGTCAGGCAATTGTTCCATTTGGGAGTTATTGAAGCCTTCTCTGGAACTCTAAAAACTGAAAAGTAAGTTTTTTACCTCTTATCTGCTAAAATTCATATTTTTACCATCACTATTATTAATTTTATTAGAGCAAAAGATCAGACAAAGCCGTATCCTGTTGCAATAAGTCCTGAAATGGTTCAACGAATTGAAAATTGTTTGAGAGATTTGAATATTCAACCAGTTAATCATCAAAGAGCTCCATTAATCAAACCTGAGGAAGGAACAGAGCCTCACGTCAGTTTATTGGTATGATCATCATAATTTTTTTTTTTAATTCAAATCAATTTTAATTAAATTTCAATTTCATCAGATTCAAGAGTATGAAAATCCTGCTCCACGTCGTCGAACGGATGATCCTGGTAGTGTCATTCCTTGGGCACCTCCACAACCCAATTGGAATCCCTGGAATGCTTGTAACATTGATGAAGGATATTTGGCTACTGCCACCTTGGAGCAACTCAGTGACGATTTAATTCGAGATGAGCGTGACAAGAAAATGAATGACCCCGAGTTACAGAAACGCATAACTGACCGTGAAAAACTTCCAATTTCGGCAATGCGTGACAAAATCATGGAAGTCATCAATGATAATTCTGTTTGTCTGATTCGTGGTAACACTGGTTGCGGTAAAACAACTCAAATTGCGCAATTTATCCTCGAAGATTATATAAACTCAGGTCAAGGAGCTTGGTGTAACATTGTCGTCACACAACCAAGACGAATCTCTGCAGTTAGTGTTGCTGAACGTGTTGCTAATGAAAGACACGAAAATTTGGGTGAAGCAGTTGGATATTCAGTGAGATTTGAATCTGCACTCCCACGACCATTTGGCTCGATTCTATTCTGTACAATTGGAGTACTTTTAAGAAAATTAGAAGGTGGATTGAGAGGTGTATCACATGTCATTGTCGATGAAATTCACGAACGTGACGTCAATTCTGACTTCATAATGGTCGTTTTACGAGACATGGTTCATACATATCCAGATCTAAGAATTATTCTGATGAGTGCTACAATTGATACGACACTATTTTCAGAATATTTCAACAATTGTCCGGTTATTGAAGTACCAGGACGATCATTCCCAGTTAAACAATATTTCTTGGAAGATTGCATTGAATTGACCAAATTCAACCCGCCTCCAGATAGTCGTAAACGTAAAAAGGGAAAAGATTCCAGTGGTGGTGGTGGTGATGATGATGATGAATCTGCTGCAATTGAAATGGAGCCAGGAGATCAAAATTTGAATAAAGTCTTAGATGATCGAAGATACTCACCCCAAACTCGTGAAGTAATGTCTAAACTCAATGAATCTGAAGTCAGTTTTGAACTTATTGAAACAATTCTCTTATATATTAAGAGCTTGAATCAGGAAGGAGCCGTTCTTGTCTTCCTTCCAGGATGGAATCTAATTTTCGCATTGATGAAACATCTACAAGCAAAACGTGAATTTTCTGACAATTCATATCGTATCTTACCTCTACATTCCCAGATTCCAAGAGAAGATCAACGTCGGGTATTTGAACGTGTCCCACCTGGTATAACAAAAGTAATTCTCTCAACAAATATTGCCGAGACATCGATCACAATTGACGATATTGTGTATGTGATTGATATTTGTAAAGCAAGAATGAAGCTTTTTACATCTCACAACAATTTGACAAGTTATGCCACTGTATGGGCAAGTCGTACTAACTTGGAACAAAGAAAAGGTCGATCTGGTCGTGTTCGGCCAGGTATTTGCTTTACTTTGTGTTCACGTGCAAGATTCGAAAAATTAGATGAACATATGACACCAGAAATGTTCCGAACACCATTGCATGAACTTGCTTTGAGTATCAAATTATTACACTTGGGAGCAATCGGAAAATTCTTGTCTAAAGCCATCGAACCTCCACCATTAGATGCTGTCATTGAAGCTGAAGTTCTTTTGCGTGAAATGAAATGCTTGGATGAAAATGATGATTTAACACCACTTGGAAGAATTTTAGCTCGACTTCCAATTGAACCACGTCTCGGAAAAATGATGATTCTCGGTTGTACTTTTGGTGTTGCTGATGCTTTAGCTGCCATGGCTGCATATTCAGGGACATTTTCTGAAATATTTGCACTTGATATTGGCCAACGTCGTTTGATGAACCATCAGAAAGCTTTAGCTGGAAATCGTTGCAGTGACTATGTCGCAATGTTAACAGCGTTCCAAATGTGGAATGAAAAGCGACAACGAGGAGAAGATGCTGAAATTAAGTTCTGTGAATGGAAGGGATTACAACTTCCAACTATGCGTGTAATGTGGGAGGCAAAACGTCAACTTTTAGAATTGCTCAATCAAACAGGATTTCCAGAAGAAACAATGATCGAAAAATTCTTCAATCCAGACATTCCTGACAATTCATTAGATGTAATATTGGGTCTCTTACCTGTCGGTTTATATCCAAATGTGTGTTATCATAAGGAAAAACGTAAAGTTCTTACAACTGAATCAAAAGCTGCATTACTTCACAAAACATCAGTTAATTGCAGCAATTTAGCGGTTACTTTTCCATATCCATTCTTTGTTTTTGGCGAGAAAATTCGTACAAGAGCTGTTTCATGTAAACAACTGTCAATGGTTTCACCAATCCATTTACTCTTATTTGGATCCAAAAAAGTCGATTACACACAAAACCAAATTCGTTTAGATCATTGGCTCAATTTTGAAATGGATCCATATCAAGCGGCACTCATATGTGCATTACGTCCGGTATTGGCTGACTTGATTACAATTGCAGCTGAAAATCCGGAAGAAGTTTTGAATTTAGAACCAAAGTACCAAGCAGCCATTGATTTGATTAAAGATTTGTGTATTTTCGATGCTGGTGATTACCAAATTACAAGAGAACAAGGAATTGGTCCAAATGCACAATCAAGACCACCAAGAAGCTTTGGTGGAGGTGGTCCATCAGGATATGGTGGCGGTAAATTCGCTCGAGGAGGAGGTGGAGGAGGATACAACGGTGGCGGTCGAGGTTGGTCTAGTCGAGGCTCTGGAGGTTATCGTGGCGGCTTTGGAAATTCATCAAGATTTTAAAGCAATTAATTATCTCATATTTTTAATAAACAATAAAATTTAATTAATATTAACCACACATTCATAGAAATAAAATATTCCTTTAAACTATAACTTTTTAATTACTTTCCGATGAAAAACAAAAGGAAGACACGTGAACTTTTCTATTGATATCCAAATGAAACCAGCAGCTATGTCAACAAATCAGGATTAAAATGTTATTTCCACTTAAATACAACTAAAAACAAGGAAATAAATTCTCTGGGTATTTAAATTGTCTATCCATGACAATGATTTGCAGTTTAGTTGTTTATCTTTCCCAGAATTGATGAAAATAAAATGCAAATTTTTGGTAGCAGATTTAACCGGACAAAATAAAATATTAGAATTGAATTATGGGCAAATTTTTGTTTATCATGGATTTTGAAATTGAAAAAAAAATATTCACAAAAATAATTCATTTTATTTATTTTGAGTTTTAAAATTTACATTTATAACAAGTATTTTTTTGTATTTTATGATTTTTTGGAAATTAATTTGACAAATGAAAAACATAACGTTACATTTTATTTTATTTTCATGTCAGTTTTTTGGGTAAAGCTCTCTCTTTAAACCTATTTTATTTTTATAAGGCGGTTTGAAATAATTTTTTTAATGTTTTGTCACTCCTTGCCTCGAATTCCTTTCGAATTATATCAAAAAGAAAACAAGGAAAGAAAAAATTTCAATTTTGACACATTTGAATTAAGAAAATTCATGGTGAGTGAGCGATTACCGTTGTGATTGGTGGCGAATAAGAACCAATCAAAAGTGAGCCACGTGACAAAATATTTAAAAATTATTTTGAACCGCCTTAATATCATATAACAATTTTTTTGTTATTTATTTTCTTATTATGTGGTTTCCTTTCAACTGTTTCTGACATCATTCCACACAATTTTACATACTTGTGCGTTTATCAAGTGTCTGTAAATAAAGTAAAATAAAAAAAATGAGAAACAATTTTCTACAAGTGTCAAATTTCAATTCAATCAGTTATGAATGGTGTTATTTGTATTACATTGTTACTGGTATCACGCCGAACATTTATAAAAATATCAGGAAACGTTTTATACAAATAGCATCGTATAGCAAAAATGACATCGTGGTTTATAAAACAAAATAGCACAGCAACACAGCATCCCTGTAAACTAATTAAAATAGCGGCAATAATTTGATAATATGGTTCAATGGCCGAACCAGGGTCAGGTCTCAATGGCAAAAGGGCATTTTGTAAGCCAAATAACGGTACCTGTAAAATAAATAACACAGCTTAACAATAAAAAATCGATGTCATACTATTGAGAAATCCCGAAACACCCCAAAAAGTTTTTTCAATCCTGATTATTTTCCACTTTGAAATTTTAAAATTCACTGATTCGTGTTTGTTTTATGAAATAATGAAATTTGTATGGAAAAGAGTCATTTTCCCTTTAAGTTGAAATTATTAAATATCAAAGTTTAAACTTTTCTGAGGTTAATTTTGTTCCAAATGTCAAGTAATTTATATTTTTAGAAAGAAGGCAAAAAGAGCTAACAGAAAATATAAATTTTATCAGAATAAGCCCACATAATATTCAATTTATATTAAAGTTTGTTCTAAAAATACAAAAAAAAATGAGTTTTTTCTCTTTTTTGTAAATGTTACCTGAAAAAGCCCAATATAATTGTACAAACTATATTAAAATTTATATTATCTGTTAGCTTTTTTTGTCCTCTTTCTAAAAATATAAATTACTTGACACTTTGGAACAAAATTAACCTCAGAAAAGTTTAAACTTTGATATTTAATAATTTCAACTTAAAGGGAAAATGACTCTTTTCCATACAAATTTCATTATTTCATAAAACAAACACGAATCAGTGAATTTTAAAATTTCAAAGTGGAAAATAATCAGGATTGAAAAATCTTTTTGACGTGTTTCGGGATTTCTCAATAGTTTGACATCGACTTTTTTTTGTTAAGCTGTGTAATTAGAGAAAATTATATTTTTTTTCCTTTGATGTTAATTTTAATGATAATACAAACCAAAATACATGTAGCACGTGCTGCTTTTCGTATTCCAACGGGCATCGTATGTCCAGCACATGGATGCAGCTTCGTTAATAACACTTTGATTACATTTAATAGGAACACTGTCAATATTTGAAAAGGTAAAGTTTGTTTTGTGTAATTTCATTTCAAATAAAAAAAAAATACTCACAGACTGAAGCAAACAATGAAAATGTTACCGGTACAGTTAAAATCCAAATGTATTCACTTTCGTGCATCCAACAACTAAAAATCGGAAAATTTATAGTTAATATCATTTGAATCGTTAAAAAAATATAAATAAATAAATACTTTTCAGTATCATCAAAGGATAACGATCTCATGTATGTATAAATTGACATTACACACAATGGAATTCCCCATCCGATGGTGTAGAACCACTTCAATGCAACATTATCTTTAACAAAAACCACAACCAGTACAAGATGTAAATGTAGTCCCTCGCAAAACATCCACATATAATTTGACAACATGAAATAATGAATGAGCAGATGTAAAACAACACACCATGTCTGATGGTCAAAAGTGAACGGTTTTTTTGACATATCAGTGGCATTGATATTAATGATGTGGAACATGGAATGAAATTTATGTTTAATTTAAATTTTAGAATATTCAAAGCATATAATACTAAAAATATGGTTTTAAAAATTTTATAGCCTTATTTTCACATAAAATTCAGAATGCTCGTAAAATTTTGATTTTTTTTTCCTTACCGGATTTCCAATTATGATTTCTGGTGAATCAACAACTAACAAATACCATAATATCCAAAGGGAACAACTGAGTATCAAAGAGATGAATAACTGAATATGAATACGGATTCTTGTGCATTTCAAAGTCCTGTGAAATGAAATATGAATTATGTAAGTTAGGAAATTGATCGAAGAGATAAAAAAAGAGTTTTCAAGGTTGTGTGTTTGATAAATAATCTGATTACAATAAAATGCATTCAATTATTGTTAATGTTAAAGGAAAAAAAAATTATCCCTTTACTGATTCAGGGTCCAAAATAAGAGACATGGCCCCCTTCCCCAAAAGAGGATTTCTTTTTCCCTTTTCTTAAATTTGTCTGAATTTGTTTGAATTGTCTTTCAGTCAAAAAATTTTTTTTTTTTATTTTTCAAAAAGAGCATGGGACAGATCATTTTAAATAAACAATCCGATAATTACAGCAAACCATAAGTCAGTAAAGGGATAAAATAAAAGATTGATCTTATTTTTTTTCTTTTCAATGTAAATAGTTGTTATAAAATGTAACTTATAACATAAATTTTTTTTTTCAATTTTACCTGAAGCTAAAGAAAATGAATATGGAAATAAGTAAGGTTAACAATGACACTGTATAACCAATTACATATAAATCGTTAACAAATTCTCGGAAACGTAAGTCCTCAGTATCAACACAAGTCGTATAATTAGACCAAGTTTTATTTGATTCTGGATGCACAAACCAAGTACCATCTGGCATACATCTAAAAATAACACATAAAAATATTGCATTACTTTTTATTGCAAAAATAAAATGAATATAATTTATTTTGGTTTACTTTTTAAATGCAAGTTGCTTGGGATGAAACCCTTCGAGAAAACTTGGACATTTTTGCCACACCGTTGTGCCGGCTGGGGTTTTATTCCAACAAGAAAATCCATCAAATATTGTTGGACAATAAAGTTTTAGTTGTTGTGATTCTGTCGTTGATCCTATTACATAAAGTAAAGTTATGAAATTATTCAATTCAATGAGTTTCAACAAAGAAAAATGGAAACGCCTGGTTATTTATTGTTTGCTTGAAAATAAGTAAAAGGAAAATGTTTCAACACCTTATCATCAAAATTTATTACAGCAAATTATTTTTGTTTTGTCTTTGAGTAATGAACTGTTTATTATTTCATATTGAAACATGTTGCCCGTCATGTTTCTGTTAACTTTGACATAGGAACACCTTTTTCTTTAGTTGGCCAACAGATTTTTTTTTAACACACAGTATGAAATGTTAAATGGAATGAATTGAAATTCATATTTTATGAATTAACAAAAAAAAAAAATATATTTCAAATATTTTTCATATTAAAACAGTAAGTAAAATGAATTGGAAACAACAAGAATTGATTCAACGCGTGCTTCAATGCAAAAAAAAACTCATATGAAAAGTATGAACAGAACATCATAAATTTTTTAATATCAGTTTGAATTATTGGGGAAAAAAATACACTAGACAACGAACATTTTTATCGTTATTTTATCGTCATTTTTGTGCTGTTAGAAATAGGATAGAAAAAAATTGAATATGAGAAATATGGAAAAAGGTCATATTAACACACATAAAAAAGGGACCAGATGGGATAACTTACAGACAGATGACATACATAAAATGGGTCAAAAAAATAAAGTGCTGCCAATATCAATGAAATGAATTAATAATAATAAAATATTTCGTCTAGAATGCCTGATATGCATTTTCTCGATTGTCTCGTTTTTGTTAAGCGGATGCTTGGTTTTTGTTTTAAAGCAGGAAATAACCTACGTAATGAATTTTGAAATTTATTTTTAGACTTATTGCTTTTATATATTAAAGTTACTCTACGTAATAATTACTTGCAATGGAATCACAATTTAATTTTAATTTTAATTTCATTGCACGTATTTTGGGTATCACGATTTTTCGTACGGTTTTAGTTGAAAATCAAGTGTAGTCACGATTTTATCTGAAAAGTTTACATTTCCGTATAATGTCTTTAATGTGGATTAAGGAAAAATGCACGTAATTTATATTACGCGTTAATTCAGATTATATGAAAAAAGACAAATTAAAATCACAAACTTTTTTTTTTTAAATTATAGGGCTGAGTAACTATGTTACGTTTTTTTCATTCAATCTATATGCTCAGTTAAGCTTGAAATCTAAAAAAAAACCTTTATTGAAAGCTATTTGAAGAGTCCTTGCAGACGAGCGACGGTATTATTTACAATTAAAAATAAAGCCTAATTTTGTAAAAAAGCGCAATTTACGGAAAGTTGTTCCACGACCCTATCAACGTTTTTTAATTTGATGTCTTTTTTAATAGAAGAGCTTTGCATAAATTTATAGAAAAATATAAAATTTTAACTTCATTTTTTTTAATCTCTTATTCAAATTTCGGAGATGATGAGATGACTGAATGGAACCTCAGAAGCTGTTCAATTGCCATTCAGAGCAAAATTTGAATTTTTTTGTTATTTGTATTTTCTTTCTGTCTTTAACTATAAAAACCTTCTTTAAACTAAAATCATGTTGCATTTATTCGAATGTTATATTTTAAATTCAAAGCACGTTCGGTCTACTTTTCATGGATATTCTTCTTCAAATCATATCAAATAATTTATTGAGATAAATTTCAACCAAGCATCAACATGCTTAGAGCAGTTTCATTCATTTTGACCTATTATTATGAAGAATTAATTTAATGGAAGTATCAGCTTTAAGTGAAAACTCCCTTGATTTTAACGAAATTTCTTACGGTTATAGAAATTCATTTCCTATTTCGCCTATCACTTAAGTGCGTTTTTAACTTATAGCACACTGAAAATGTTTTTTTTTTTAATATCGTTTACATTTAAAATTCCATAATTAACCTGTCAATCATGATTAATCTTAATGAAAATTTTAAGACCTTACCTGTTTCGTCCAAATGAAATTCCTTGTCTTGTTTAAATTGCTGGTGATATTCCCATTCTCCTATTTTGATACAATCTTTTAAAATGTTGCGCAATATTTCATGTGCAGTCCCTGTAAGTTTTGCATTACTTATATTCGCAACATCACTTTCAACCGCCTCCATATTTAACGTGATTATGTTGTAACGATATTGTAACTAGCATGCACTTTCTTCAATATAATTTTTTTTTGTATAAAGATTTTCTATTTATATTTTTTTTATTTTTTAAGAGAAATCTGCAGTACAAGAACATTCGTTATATTTTAAGCCTAAAAGTTATCTCGGTAATCCAGGTTATATGGCTATTATTGATAATTATTTTCAGAATCTCATATTTCTTCGTTCACTTTATATTAATTATAAAGGAAAATTATATAATAAAACAGCACAATACTTAATTATTGTTATAAGATGTTAGAAGTCAATTATCTGATCAAAGTTCTTATTTTTCTGCAATATAATGAGAAGAAGAAGAAAAATAATTATAAGATGAGTGTAAGCAAAAAAAAAACTATTATTATAAAATTATTATAAAATAACAAAGAATTCTTTTCATCGTCATCTTCGTTTTCTTTCTTTTTCAAGTTTTAAATTCATTTTTCCACAAGTCAAAATCTTTTATACATTTTCATATACAGCTAAATGATATTCAATTATGGATGCAAGATTTTAGAAAAGAGAAAATATGATTTAATTAAGTGAAATGGTTTAATGAAATATTTGAACTTTTAATTGTGGTTCATTTAAGGTCAGAATTGTTTCTTGTTACGTCTCTTTATTAAAAATATGAAAAACAAGAATTAGATGCAGTATTAGAATAATTTAATTTCACGAGAAAAATATTTGAATGTAACCAATTGCAAATGAATTGTAAAATTAAATTAATTTATTTTGAATTTTTCTAACAATTGAGATTTGTTGTGCCAAAAGAAAAAATTGCTGTTCATTAATTTAAAAAAAATTATTAAAGAAATGTTTTTCCTTCTTCACGTCAGAGCTAAAACTCGAATCTGGAAAACTGAACCAAAAATTTGAGTCCTTTCTAGTCTCTAGCAGATTCGTGTTCGCAGAAAATGTTGATATTACTGACAATCGTTAAGTCTGGCTGTTTTGTAGAAGATTTTGGGCGATTTGAGGGGCATTTTCCGTGTATGGAAGCTAAAAAAGCCAACACAGTGGAGATAGTCAAACGTTTAGCTATTGTATCACTTTGGTATCATGTAGCAAGGATACCTTCACTTGCAACTCCCATGCCACCATTAAATATTTATCGTGCAACATTTTTATTCACAGAACCTTAACAATACAATTTCTCTTCATTACAAGTCCTTGCATTATTCACAAGGAGATTAACCAGATTATACACTAGACTTGTTGCTTTATGTTCTCATTGAACAATTTAATTACCTGATTATTACTCATCATGACTTTAAGATTAATTTGAGAGATAATTCAATTTCATAGCTTGCATGACCTAACACAATTTACCATCTACGGTTGTTTTTCCTTCATTAAATTTAATGTCATTTTCTTTTTTCTATTGTTAGTCTGTTGAGTGCTAGAATTAATGTTGTGTTTTAAATGCAGTCATCAAGAAAAAATATCGTTAAAGTGGTTTAAGATACAAGAAAAAAAGTTATCACATACTTAAAACTCTAATAATATTACTCTTTTCTTTCCTTTTTGTTAGATTGAAGCGTTAAATTTTACGATTATGCCTAAATTTACAAGCAATTTACAATTCAACAATAATCTAACGTAAAATTGAACCATAAAAGGAGGAAAAATCAATTTTTAAACATAACATTAAATATACACAACAAAAAATTGGATGACTTTATTTAATTTTACATTTACGCATCATTTAATGTTTGCTTTCTTATATTTTGGAAATAAATTTATCTCTTCATTTCACTCGATTCGCAATTCAATGGAAACGATTTAAATAAAATTTACTGTTCCTATGAGAGGAAAGAGGAAAGAGGAAAGAAAAGGAATGCGAAATTTTTAGATAATGTCACTCAAAATGAAAAAAGGTATGATTTTAGGAAAATGTTCATGCAAAAAGTTAATCTTCACCATTTTCAGTTAAATTTCAATATATTAAAAAAAAAAATGTAATTATGATACAAATCAAATAAATCATTAGCCATTAATTTAAATGTCGTGCGATAAAATGTTAATAAAATATTTAAAAAGCAATAATTTTGATACAAAAAAACCACCAATTCTTTTTTTATTGACTGATACAACTAATTTTCTAGCTAAAAACTGACCTAATCTGCTTATGACTCACATCAAAATTATGAGGAAAAAACTATATGTGATGACATTAAATATAAATTACTAATATTTAGTTGCCATGATAAATCACCACAATTTAAAAACCTATTTTAATTTAATTTGAACAGATTTTTGGTATAAAAGTGATCATAAATTGACTTTAAATTATCATTTCAATTTCAACTGTTATCTGAGAACTTTTAACAGCAAATCAAATAAAATGAAATTCATCATTGTTTTGGCATTGGTTGCAACTTTGGCTTGTGTTGTAAGTTTCATTTAATTTTATGCTTAAAATTGTAATTAAATTCAAATTTTACATTAAATAGTATGGCCAACAAGAATTCAGAATCCCTGATAGCTTGAAAGCCGAAGGTGATGCATTGATGAAAACTCTCGATGGTTTGAATTTGCCCAAAACTCCTGATGGCAAACATCCTGATGTCTGTAAAATCACTGATGCCACTCTTAAGGCTCAGGTATTCGCTTTTATCACTAAAGTGAACGCAGCTGGAGGATCTTTGCCAGTCCCACCATGTGCTTAAATGTAACATGTGTGTAATAAAATGATCAAATATGAATAAAATTTATTTTTTGTTTAACAATTTGATGTATAAATTAATTTCATTGACTGAAAGCAATTCATATCGCCGCATATCGAACAAAAACTTGAAAATTATTAAACATACTAAACAAAAAATGTCATAGCAACACAATTAATCAGAAAATACGAAAATAATATGAGTGTAGGTTATCTTAAGTTACAATACATAAAATATTCGAATAAAGTTGAATCGAAACGAGAAAATTCAAAGAAGGTATTGTGTGTGTGAATTTCAAACCAAAATCAATTGAAAGGCTTCACAAAAAACAATTTAAAATATTTATTCAATTCAAAGATCATCCCAAAAATGTTTGAAACCTTTTCATGTCATTTATAATTAAAAGCCCTTGTATATTTTGATACCTTAATTATTTACTAAAACATAATTGAATAACATTTCATCATAATTTATTTAATAACAGCTTGTGTCAGTATCAAAAAAGTTTCTTTTTCATCACAAGAGTATGGTAATTACAAATTCTCTTCCAACTTTTACCTCTCCCATAACTTGTGAAAATGTGATATTGCATTAAATGTAATTTAATTTTTGTCCTATTTAATGTAAAAGAAGTTTCGTGTTTGCAACTTTCACATGAAAATTTCACTTGCATGTAAGGATCAAGAAGGAGAACGTGTTTTAAATTTCTGATTATTTATAATTTTATTTTATGTGAGCATCAAGTTACAGCACACAAATTGTTCGAATGAGATTAAATCTGATTATTTAGTTTAAAACTCTTGTTAAATAGGTGAAAATAAAGTAATTAAGGTGTGAAGTAAAATGGATCAAAATCTAGTGTGTTAATAAGTTTTGCATCGATTTTTACCATAATTTAAGAAAATTGGCATTTTCTTAACCATTTAGAAGCCTTTTAAGGAAAACGGATAAAGTTGATTAACTGTTAAAAATAAAATTTGATTTTTTCTTATTTTAATAAGGTTTCAATTAATGAATAGTTAAAATTCTTTATTGCCAAAAATGAAAATAATTTAAGTGATGTTTCGTTTGAAGTCATCTTCCTTTCTAATCTCGCTTAAATCCATAAAATTCATAGTGTGAGTTTTAATTGAAATGGACAGTAAAAAATTAGAACGTGATCGTGAAAGAAATACTCGAGCGCATTTTTTGAAATTGAGTGGTGAAAGAAAAAAACATAAAAAAGGAAATCTGAGCCCCCAGATTGTGATTACCAGGGCACAAAGAAAACCCGAACGGCTCTGGGTGGGACACACAAACTGAGTGCAAGAGTGCTCAAAATCATAATTTAATATTTACCTTTTAATAACAAAAAAAAATAATAAGTGAACACTATATTTGATGAAATCTGTTTGATGGAATGACAAAAAAATCTTTTCATTTTCATCAAAAACGTAATCTTTTAAAAATAGAAATGTGTTGTTAGGCGACAACCAATAACTTTGTCAAATAGCATCAGAGTTTTTTTTTCCCATAAATAAATAAATAATAAATAACTTAAAATATCTTTTCTCATTTTTGTATTTTTTTTTAAACTAACTTTAACTTACACATGTTTCAAATTCAATGCTCAATCAAGAGATAATTCAATTTTTCTCAATCACTCATCCGAATTATTTATTTCCGTCGCTTTTTTCAGTTCGTTTTTTTTCTCTAATAAGTGACTCAAAAATAAAATAAATTACATTAAACGTGTTTCAAAGAAATTCTATGATTGCTACTTAAAGGATGGTAATTATGCTTCACTTGAATTTATATCTGATCCTTTAAAAATAAAAATAACATTATTTTCGGGGAAATTGATCCCTTTTAAAATGTAATAAAATATTAAACAGCATTTGAAATTTATATCGCTCGTTCCGTGCATAAAAGACACAAAGCCTATGCTTATACACAGGCAAAGTGTTTTTTTATGAATGGGCGAGCGATATGATTAATATCAAAAGCTCTTTGGGACTGCGGTGAAGGTTTGTAGACGTTAATCTAACATAGGGCTAAGGCATGGGTCCCACTCAGCTCAAAATGGTCCATCGTACAGCTTGTAAAAGTTAATGTGGTGCGTACTCACGCCATAAAAGTCACATTTTTTTCCAAATGACGATTGAATTTCATAAATCCTATGATTAACACAAAAAAAAAAGAATAAAAAGAGACTCGTTAATCAAAAAAGTTGTCTTATTGATTTATCCCATATTCGTGTTTGACATACTAATATCAATAACATTTAATCAATGACATTAAATCAGGTAATCCATTCACAAAAATATGATACATCCGGATTTATTGTAGATCAAATTTCATCATAAACATGTAAAAATTCTCATAGTTTAAGCAAGATAATGTCAAATTTGATATATTGTGAAAAATTTTATTTATAATATTTTTCAACTTGATTCTTGTACATTTTTTTTTATGATAAAATATCAACAACATCTGTTACACTCAATTATTTTATTTTGCTAGAGAAAATAATATGATTTATTTCTAAACAAAAGGACGTGTGTAGTCATTTGTTAAAATGATAAGACTTTTTCTCATTTCCTGAAGGGAAACAAATAAACCACTAAATGTTGTTATAAAAATTCTCCTTTTAACCCTTGTTTTTCTATTTTTACAAGGATTTGACTTTTAATTTCAAAGAAATGTGTGTGTTAAGATCTCATAGTAATAAAATTGTAATTTATCAAAAAGATTGAATTGGACATTTAACTTGCATTCAAAATGTCACTTCAATATTTTTCTTGACGAATGAGTGCAATTGCAAGTTAACTTTTGATTTTATTGCAATGCAATTTGGAAATGTAAAATTTTTTCATACCAAAATGACAGTTACACACATGTATGTGCTTTAGGAGGAAGGGATTTGGATGATGCTATTTTTATTAAATGAAATATTCAAATGATTTCAAACGAACATTGTTTTACATTCTATTTTTGGTTTGAATAATAAAAAATATTCATATTTGTAAACCATAAAGCATTTACATCAAAAGATTCTAAATTTTAATGTCAGATTCCTGTCTTTGCATTTTTAATAATATGTCTTGTAATGTGAAGAAGTAAAACTTTTATACATGCAATTTAATTTTAAAATTTCTTCTAAATTTCTTATAAGATAAAGTCATGCTTAAAAATGTGTGGGAGGTAAATTTTTTTAAAATTTTTAGAAGAAGATGATGAGAAATTTTGTTTTATATCTATATGATTAATTGGAAGGAAACTCGTTGTCCAAGTTGGTTAAGTGGCTTGTATGATTATTAAAAATCTTGCGACGGGGGTTCGAATTCAGTCTCCGGTATGAAAAATAATTTATCTTTTTCAACTTCTTGGATTTTTAGGAGTGCTAAGTGAAACCTGAGGGCGACAAGATCGGATAACAGTATAAATAATAGGTCCCACGTGGTTAGACCATAGATAAAAGGCGCTCACTATCGAAGCTTTGGCTGAAGTAATATGAACACAATAGGATCATTGGGTCCCCGGTGGAGCTAGTTCATATCTAATCTAATTGGCTTTACTTTTTCGATGAGCTCCAAAATTAGTGAACCGAGATCCAACATGTATCATGCGATTTATTGCAGCGTTGGCAACGAACCGACAACTCTGGAAAAGATTTTATAACACAATTTCATTACAAAAATTACTTTCTCTGTTTTGCATGTATATCAGAGCATATTTCATTGAAATAAATTTCATTTCAAAACCAAGAGTAAGCTAAATTTATAACTTTTGATATTCAATTTCATATTTCACATTACTCATATATATAGATGATATAGATATATTGTAATATTGTTTTACTACAACCTCTTTACTGACCTAAGGATATTTCCAATATTGACATTTGTATGTGTGGGAAATGTAACAATGAAATCAGGACCCGAAGAAAGGTTCATCATTTAAAAGTTTTTTATACTTTGATGAATTTACTTGAATATCACTGATTTTACATGTTTTATTCGAGATTTACCGATTTTAGGATTGAATGAGAAAAAATGCTCGATTACGAGTTCCTTGTCCATTTATCAGTATTTTCTGCATTTTAAATTTAATATGAAAAAATCAAAATGTGATGAAATTTCACTCTAAGTTTAAGGTTCCCTAAACTTTTGGTTTCTGTGGTTTGATTGTTGTTGAATCAAATGAGTATTGAAAACACATGAAACATGTCAAATTGACATAACATGCTGATGGCATTTATTCCAACTTTTATTTGATAGGTTGGAATAGAAAATGTAATTTTAAGTTTAATATGTTTAAGAATAACATTACAGTTGAAATATTTACTAAAATACACAATTCACAAATTTCATATGTCAAAAGCATACAATTTAATTTGACACTTTACACAAGTAAAATTGAACATTTTTACACCAATTTTTCCTCTCATATCAGTTCCACGAACAAACAATAAACAAATAATTTTTCCGTTTACTTGGTTTCTTTTCAGGCAATTTTCTGCAATAATAGGATTTTTTTTAATATACTGAAGAAATATGAACTAAAATCCAATTTGCACCACATCCTGCATTTAAATTGAGTGCATTACTTTTACTTAGTGATTGCATTGCATTGCATACGGTGTATATCCGGTGAGTAAAATAAACTTATAAATTTAATAAAATGGCACGATTTCTTGTGTTTACTATCAATTTATAAGAAGAAAATATGTGCGAAATATCTTAGAACAGGGGATTTCTTTAAATGTTTATTTAAAAAATAAAGTTAAGAGAACCAAAGCGAATTCTCATACCCATTATTGCTTTCTTTGTAGAACATCCTTGGCACATATGTTTTTCCGACAACAATTAATTATTTTTGAAAACATTTCTTGGAATCTCATGACAATGAAAGGGTACATGAAGGTAAACATGAAAGTAAATAAGAATTGAAGCATATTTCGCTTAAAAGGTATATGAAATTTAATTTTAATGACATTTAACTAACTTTATCTGCAAAAACACAGACACACACACTTAGCACGTCTTAGTTTATAATAAAACATGACATTTATCAACATTGACTATTAAAACCTCCTTCTTGACTTGTAATGTGTCAAATATTAGTTTGTTAATTTATGTGGCAGGTTTTAATTAAATTTTCGAATTTCTATCGGGAATTAAAGTGTTTTTGCCACGTGTCACTGTCATAAAATCATCATAAAGAGGATTATTTGAGACAAGTATCGGTTGCTCGTATATATATCATAAAAATTGAATTGAAAGTTATTTTCAGAAGACTCTTCAAAAAATATTTAGTTATTAAACAATTTTTGAGACAATTTTACGTTAATATGTCGATTGTGTCATCTGTCCGTTTATTCATCTGAGTTTACTCGAATATTGACAAAATTTTATTTTCAAAAATCTTCATTAATTTTAGAACGTTCCATGCCCTTATTATAAATTTCATTTCATTAAAGATGTGATTCTGATCCCATTCTATTTAACGTTTGCTTTTTCATATCAAATCACAGTTCCACATAAAATTAATTTTCTATGAATTTTCCGCCTTCCAAGAAAAATTGAACAATTTAAATGTTTCATCATAATGTCAAGTGCATATCAAATCTCAAATAAAAATAAAAAGTAACTTAAAAGAAAACACAAAAAAAAAATAAAAGAACAATCCTCATTTAAATGAGATTCACGTGTGTGATTTGATTTGATTTGAACTGTATTACGATAAATCGCTTTTAAATTCAATCAAATATATAGGAAATGTATCTTTATGTTTATTTAATTTATCAGCATTTGATCAATTTTGATTTTATTTTTCTTTTAGTTTGAAGTAAAAAATATCTTTGATATCGATATCTTGTGTATTAAAGCAGCATCGTTACACATTTACTGTGTAAGATTTTTTATTCTGTTTTTTTTTATCTTAAATAAGGATAAAGAAACTCATCTTTATCCATTTTAATAAACCGCAGTGAATAAAAATAAAAAAGGTTCAATTCTCAACAGATTTTGAAAAGCATTTCATTACCTCAATTTATTATTTATATTAGCCATCAATCAAAATGCGATGCGAATGAATAAATTGAGTTTTATTTTGAACACATTTTTTTTAAGATTGAATTTTGAAATTTGAATAGATAATTTGTCATTTACGAAGTTTTCCTTGGATGGTTATGAAAAATATCCATGCTGAAATTTCAACAAATTTGAGTGATGAAAAAAAATGTTTAAAAAAAAATACCACGAATGAAGATGTTAAAATAAAAGATTTTTATTAATGACACTTTTGACAAGTTAAATGAAAAAAAAGATGAAGTGGACATTTTAACACACAAATTTGAAACCAGGCAACATCAGGCTTTGACTAGTTTACGATTGAGATTGCGGTTTTAAAAATTGGAATCTGTGCCAATTGTCTTGTTTTTTGCTTTTAAAAGTATCTCTGACCCAGGAGCATATCTAGTTTTATTTGGAGAGGGTAGCCGGCTAGGTAAAAAAAAATTTTTTCAAATTTTGAATCAAATTTCCATACATTGTGCAAATCTCAGGGGTAGCCTGAAATTTAAGGAATTTTGATTCCATTTCCCGGAAAATTTTATTTTAATTTTATTTATTCCTGATTTTTACATGAAAACTCTAAAATTATTTTGAGATGCTTGAAGAACTCGATTGACACTAACACTGGCCTTTTTATCCTTTTCAATAGGAAATGTATGAATATTTTTATGTAAGTAATAATTTAATACATAATAAAACAAAAATAAGTTAGGTGTGGTTGTCAAATGTTTATAAGGAAGTCCAAAAAAAAGTGCTATGGCAACAAAAGATAATTAAATTTAGCTACATTTTGATATCAAATTGTCGAACTTCTTTATTACTTTTTTTTTAATGTCTAACAAATTTTTATTCATTTTCGATGTATTAAGAAAAATTCTTGAGAGTTTGAAGAATTTTTTGTTTGTACAACACTCAAATCAAAATATTCAATTTAATATTAATAATTTTAATTTAATGTCCGATTATATTCATATCACTCGTTTATTTTTTCACTTGTAGTAAATTACAAATTAAATAAATATTTATCACAATTTTTATTTTAATACTTTATTTTTTTTTTGTTTTAAAATCATAAAAATGAGTGTGTGTTATTTTTTCATTTAAAATGAGATTTTATCTGATTTTTATTTCAATTTTCCACTTTTAATTGTGAATTGTGAATTTTATTCAGTATGTTACATTTTTTTGTGTAAATTAATTAAGTGAAATCAAATTGTATATTTTTATTAAATAAAAATATGAAAAGTTATGACTGATGTTTGATTTAATCCATGTGGATAAACATTTGAATTTTAACGATGTGGGTTTTCAGGGAATTTTTTTATAGTTTTTTTTTTTATTGACATTTAAAGAAGTTTTGTTTAATTAAAAGTTTAAATGATTTATTTTTTTGTTATTTTTATATGATGAAAAAATAATAAATAAGCTTTTCAATACTTTGTTGCATTTCGGATTAACACGAGATTATAATGATTCTGTGAATATGAATGAAATGAAAATAATTAATGTATGAAAAGTTTTATTAAATGTCTGTTTTAAATCAATTTTTTTTATGAAAATTCCAACGATGATTTTTTTTGACTTGATTGAATCATTGAAGTAATAAAATTTTTTAATGCATTCTTGTCTAGTTGAAAATGCGAGTATTGAGGGTACTGGCAAGTGTTGAATTTTCAAAATACGTTGAAATTTTACGTCGAATTTTCAAAAACCGGCGAAATTTTTCGAAATATGTCGAAATTTTCAAGAAACGGAGAAATTTTTCAAATAACGTGGAGTTTTCAAAAACCCATCAAAATTTTTTGAAATACATCAAATTTTCAAATTACGACGAAACTTTTTGAATTTCGTCGAATTTTCAAAACGCGTCAAAAATTTTCAAATTACTTCAAATTTAAAAAACGGCGAAATTATTCGAAATACGTGAACTTTGGATAATGCGTTCAGTTTTGTCTTTTCATGTGGATATTAAAATTGTTGCAAGGTTGAATTTTTTATGTAAGATGGAAGAGTCCATGAGGATTTTTTGTCACTCATTGGTTTACAACTGAGCTAGACTTCAGGCTTAAGAGCTTAAAAATGTTCAAAAAAACGTTAAAAATCGTATATTTTTTTCATTTGTTTAAGATAAGATCAAAAAATTTAACCAATCAACCGCACTCAAAAATATTCATTGCACTTATTTTAAGTCTTAATTTTTCATCATGTTTAAAGTCACACCCAAATTTTTCTATTAATAATCTGTCTAATTTTTACTTTTTTCCTTACCCTTTATTTCGCATTAAAATTCAATTTATTGATTTAAGAAAAAGGATTGTTTCCACTTTGCACAATTTTTTCATTCCCTTTTGTTTATATTTATTTTTATTTATCACTTTATTTTATGACCAATAAAGTAACTTAATTTGTTATTTTTTCTTTTCCTTGCAAATTTATCTATTAACCACTTTAAAAGGGAATAAATTCAGTTAAAATATTCTTTAAGTATCACTTTTTTATTTAAATGAAGGAAAAACGTTTCTCTAATAAAATAAAATAAATATAAAATAAATTTAGTATTCAACAGTTGTTTTTATTTTCATTTTCATTTGTTTCAGATATTTATAAGTTTACTTAAAAGGAAAAAATTATCCCTTTATGCAATTTCCGAACCGATCTGTTCCACTTCTAGCACTTAACTGAGGATACAAAAATATCAAATGTTTCATTTTATTATCGAGTGCTTGTTGTATGTCCATGTCATTTTCATACACGTACGTTTTTGTTTGCTTGAAGTATATTTGCTTTTTGTAAATTCAAAACAGATATGTGATATAGAAGTTTTCCACACGCAAGCTCTCTGTTGATTAAATTTTGCCGGTATTTTCTTTCATCATTTGTGTAAACTGTGATTCAAAGAGAGTTGTGGTGAGTTTTCCATATTTTGGCGGGTAATTTTCTCTTATATATCAAAAGTGGTGAATTTGATGTGATATGTTTATTTTTGTAACGAATTATCCACTTAAATTAACTTGAACAATTATCACGAAGTATGATGTTGTTGCTGCGATTAGCTGTAAATAGATTGATGTTAATTAAATGTTCGTTTGAATTGGAATTGGATATATACATTAAGCCAAAAACGATCATTTAAGGGAAGAAATTAGAATTTTGTGTGCTTTGGCTTAATATGCTCATTTTAACATAACTTACATCAAAAACCAAAGTGAAATCAGATTCAAACATTTGACAAATCATAATTCTCTGGTTTGAATGGCGAAGTTGCAGTTCAAGCAATTGAATCTGTGAATAGAAAAAATAATAATAAATATAAAGACAAAAAAAAAAATAATAGAAATTCGTTACCTTATTTTCCAGTTGCCGATCAATATCAATTTTCTTGAATTTATTTAAAGACAGTCCAAACTTCCTTATACATGAAAAATAATTGTGTGGTCCTAAGACGATGTAAGAAAGCTGTTTACATGAAAGCAGTCCTAACCCCAACATATTTATCCTGATTTGTTGGTCATACTCTGTCATCGTTACATTTCTTACCTCAGACAGATTTGATAAAAAGGCAAATGTAAGCTAACATGAATTTGTAAAGATAAATTTTTGGAACAAAATTAAATTAAAAAAAAAATCTTACAAAATTGAGACATGTCATAAAAATGACAAAGCATATCAATAAAAAAGTTTTTGTAACAATTTTATTCAACTTTTTCGTAAAATCCTCCAATTCACCTATAAATTTTCTTATTCGATCAATGTTATCAGTTATTTCTTGTTGTTTCATTAATCGAATGAATGCCGAAAGTTTACTGTGATCAAGACATTCAAGAAATTTCGTATTTTTATCAAGATCTTCTCTCACTATCTCAATAAAATACGATCCATATTTCAAATTAATATAAAATACATTAACTATGACATTGAAGATTGTTTCCAAAAAAATAGAAATCATTGATAAAAATATATCAAATTTAAGGTACGACTGCCCAGTTAAAACTAAAATAATTAATAACCAATCAAAAAGTATCATGAAAAATATCCTTTTAATGATCTTGGACTTTAAACTTGCATTTTGTGGGAAACTCATCCCTTTTTCAAAGAGGTGCTTCCCAGTGTTAGCCAATTTTAGGACTTTTTTTCCATTGTAAAATGCCACCAAATACACATAAAAAAAATTCACATACTTCAATATAAATTGTAAATTCATCAAAAAGACTGTGAGTAAACTTCTCATATTACTTTTAAATTCAACATGTTCGTTGTTTGAAGCAGTGTTTATGAGTGTTACAAACGAAATTACAATGATTGGCATTATTAAACGCAAGTATTTTGAATATTCTGTAAATTTATCAATTTTCGAATCATATTTGATTGTTATCAGATTCAAAATTATTGATTTGTAATATAAATATTTGAAATAGTGAGTAAAGTTTAACATGTTTTCGCTGAAGTGGTTGATGATTCACTGAATATGAATGTGTTTGATTAATGATTAAATTTGGAGTGGAGTTCAGGTGGGAAGGAAATTAATTTACAATGCAGGGATGTGGGATAAGGTTGAAATTGAACGATACATGAAACTGTTCCACTACGATCAGAGCAAATTCTATAAGGATTTCAGATAAGACTGGGTTTTAAGGGCGGTCTCCACAGATAAGAACTAGCACTCAAACCTTCAAAAGCGCATATCAGAACTCCTGGAATTCAATTCCTGACCGAACCTAACTAGGAAATATCTGTAGGGTCTGTTAAGTGAGTAAGAAGGTGGTTTGTGGGTAGCTTCGTAAAATTTTGGGGAAAAGGCGCCTTTTGATTGAGTCTGTTCCTTTTCTACGGTACACTGCTCAACCAGAAACTCATAGACTTTATTCACTTTTTGGAGTTCATTTAAAATTCATAAGTTTCGGTATTTCCAGAAACTTAATTACACCTGACACACAATGCGTTTATGATCCTCATCGATAACACCATAAATACAGAATTTAATCACAATAAGTGCACTTTGAATATTTTGTGATAATTACTTCTGATTATTTGATCAATTTCGATAATTAGGAAATTTTTTATTATGATAATTTACATTTTCAAATCAGTCTTTTACCAGTTTTTATTCAGTTTGGATCAAAAAAAAAATTAAAATGTTGAGGCTGATTCAAAAAATAATACTTGTATCATTTTGGTTGTACTTACAGCTTGAACCAACCACCCAAATTCGTTTTCGATCATCAAAATTTTGTCTGCCAGCAGAGTCCTTGGAAGCAAAGCCCGATATCGATTTGACGGATTTGAATTCTGCAACATGGGAAATTAAATATCATTTGCGTTCAAAACGTCATCCAATTAATCCATTTTATAACGTATTTTATCCGGAGAATGATTTATCCTGTTTAACATTTCGTACCAGATTCATGCGTAACAAGGGAACTTTTGATATTTCATGTGGTTATTCGGAATGTCGCATTGCAACATTTGCATCAAATTTAATAACACCTGGTAAATTTATGTTACATCCATATGCTGATAACCCGGATTGTTCTGGTGTCACGTCATGGAAAGAGTTTCGTATTATCGATGGAGATCCGGAAAAATTCCTCTTACTTTACTGTTGTTACATGCAAGAAGGACGGAAAGTTGAAGGAGGTTATTTGTTATCACGAGCTGGCTTAAATTTGTCTCAAGCATTTTATAAAAAGGTTTTACGACCACTCACATTAATTGCTAATCGAAAGGATTTTATTATATCTGATGTGGAAAATATGGCATCATGTAATTGTACAGATTACTGTTCATACTATGAGATAAGAACGACATGTAACAAGGATGAGGAGCCGGAATGTGAATTACAAACCGATTATTTGTATTATTTTATTGCAACTGTCGTTACATTAGTAACGATTATTGGCATGTTACTTGCATATTTGCTGTTTAAACGTGACATTCCATTATTTAAAATTGAGTGAATTTTATTCTTTTTATATGAAATGTAGATCATTTGAAATTTAGTATCAATATCAATCAATCAAAATAATTTCAAGTCAATAAAATGTTATTCGAGTATTTGAAAATATTATTATTATATATTTTTTACAATAATTGCCATTTATCCGTTAAAAACTTGTGATATACCAATTTTTTTTATTGATAACTGCTTATTGCCCTTATAGGAGCTTGAGGTGATGCAAGATTGAATTGGACTAAAACAATAATGTACGTTGTCACTGTTTGAAACATCTGTAAAAAAATTTTATCTATTATTTTTTTTTACTTAAAATTACTTGTAAAATTCTTACATTCCAACATAAAAAGTAGTTGCATTCAAAAAAATTACAAATAAATATTTTATGGCATTGATTGATTAATTGCAATGAAAAGAGTTCAACCTGAAAGAAAATTATTGCATTTCAAATGAAATCGTCATATAAATCAAGATAAAAACTTACACTGTGTCTTATTTCAGTATCAATACAAATATTTTTCATCTCCATTAATATTAACTTCATTTTTTCACTCCGTTTTAACATCAATTCAGGACCATGCACCATATAAATGTGTTGAATTAGAACAAAAGTGGAAATGAATATTGAAAATGCTAATCGATTTATATCAGCATTTGTAAAACTTTGGAATCCCTTCTTTGAAATTTTATCAAATTGAAAATAAAAGTTTTGAAATTGCATAATGAGTGCAATGAAAATGTTCGTTAAAATCACTAGCAATGTAAGTCGATATAATTTTTCTAGATTTTTTTTTACCAAATCGATCCTCTCTTGAAATATCATCAATTTTTTGATTTGCCATGAAATATGGGAAAACCGTTTTACAATATCAGTCGGCTTTATAAACGTATTTCGTTGTATTTTAATTTCATGAATTTGTGTTTTGTAATAATCCAGTTTTGAATTGATAATTTCAAGATGATGAGCACAAATAATGGTAGTTCCGTGAAATGTTGTTACAACAAATGCATACACAAATGTTCCGATTGTTGCTGTTGAATTCTCCAAAATTGATTTCAATGAAAATTTACGTAAAATTGTGTCATATGCCAATGCGAAGGCGAATGCGAGTCCCCAAGTGATATCAGTTAAAATTTTCATCCAAAAAATTCGTAACAATTTTTTATCAAAATCCAAATTTGGTTTCAATGACATCACATCCTGGATTGACGATGAAATGTCATCAATTATACTTTTAACGGTTTTTTTCTTCGCAAAAAATTGATAATAAGGCAATATCATTGTGATACCATATGAAAATGCAAGCAGTGCACTAATTATTTCACTTACTGCACAATCTTTGATACGAATAAAAAGCTCAACAATGCTGTATGCAATTAAGGAAAATCTCACTGAAAATTCAAATAATGCAATAACTTTACACCATAAAATGACAAAATTTGATCGTTTTTCAATTTTTTTTGTATTTTCGTTGTATTTTAATGGAATTAGGCCAATTATTGTTCCGATTAAGAAAATTAAATGAATTGCTCTGTTTAGAAATTTATTATTTGGAATTTTATTTGAAGTAAATTTAATTATTATTTTTTTGGGTGTCATTATGATGAGTGTTTCTCAGTGAATGAATAGTGAAATTTTCAATTAAATTATTTTACTGGAATGAAAATAGTTGTAGGTGTGTAATTGATTAAAAATTTATTTTTATATTTTGTTTAACAGTAACACACATTTTTTTTGATTAATTATCTCCTAACTTAAATTGTATGGCTATAATTAAATAATTTATAGTAGCATATAAAATTTTGTAAAAAACGTTAAAAGTTACAACAAATAATCCATAAACCTTGAACTTGGGCTTGATATGTATCAATTGTAAGCTAAACGAAGCACCCTAGAAAATTAAAATGAAAGGTTGTGAAAAAAACACTTCAATTAAGCTCTTAAACATAAACCAGCCGGTTTAAGCTTGTTTTAGCCAGTTTAAGAGGTTTTTGGTCGTAATTTTTGAGGCTTTTTGATGTTTGCCCATGATTCCCAAATATAAGAATCTAATCTGTCAACTTTTAGGATTCTCAGTGCCATTTTTACTGATTTACGCCTGAGAGCTCAATTTTACATAGGCATACCATATGCGCACTTTTGGGTGGGACAATCCCATTTTTTGACGAGGGCGCTGAGAGATGATTTTGTGATTTACACGAAGAAAAAGGTGAAAAACAGCAAAACAATAGAAAGTCAGGGTAAAAGTCGTTAATGACACTGAGAAGGTGTCGGGCAGGGTTTTAGGGGTCCAAAGGGGTTGTTGGTGATTTCGTTGATAACTTCAGTCCCGATTTTAATTCCACTATTCCCGATTTTTCATCAAAAGTACTTGGTATGCCTAATTTTAATTAGTGACTTTTGGATATGAAAATTCTAATAAAAAAAAACAGAATAAAATTACAATTAATTTGAAATTCAACAATACTTTTACCTTTACAATTAACAATTCCGAGGAATAGCAGTATGTAAATAATTGAGTAACGAGTACAATTGTTGAACATAATGAATGAAATCGATCATTAACATAACTTTCATGATAAATTGTTAAAAATGTGTGGACAAATTCAGCGATGAATCCAAATGTAATGTAACTGACACTCAAAAATATTATCGGTTCCATGTAATTGAAGCTTTTGTGTTGTAATAAAATCAATTCATTTTGCATGTTTTGTATTTTCCTTATTTGTTGTTTGAATAAAAAAGTTTCAGTTTCCATTGTTTTAATTTTCATCACAAGACACTCATTTGTGAACACAAAATAAAGCGTCGTAACGTAATAAAAAGTGCATATAAAACAAAAAATATGCATTGCGAAAGCATAATAAATGGACCTTAAAATGTTATCCTCATCTTTTTTGATTCCACCATTTTGAAATAAAATTATTACAGTTGTGATACTAGAAACAAAATCAGAAATTAATTTGAAAAATAGAAAAATTATTAGTTTAAACGACTTTTGCGTTGCGATCTCAATGAATTCAATTACAAATTCATTCTGGAATATTTCATTAAATGTTTTTATCAAATCAAGTAACTTTTTTCGATGGAAAATGAATTTAATCAGCATGATTATTATGTTTAATGATGAAAAATTGAACTTTAATTTTCTTAAGACGATTTTTATGATGAAATTGTTGTCTGAATGCGTTGAAAAAATTTCCATGTTTTTATAATACATTTTAAGCATATAATTGCGATTAAGGTGTACGTAACATTGAAAATCCAACCCAAAATTTATATTTAATGTCAATTTTATTGTCATTTATATATTTTTGAAAAACTTTTGGTACAAAAACGATTCCGAAAAGCGTTAACTGGATTTTCAAAATTTTTATGCTTATTGTTAAAATGAATTTATGGAGCAACATGTTTCAATGTGTTTCATGTGCTGTCTCTCTAAATCAAATGTGGAGTAATATTTAAGGAAATGACTGCTGGTTATCCAAATTATTAGGTAATTTCATTAATCATTTTAATTAAGTGATGATTTATGAGAAAATAGGCATTTGTCAAGGATGCATCAATCAAAAATCGAGGAACCATGGAAGATCCTTTAAGTATACGCTTTACTCGAAGTACTCTCTTCATGAAAATATTCTGAAAAAATTGAGTTACTTTACAAGAACACAACGTGTACATTAAAAGTAAATAAAAAAATACTTTAAATTGTTAGAATTTAATTAAAATATGATTTAAAAACCAAATTTTAAAGGCACACGCGGTCAAAGAATGCATTAGTCAAGAATACACAGTTAATTTTTTTTTTTAATTTTAGAATAATTATTTATTTAAATTATCCACACTTACAACAGGAACACCAATTTGTATAAAAAGGGCGGACAAACGACATTTCAAAATCATTGTGCTGCCTTAAGTCACAGTGTTCGGTTTGGTGGAATTATTTTAATCAATTATTGTGGATTACTTTTAAATTTTAGAACTTAAAAAAATTATAATAAAATAAAATTAAAAAAAATTAATTAAAGTGAAAGAAAAGCAAAGTTATTTTTCTTGGTTTTGAAAATAATTTACTTATTCAATTGAAAAAAAAAAAAAATTCATAAAATATTTCATTGAAAATAAAAAAGAAACTTTTAATAATTTAAAACTTTTATAAAAATTGTGATTGACGTTGCTCTAAATTTTTGATTCAAATAATGGCAACATATAATTATGAGGATTACATGAAACGTGCAGCTTCAAGGATTCATCCACTTTCTGAAGATGATGAAATTGTGGTATCCGGAATCTCTGGAAGATTTCCAAATGCTTCTAACTTTGCTGAGTTTAGTGATAACCTTTATAATAAGGTAAAATTATAGATCTTCAATTCAGTTTCGATGGAACAAAAATCTTGATTTTTAAACAAAATTCACTTCATTCTCAGTAAATTTAATTCCAGTAAATCAAAAAAATTATTATTGACTGAACACAACTAAGAGGTTACATTTATATTTGAAAGGCTAAAAAATTAAAGTCCAAAGCCATATAAGAATTTTTTTTTACAAAATCAAATATATTTAATTCAATTGGTTTTTTATCGTTTTTTAAAGAATTAGATAATTTGATTAGCATTTCCGTTGTTTTTTGAATTCTCATTAATTATGTTCCTACTTAACCTTTTGACACTCAATCGATTGAATAGAACTTTAAAGGTTATGTGAAAGTGTTTGTTAACATAATAATATTTTAATTAATTCAAAAATAATTTTTTTATTCACTTTAGGTTGACATGGTTGATGATGACGAAAAACGGTGGAGACATACGAATCCAGAAATTCCAAAACGCATGGGAAAAATTGATAGATTGGAGAAATTTGATTCTGCATTTTTTGGAGTTCATTTTAGACAAGCTCATAGTATGGATCCACAATGTCGTTTATTATTGGAGCACGCCTACGAGAGTGTCTTAGACGCTGGAATTAATCCAAAATCGTTACGTGGTACGAGAACTGGCGTATTTATTGGTGCCTGTTTTGCCGAATCTGAGAAAACGTGGTTTTACGAAAAGGTTCCGGCTGGTGGTGTTGGTTTGACAGGATGTGCTAGAGCTATGTTGGCAAATAGGATTTCTTATACTATGGGTTTAACGGGACCATCATTTTTAATGGATACAGCTTGTAGTTCAAGTATGTATGCAATTGACTTGGCATTTAATGCATTGAGAAATGGGGAATGTGATGCGGCATTGGTTGGTGGAGTTAATTTATTGTTACATCCTCATGTTACTCTGCAATTTGCTAGGTAAACTTAAATTTTACTTTAAAATGAATTTTAATTATAACAAAATTTGCTTTCATAGATTGGGTGTTTTGTCAGATGATGGATATTGTCGTCCATTTGACGAAAATGCAAATGGCTATACTAGATCAGAGGCCGTTTGTGTCATATTCTTACAAAGAGCACGCGATGCAAAACGTATTTATGGTACTCTGGTTTATTCAAAAGCAAACTGTGATGGCTTTAAAGAAGAAGGAATAACTTACCCATCAGGCAAAATCCAATGTGAACTTTTGAGTGAATTTTATAAGGAAATTGACATCGATCCAAGTACCGTTGATTATATTGAAGCTCACGCAACTGGAACTGTTGTTGGCGATCCTGAAGAATGTTGGGCTATTGATCAAGTTTTTTGTAAAAATCGTGATAGACCACTTCCAGTTGGTTCAATCAAATCAAATATTGGACATTCAGAATCAACATCAGGCTGTTGTTCAGTAGCTAAAGCTGTTCTCGCATATCATAACAATCTTATTCCTCCTAATATTAATTTTACGAAAGTTCGTTCAACTATTCCTGCCTTGACGGAAGGCCGTTTGAAAGTTATCACTGAACCTACACCATTAGAAGGACCTTTGGTAGCAATAAATTCATTTGGATTTGGTGGAGCCAACGCCCATGCTCTGTTCAGAGGACACTTGAAACAAAAAGTGAATCATGGAATTCCAAAAGATAATCTGCCACGTCTTGTAATCTGGTCTGGTCGTACAGAAGAGGCATGCAATACTGTCTTAGATGATGTTTGTAAACGACCTCTTGATGAAGAATACGTTGCTTTGCTCAATAACATTCAAAGTGACTCAATTCCTTCAAATCTTTTCCGATCATATGGTGTCTTTGTCAATGATGACGGTAAAAATGCATTGGCTGTTTCAAGGGAAGTCCAACATCATACTGGCCTCAAGCGACCAATTGTTTTTGTATTTTCTGGTATGGGATCTCAATGGACAGGAATGGGAACATCACTTATGAAGATACCAGTTTTTCTAAATGCAATTAATGAATGTCATGCTGTTCTCAAACCGCATGGCTTGGATTTAATTGAAATTATTACATCAGAAGATCCAAAAATGTTTGATAATATTTTACACTCATTTGTTGGAATTGCTGCAATTCAAATTGGGTTAATGGACATTTTGAACGAATTGAATTTGGTTCCTGATTATATTATTGGACATAGTGTTGGTGAATTGGGATGTGCTTATGCAGATGGTTGTTTTACTAGGCAAGAAATGATTTTATCAGCTTATTCAAGAGGTATGGCTAGTTTAGAAACTAATGTTGTATTTGGGGCAATGGCTGCAGTTGGTTTAGGTTATAAAAAAATAAGAACACAACTACCACCTGGTGTTGAAGTTGCTTGTCATAATGGGCCAGATTCATGCACGATTTCTGGACCAGCAGAAAATATTTCTAATTTTGTAAAAGATTTGAAATCCAAAGGAGTTTTCGCTAAAGAAGTGCCTACTTCAAATATTGCTTATCATAGCAAATACATCGCAGAAATGGGCCCTAAACTTTTAGCACGTCTCAAGGAAGTAATCAAAGACCCTAAAAAACGTTCAGATAAATGGCTTAGCTCGAGTGTACCGAAATCTAAATGGGATAAACCGGAAACTCAATACTGTTCAGCAGAATATCAAACAAATAACTTATTGAGCCCAGTTCTCTTTGAAGAAACTGCTGCATTATTGCCTGAAAATGCGCTAACAATTGAAATTGCTCCCCATGGTTTATTACAAGCAATTTTAAAGAAAAGTATGACTGGTGCAGTTCATGTCAGTTTAACTCAAAGAGGCAACAAAGACAATGTAAATGTTTTGTTTACTGGTCTGGGAAAGTAAGTTTTATTTTTGAATTGTTAGACTTATTTACTTATATTTTCCGTTTTAGAATTTACATGAATGGTGTTGACATTCCCATTGAAAAAATGTATCCACCAGTAGAATTTCCTGTTTCAGCAGGAACACCATTGATTTCACCGCTCATCAAATGGGATCATAGTGAAGATTGGTTTTTGGCAAAATTCGATACAATGAAAGATGGAAGTAGTGGAGAACGTATATGTAAAATTGCGTTAACAGATCACGATTATGAGTATGTAACAGGACATGTTATTGATGGTAGAGTTTTATTCCCTGCAACTGCATATCTCTATTTAGTATGGGAGACATTGGGAATGATGCGTGGCATTTTTTATGTCGATTTACAAATTGAATTTCAAGATATTCAATTTTTGCGTGCAACTGCAATGCAAAAAGATACGGAAGTTACTTTTATTGTTATGATTCATCGTGGCACTGGAAGATTTGAGGTAAGATATTCTTTTAATAAAAAATAATATTAAAAATCATAGTCATATTTAAAATTTAATTTAAGATAACTGAAGGAAACAGCCCAGTTGTCACAGGCTATGTACGAGTTTTGGAAAACGCTAAATTGACTGAATTTGCTGATCCACCAGAACCATCATTGGGACAAACAATTTTTGATACTCGTGACTTTTACAAAGAACTTCGTCTTCGTGGCTATCATTATGATGGTGAGTTCAAGTCTGTCATGGCTGCTCGAAGTGATGGTCTAGGAGGAGAAATTAAATGGAACCTTAATTTTGCATCATTTATGGATTGCATGTTGCAACTTTTGATAATTGCCAAAGATACAAGAGATTTGGTTATTCCAATCGGAATTGATCGAATCGTCATTGATCCTATGTTACATTTTAATATGTCAAAGGCATTAGGAGATGCAGAAAATGCTGTTTTTGATGTTAAAATGTGTAATACATTAAAATTAATTCAATCTGGTGGAATTGAAATACAAGGATTACGTGCAAGCGCAATTGCTCGTCGTAAACCTCCTGGCATTCCTGTTCTTGAATCTTATGAATTCATTCCACATTTACCTTCGTCCAAATTGTCAATCGAGAATGCTACTCGTGTTTTAGTTCAATTAGGATTTGAAAATGCTCATGCATTGAAAATCAAATCCGTTGAAGTAGACAATGAGGATAAGGAGCCTATAGTTCAATGGTTCCATGAAGCATTAGGAGATTTACCTTTAGTTTCATCTGAAGCATTATATTTGACGACGAAAAATGAAATTGAACTCCCTGGTGTTCACACTGAAGATGGAAAACTGTCTTCATTAACCAACTGTACATTTGTAATTGGAACAAAATGGACGAATAAATTTACATTTGTTGAAACAGCAGTTGGCTGTCTAAAGGAAAAAGGATATTTAATTTCTCGTGAAGACCTTTCAACAGATTTTACACAATTAGTTGTTCCTCCACTTTGCAAATTAGTTTGTGTAATTCCAACTGATAATGAATTATTGGTAATGTTCCAGTATGACAAGAAGAAAACTTTTGGTTTGCCAACAGTTATCAAAATAAGTTCAAAAGATACTGAATACAAATGGATTGAAGAAATTAAAACAGCAGTTTCAAATGGACCTGTAACTTTAGTTGCAGAGAATGAAACATATTCCGGTATTCTTGGTTTAGTAAATTGCTTAAGATTAGAACCAATCGGGCAAATGGTCACTTGTGTTTTTGTTGCTGATAATAAAGCTCCAGCTTTTGATCCAGAACATCCACTATACAAGGCTCAGTTACGTTTAGGATTAGCCATCAATGTATATTATGATGTGAGTAATTTTTCTATAAATTTTTATGCAAGTTGCTTTTTTGATAAATAATATTTTTTGATAACAGGGTAAATGGGGAACATACCGTCACTTAAAGATGGAAGAACAGATTGAATTAAAACGTGAATCTAAAAAGTGTTTTGTTAATGCACTTACACGTGGTGACTTGACTTCCCTTAAATGGATTGAAACGAATCCTTATGTTGAACCTGCCCTAAACATGCCTGTTCTAGTTGTGTATTCAGCACTCAATTTCCGAGATGTAATGTTGGCCACAGGCAAATTAACTGATACATACTTGAACAAAAACCGAGCTCTTGATGATTGTAGTCTTGGCTTAGAGTTTTCTGGTGTGACATCAGATGGAACCAGAGTGATGGGTATGTTAGGATCTGGTGCGTTAGCAACTCATGTCCAAGCTGATCCTCCATTGACTTGGGAAATTCCACCACATTGGACATTAGAAGAAGCAGCTACAGTTCCTGTTGTTTATTGTACTGTGTATTATGCCTTATTCCAATGTGCAAACATTAAAAAGGGCAAGAAAATACTCATTCATTCAGGAACTGGTGGTGTTGGACTAGCTGCCATCAGAGTAGCACTTGCATATGGATTAGAAGTATTTACAACAGTGAGTACAAAAGAAAAGAGAGAATTTTTATTAAAAACGTACCCAGAGCTCAAAGAATCTCACATTGGTTATTCACGTGACACAAGTTTCTATGAGATGATAATGTTCCAAACAAATGGAACTGGAGTTGATTATGTCTTGAATTCACTTGCTGAAGAAAAATTAAAAACTTCAATCAAATGTTTAGGAAGAGAAGGCAAATTCTTAGAAATAGGAAAATATGATATGGCAAATGATAATAAAATTGGATTGGGTCACTTTTTGAATGAAATATCATTCCATGCTATATTACTTGATAATTTGTTTGGCGCAGGTGAAGATAGAAAGAGAGTTATTCATGAGCTACTTTACCGTGATATTCGTAATGGAATTGTTGTTCCATTAAATACAACTGTCTTTGCTGCTAATGAAATCGAACAAGCATTCCGATATCTTGCTAGTGGAAAACATATCGGAAAAGTTTTGTTAAAAGTTAGAGATAGTGAGTTTGATAAATTATCATTACCAATAAACTATCAACCCAGGGTATATTTCGATCCAAAATTGTCATACGTAATTCCTGGTGGTTTGGGTGGATTTGGTCTAGAACTAGCAGATTGGTTGATACTAAGAGGTTGTCGTAAATTAGTTCTCAGCTCAAGTAGAGGCATTTCAAGACCATATCAAAGTTACAGAATCGGGTAAATATTATCAAAATTATATTTAATCAAAACTTTTATTTATACCCCTACAACTTTAGATTATGGAGATCATATGGAACTGAAGTCCTTATCAGTACAGCAGATATTACAACTCCAGGTGGTTGCTTAGAACTCATACAACAATCTAATAAATTAGGTCCTGTTGGTGGCATCTTTAACTTAGCAGTTCTATTACGTGACGCAATTTTTGAAAATCAAGATGCACAAAAGTTCTCTGAGAGTGTTGCAGTGAAAGCTACAGCCACAAAATATCTTGATGAAATCTCTCGACGTCTTTGTCCACAACTTCAGCATTTTGTTGTGTTCTCATCTGTTTCCTGTGGTCGTGGAAATGCCGGTCAAACCAACTATGGATTAGCAAACTCTGTAATGGAACGTATAATTGAAGCGAGACAAAAGAAAGAATTACCAGGTACAGCCATACAGTGGGGAGCTGTTGGTGAGGTAGGATTAGTAGCTGATATGCATGAAAATTCTAAAATTGACATGGAAATTGGTGGAACATTACAACAACGTATATCATCTTGCTTACAAGAACTTGACATTTTATTAACAGCTGGTAAGCCTGTTGTCAGTTGTATGGTAGTTGCTGAAAAGAAACTTCGTGGAAGTGGCAAAGGAAGTGTAATTGAAGCCGTTATGAATATCATGAGTATACGCGACATTAAATCTGTAAGTTTCGATACAAAACTAAGTGAATTGGGAATGGACTCTTTAATGGCTGTCGAAATTAAACAAATGCTTGAACGTGAATTTGAAATTTTCCTCAGTGCATTAGATGTTAGAACTCTTACTTTCGCGAAACTTCAACAACTTGCTGAATCAAAGAATACTGAAACAGAAACATACAAATTGCAATATGCAAAAGATGATACACCACAGGGTGTGGGTATGCTGATGCGTAACTTCGGTGATGAAACACATTGTGAAGAAACATTGTTACGAGTTCAAAGTTTAAATAATAATGAAAATGTTAAAGCTGCCTTGGTTTTGATTCCAGGAATCGAAGGAGTAGCTGGTGATGTGTATAGAACGATTTCTAGTGAATTGAATCTTCCGACGTACATTTTACAAATGATGAACACATGGAACTTAAAAACCACAAAAGAAATCGCATCAGCAGTTTTTGATGAAGTTTACCAAAAGGTTTTCAAAAACACAGAATTTTACTATTTGGTTGGCTACTCTCTTGGATCCCTTATAACATTGGAGTTAGCTAAAATGTTAGAAGAAAAAGGTCTTAAAGGTCACGTGTTGTTAATTGATGGTGCTCCAGCATTTTTAAAGAAATTAGCAACTGAACAAGTTTCATTGGTTGAAAGTGAATCAACTGACAAAAAACTACATGACATTTTAATTATGAATGCATTAAGATTAATTGCCCCTGGGGAAGAGTTTGAATTTTGGAATTCAATTGAAACAGTTGGTAGTGATTGGGACCAAAGAATTGAAAAGCTAATCGAAATTGGAGTAAATCATAATATGTACAGTGCAAATTATACAAGAAATATGATGAATGCATTACTTAATCGGGCAAAAATGGCATCTGATTATGTTGAAAATTCATTCCAAATTGAATCTGATATTACAGTTATCAGGCCAACTGAAGTTTCTGTAATGGAAATCGATGAAGATTACGGACTTTCTGCATACAGTAAAGGAAATGTGAACTTAAAATTTGTCGAAGGAAATCACGTTACAATGCTGGAAAACCCTAAATTGGTTCAAATCATCAATGAAGCAGATCCTTACCTGAAATCTGAAAGATCTTTTGTCAGTTATATGCATGGTTAGATAAATTTTTAAGTTAACTTTGATTAAGAATTGAAAACGAGTAATTTTTGTTTTGGAAAGCGGAAAAAAAATAAAATTATTTAATTCTTAGCCTATTTTTTGGTGTGCAGTAATATTATATTGAATAATGGTTACTATGTATGTAATCGTAACTTGAGCCATCTAGAAAAAAAAAGAAAATGTAATAAATATAATATGAAAACAAAAGTTTTATTAATTTTTACCGTTATGAATAATGAGTTATTACAAGCAAACATTTGATTGATGTAAATTTTTGGGTCATAATGAAGTGATTGCAACATAAAAATTTCGGTTTGAATCACCTCCTGCGATTTCCTTCGACTAACTGTCACCGCATTTTTTTGAATATTTCGAACTTCATTTAAAATCATTTGTGGTCCACACGTCACATAATATAATTGAGTTGAGATTAAAATTAACACAGCAGCGACCCCAATTACAGCGGCAACTTCGTCAAACCTCTTAGGACTTGAGGGGCTTTGTGTTATAGACCAGAGTTTGTTATAGCACGTAGATGACTGTAAAGATTTTATTAAATTCATTTAATTTATATAAAAAATAAAAAAAAAATTGCAAGTACCATATTGATGACTGCTATTAGTCCTTCCAGTATAAAGAAACACAATGTGTTTTGAAATAACTTGTTAACATTTCGTCCAAAATTAAGTAGCTCCATTGTTTTCTGAGCAATTTCGTTAAAATTCGTTCTTGTGACCGTTATCCGCAATAAATTTACTTCAAATCCAAATGCTACAAAATAAATTGTCGAAAAATAAACGTAGCTAGCTAATATTACAGGGAGTGTTAATTTCATTATAGACAAGAAAAATGATTCCTGTGTGTATAAAATTGTAAACACTAATGACCCTGCAATCAATGAAGCATCAATTAAAACTTTAACTAAAAGTTGAATTATAATCCTTTTTTTCATATGAGTGTTATAAGGCATTTGACATGTTCTTTGCAGTTGAATAGCCTTATTGAATATTTCGGTAATTTTAGATCTGCTTGTTATTGCTGTGTACGTTGCTGATAGTAAAATCAATGAAAATGAAATTCCAACCATAGAATGCATTATTTGATCAATTCTTTCTTCAAAAAGTTCAATCCCAGAAACGAAAAAATTCTGAATGAAATATGTAAGTATCCCGATCCATTGAACCATCAATATACAATTAGACCAACACAATGATAAATTGGAACCATTTTCGAATTTTGATAGGTGAATGTTTCGTTTGACACAAAATAATCCAATTAGTTTTCCAATTATTTCTAGGATTGATCCTAAAATATTTTGTAATTTTTCTAAACGAGTGTCAGGATTATTTTTAAAGTATAATAAAGTTTGTGATGACATTTTGACACTGTCACCTTTCAACACACAATGAGCCAAGTTCACAAAAAATTATACAAAAATAGATAATTCAATTAATAGAATGGATATTTTTTATTATTTTAAGGAACTTTATTAATGAATAATTATGAGGAAAGCTTAATGTTGATTCTGATCAGTATTTGATTGATGTACAGTTATATTGTATTGAATGATAGTCACTATGTAAGAAATTATCAGGTGAATCATCTAAAAAGGTACAAAAAAACTATTTTTAATACAATTCATCAGAGAAAGGTTAACCAGGGAGTAAGACAAGGAATAAATTACCTTACCTTGTATAAAATTGAGTAATTACATGGAAATAGTTGACATAAATAAATTTTAGGGTTTAGATGCAAGGATTGCAGCATAAAAATTTCACACTGCAAAAAAAATTTTTATCAAACATAAAAATATCAAAATCCAAAATGGAACTTACCTGCTCAGTTGTTCCCTTACTTGACTTATTTCCCACTGTATCAAGGACATTTTTTCGTATTTTTTTACATTCATTTATAATCATTTGAGGTCCTGCCGCAAAATAATACGCTTCAATCGCAATCAGAACTAAAATAATTATAAGAGAAAAAATTATGAGCACATCATTTGCGTTCTGGTTTCCAAATGGTGAGAAAATTTTATTGTAGCACAGTGACGCCTAAATAAAAATATAATTTTAAAACTGTATTTCAGTAAAATTAAGAAAAAAATCATAAGTCACCACACTTATAGTCGAGACAAGTCCTTGAAATGCGAATAGAGCCAACATTTTTTCCACCAACTTATTAAATGATCGTCCAAAATTTATCAATTCCATGTAAACTTGAGAATCATACTGAACATGAGTCAACAAGAATGATTCAAATCCAAAAGTTACAAAAGAAATTGTTGTTAGAAAACAGTAACTGACCATTATTAAAGGTGTTACAAGGTGTATTAAAAGAACAATGAAATCAGCTTTACGGTGAAAATCTGCATTGAACAGGATTGAAAAAAATATAAAGCCCAAATCCAATATCAATTTAAATAAAATTTGGATTAAAAATTTCCGCTTCATTGTACGACATTTTTGGATGTGACAAAATTTTCGTTTCAAATAAATCGTTTGATTTAAAATTCTCATAATATCATTGCGTTTTGTAATTCCAGAATATGCCAATAGAAATGTTAGAACGACGATTGAAATTCCACATAAGGTTTGCATTAAATAATCAATTTTTTCAATATTCAAATGTTTTTTTTCAGAATAAAATAATTGGATTGTTAAAACGCCACAAATGCTAACACATTCAACAATTAAAACAGAATTAGACCAAATTCTTAATGTAAATGAGCTTTGTTCGAATTTAGAAAGGCGATAATTCCGTTTTACACACAATACACCAGCAATTTTTCCAATAAGCTCTATGATTAAACCGAGAAAGTTTTGGAGTTTTTCCAAGAAATTTCTTGGGTTTTGCGTGTAATACAATAAAGTTGGTGATGGCATTGTAATATGTCTAGTTTGGTGCGCTTTCGGGAATTGAATAGTAGATATTTTTAATTTATTAATGGTATAGTAAAAGTTTTATCTGGATTTATGATCTCCATGAATGTATTTATTAGAGTACTCAAGTTCGTATTTCATTTATGGAAAATTTTTATCAATGAAAGCCTTTGAAGGTCAAAATAATAAAGAATGCGGTCCGTGCCTCTATGTCAAAATGGTCGGCTTTTCAAAAATGGCTGACTTTTTCAATATCAAGGATTTTTTGAATTGATTGAATTTTAAAGCTGTATTTTTTCCAGAGAAATTGCATTAAAGTGAGTGAATTGATCTAAATTCGTCATTTGTTGTAAACTGACATGAAAAATGTAAAAAAAATTAATTTCATGTTACAGCGTCATATTTTCTATAATTAATTTGAAATAATTTGAGCATCCATATCAATATCTTTATATAAATTTAGTTTATTATAACAATTGCTCACATAAACATGTCAAAAAATTATCTCTTCACCAAATTATTGGAAGTAATTTATAAATTAACATATTTTCTCGGACTATGTCCATTTAAATGGAATAAAAAGTCAAAATTATTCTATCCATCGACATTTAAATACAAATTATTGTGTTACTTTTTAATTATTTCTTATATAACGGCTGGAATCACAAGCATTTACTATTTATTTTACGTTGTTCTTTTAAAAATCATTCAAAATAAATTAGATTTGATTCTAAGTTCAATTCAAGCAGTTCAATTTTATTTTAACATCTTCACAGTACTGATAATTTCAATTAAAAACCAAAGCAAAATTTTAACTGCATTAAATTTTGCAATTAAATTGTGGAAAAAAATACTGTGCCGAACATGTCAAATTATGACAGAAACATCGATAAATATTTGCTACGCTTTTGTGGTCATAAACGTTTTAATTTTAATGTCGATTCTCATTTTCACAACGATCATGAATGTTTCAATTGAAACATCGTATATTCTGATTGTGTTTAATTTATTTGTAACTGTGATCCATGTGTTTATCTATTTATTGCCATCACTAACCATTTTGATATCTGCCCTTTATGCATCATATCTAATTCAAAAGCTGACAAGTGATTTAAGGACTTGTTTATATGAAGAAAATTGGGAAAAATTTCAAATTGTAACAAAACTTTACATGGAAGTTTTAAACTTCATGAAATTAGTTTTTGAAATATTAAAACATTGCTTGGCAATGTTGTGTTTAAATATTTTTATGGGGATTATCGTTCAGGTTGGAAGCTGTTATGAAAGAATAACTGCAAGAGAAGAATTCATAAGAAAAAATTCAATAAAAGCAGTATTAACAAGTGTTGGATTTCTTTGTTTGTCGATAACGCAACTGTTTTTCATCGTTTATGGACCACAAACACTGTTAAATGAATGTTTGAAACTCAGGAATTTAATTCATAGTATGACGAAACAGAATTGTAGCGTAAAATTAACAAAAATTGAAAGTATTTCATTGAAATTAAATGAAAATTTTAATATTAATTAATTTTTTTTTTTAATGTAATTTCAGGTTGAAGTGTTTGCATTGGAAATCATTCATATCGATCCAAAACTGTACATTTACCAGTCGGTTCCATTTGATGGAAGTCTGGGCATACTTGTAAGAAAACTTTTTCTTTCAATTAATTTACTTTTCTGGTCTTACAAACATTGAGAGAGCAAGAATTGAATCCCAGTGTGCTCAAGTCGATTTAGATCGAGACACTTAAAATAAAATAGAATGATATGAAAAAGCCCCACCACTTAACAGGGGTGGATTGAAAATTACTAACAGCCTTGGCATTCTGTATGATTTTCTTTAAAATTTTCGCTAAAATTAACTTTTAAAAGACGATCGACTGTGGTCTTTCTGGCATATGCCTGATTGGCTGTATGGCCAATCTGCCATTGACACTCAAGCTATGAGCTTCAAACCTCAAAATTGACAACCCTCCGTCACGCTCTCACTCCATAACAGTCTCTCTGATACTCTAAAGCTCCATGATGGCTCATCCAAATTTCAATTAATTTTTATTTTCAGATAATTTCAAATACAATTGATTACATCATAGTCTATTTCCAAACAAAACTAGGATGAGTGATTTCTTGCAGGTCAAAATACATTACCTAGAAATTAAATAAATTATTTAATTGATCACATCACTTATGTAATTGAATCCAACACTTCAAGTTATTTTCAATAAAAAAAATAATGTTTCAATTTCATTAATTTACCTCAATTCAATTTGACCACAGCTCAATTCAAAATGATTTCATATCAAGAGCCACACTTTTTGTTCCAAAAGCTTCATAATTATTTGATTAAATTTCTCATATTTTCAATTCGATTTCTTGGCTTTAAGTGCATTGAAACAAACTGTAAATTAAATGAAAAAAATTTGAATTCCGGAAAATTTCAAGGAATTCTCTTCATCTGCTTGGTGGTTTTTTGTACAATCGTCAATGGCTACTTGGATTCGATTGCAACACCAAAAATTTACATCCACAAAATTGATCTTGTACTCACCGTAATGGCTAACATTACATCTAATGTTTTCATCATTATGTCGTGTATGTTACTGATTTTCAAAAGAAATGCACTTTTAATGATTTATCAACGTGGAATCTGTTTAAAGTCATCAATCTTTAAATTGAAGAAAAACTGCTTGATGGACAGGAAGTTTACAAAACAAATTGTAATGAAAATAATTGCAGACATATTAATTTTCATGCTATATTCAGCTTTAGTTATATTGGGATCCATGTATATTGATGATGATCATGATAATGGTAATGTAAAGATTCGTACAGTAATTCGTCTTGTAATGAATATTCCGCAAATGTTTGTTTTTAACATGCCATTGACAATGTCATTGATTGCTTTCACGTTTGCATCACATCTTATGCGAATAATCAACATTGAAACGCAAAAATGTGTGATTAAAGTCAAAGCTATAATTGAATACAAGGAAGCGAATCCAGGTTCAGTGAAATACATCAATGAATGTTGTGAAATAAGTGATAATTTGGAGAAGTTGTCTGAATTTTATTGCAAGGTTATTTGTTTTGCGAATGATTTTATGAAAATAATGGAAAAAAATCTCCTTGTTTTCTGTTTATACATTTTTATGGTGATTCTTACACAAGCTACAAGTGTTTATGGTGATGTTTTTGGTGATAACAGCAAAGCAAATTTAATTCAATCACTGTTTTTGATCCTGCTTCTGGGTTTGTTGCATTTCCTGGTATATGGACCTCAAAAATTACTGAAAAGAACAAAGAAATTGCAAGAAACAATCAATTCGCTAGTTGTAGAGGAAACAGAACCACGTCTCGATCAAAGTATTGACGTATTTATACTCAGGATGTTGCACACAGACCCAAAACTCTATATTTGTGGTTTATTTGAATGCAACAGTACATTGATGTGGATGGTAACATAAAATTATATTCAGTTTATTTTAATTCATGGCATTTTTTAAATGTATTTTCAGATAATTTCTGCAACAATCAGTTACATCATCGTCTATGTACAAACAAATATGAGCTAATTCAATTTCAAAAAAACTCTGTACATGAAAAAAATTCAAAATTTGAAGCATTTTGAACTGACGTCATTGATCTATTTTGTTAATTTATGTGGGATAATTGAAACCTTGCAGCAATTAATCAATTTGACCCAAAATTAAATGAATTAATGAATTAAGCCACTTTTCAGTGTATTGAATTGAAAAAAGATTAATGATCTCAAATTTATAAAATTAAAGAAAAAAAAAACAATTTCATTTGCATTGAAACTAACTGAAACTGAATTGTCATCAATACTTGAGTGGAAACTTTATACAAGATGATTTCATTTCATAGTTCAAAAAACTTAATAATAAAAAATCCCTTTTTATTTTCAAACACTTTCAATTACAAACAAAAATTACATAATTTATTTGTATGGTTTTCAATTGAATTGGGACGCTATCTAGGATTTTTTCCATATAGTTGGAGTTCAATTAAAGGAAAATTTGTTAAAGTTTCATATTTTAGTCAAATTGCTTCATCAATAAGTATTTTAATTAACGTGATCTCAGCATTAACATCAATTTTTATATATTTAAACAACGTTCCAAATGTACTTTTGGACAATAACTTGGAAAGAGTGCTTAATGTAATAGTTATAACTCAATATTACAGTTCAATTACTATCATCAGCATGATTTTCGTAACAAAACGTGTAAAAATCCTCAAATTGCTGAACAAAGCGATTTATTTAAAGATTTCAATATTAAAAATGAAAAAGGATCCACTTCTTGATATTGAATTTTCAATGATTTTCGTCAAACGTTTTACCGTTTGTTTTTGTTTTTTAAATGCCATTGTATTTATTAGCATTAAAGCATCGACTTTATTTGATTCAAATGTTATTTTAAATTTTATATTATTACTCACATCGACGATCATTCATATGTTGTGGTACACTGCATCTACCAGCATACTCTTAATAACCACGCTATTTGCATCACATTTGATTAACGTCCTCACAATTGAATTGGACAACAATCTAAAAAGACTAAAAACGATCAAAAGATTTGTGCTAGAATTCAAACCAGGACAATTAATGACACATATTGCGGAAATAAGTGATCGAATAGATGAAATTTCAATTGCATATCAAGAAATAATACGGTTTATCAAAGAGTGCCGATCTTTAGTTGAAACACCACTTTTAATTATTGTTTGGAACATCTTTGTTTCAATCATTTCAGATACTGGTGGATTGTATGTAAAATTAAGCAACAATTTAATATCAGAAAAAAATGTCATCCAAATTATGATTTACTTTTCGTATTTATGTTTTATGATGACAGAGCTTTTTTACATGTGTTACGGACCACAAATCCTGCTGAATCGAATTGTGACCTTCAAAAAAGTGGCGAGTGCTGCTTCAAATTTAATTTCAATGAAATCAGGACAGCAAATCGATAAAAGTGTGAGAAATTTTTTATTTTTAGAGGTAATTTTCAATGCAGTTATAATAAATTTCCTTTTAGCTTGAAATGTTGGTCCTCCAGGCCATGAATCTAAATCCTAAAATCTATTTATGGCAATTGTTTGAATGTAATCAACAATTAATATTCATGGTAATCATTTTTGGGTAACAAAGTAATTTGAATCTTAATTTTTTTTTTCATATTTTCAGATGGTTCTCGTCACAGTTGATTATATTGTCATTTACTTCCAAAGCAACCTGTAATTTTGTTAAATTGAAAGAATTGAGCTGATTCTTTAACAATTCAAACTAAATGGCAATGATTATTAAATGAATTACTGACCTCAACGTCTTAGGTTTTTATCTAAAATGTCTGACAGAGGAATCGTCAAAAATAGTCCTTAAAATTAAAAATTGAATATTTTCCGTCTGTGACGTGCTGATGACCTCTATAAAAGCGTATTTAATTAATTTTCACCATATTTTTGTAAATCCTAGTGGCAGTTCTGCGACTCGATCAATTTTCAGTTAGGAATTAGGGAAAATGTAACAAATTACACCTTCACCATTAATGAATTGAGGCTATATTCCATTTGACGTAACAATATGATACATATCTCAAACCATTTATGATAAATATACCAAAAAAAAAATTAAATTAAACACTTTCATTCAAATTATTCATTAATTAAGATTAATTTTATTGATATGTCTTCTAATTGAATACTTTTCGATATTTTTTTCAATTAATTTTATCCAGTTTTAATTTTAAAAACTGGTCGGAATGTCCTTTTTCTTCTCACATCCCCAAAATTTTCAACAAAAACTTCAAAATGTGATGACAAAATATGTCATAGTGGTAGGACTTGTTTTAGGATTTTTTCCTTTTCAATGGAACCCAACTAAAAACAGATATATTCATGGAACTCGTCTCAGACAAGGAATCGGAATTTTATCAATATCAATTACAATTTTAACATGCTGTGCTTCGTTGTATTTTTTCATGGCAAATGTAATCGGCACTTTTATAAATTCCAAAGTTGATATTATATTAAATGTGATTATTGTCATTCAATTTTATGTATCAATTATAATTATTTGTCTGAATTTTATAAAAAAACGCAATGAATTACTGCAACTGCTTAACAAGGCAATATATTTAAAGGAAATTGCATTGAAATTGAAGAAAAACCCTGATTTAGATAATAACTTTTTTTTGTATTTCATACATCGATGGGTAGCCGGAACGTCAATTGTCAGTTTTATCATTTATGCGACTGGACAAGCAGCAAATTTTATAACGTCAAGATTTTACTTGATTGTGGTGATGCTAGTTTTATTCATGATTCATTACATGTGGTATACTTCATCTGTCAGCTCATTGCTTTTTTGTATGCTATTTGCATCGCATCTTGTCAAAGTGATAACACTTGAGATGAAAATTTGCCTTGATGCATTACAACAACTCAAAAAACTGAAGCATCATTTAAAGCCAGGTGAATTTTCATGGAAGTCCTGTGAAATAAGTGACCGAATTGATTACATTAATTTTTGCTATTATGAGATAATGCAATTTGTTAGAGGAGTTATTTCAGTGACAGAATCATCGTTACTGATAATTACAGGAAATATTTTTACTTCAATTATAACTGACATAGGAAACATTTCTTGGAGAGTTTTAAAAGGACACTGGTCACAAATTTATTATGCAGAGTTATTGATTTTTTCGGGTTATTTGGCATTTGCTGTCAATGAATTGTATTTTTTGTGTTGTGGCCCACAAAAGTTTATGAACAGAGTTTTGAAATTGCAAAATTTGATTGAAGCTGGTTCATTTCATTTTGTTAGGAAAGATGATAGGCGTTTGGAAAAAAGTGTAATTAAAATGATTAATTTAACAATTAACTTAATTTAATGTAATGTAATTTATTTAATTTAATTAGATTGAAATATTTTCCTTGGAATTGATGCATCTGACTCCTGAAGTTCGTATCCGCCAAATGTTCCAGTGCAATTATTCATTGGCGTTTTTGGTGAGTCGAAACACCTTTAAAGTTACCTTTAAATTTAATTAATCGAAATTACTTTGCAGATAATTTTGACAGCGATTGATTACATTGTCATTTATTTTCAAACAAGCATATATTTTTAGGATTTTTTCCTCGAATTTGCCCCAGAGTGACAGTAAAAACTTTAATTAAAGTAATTTTTTGTTAGACTACTTTCATTAATGAGAAAATTCTCTAAAAATAACAAGCATTACTTAAATTAATCACCGTAATACGAATTCATACATGGAGAAAACGAATAAAGGGCATACGATATTGAACAAGTCTGCTAGTAACTTGAATCAGTAATAGTTTGATTCAAATTGTATTATAAAAATTTAATATGAATAAAATCCTTAACTTGATAGTGAAAGTAATGTTAATCATTGGTGCATTTTTTGGGATTTATATCAAACCTGATTCTTGATATTCAAAGATTTGGGCAGCATTTTTCACTAAAATTCTATTGATATGTGCAATTGTACAGTCAGGGCTTATATTGAATAGTATAATAGCAATTTTACCATTAGGCATAGATGTTGTCTTAGGAAGTTTATTGCATTTCTTTACAATCATGATTACAGTTTCATTTTATACCACAGTTTTTTTAAAATTCAATAAAATTGAAAAACTGATCAGTCAGTTTAGACTTTTATGTCGAGAATTCGATACTGACATGTTACAAAAGTCATCTCTTATTAAAATTTTCATTATCTTTGCCTGGAATTCATTTTTTTCTCTGATGATGTGCATCTACTATTCCTTAGGATATATTGACTATGGAATTAGTTTTTTTCATGTTCTTATAAATATTCAATTAGATTTATTTTTGAATCTCTTCATATTTTCAACACTATTAACTTTGTACTTGACTGAATTAGTGGTTTTTTTCTTGAAAGTCCTGAATTTTGAGACGAAAAAATCAATATTTTGCTATCGCAATAACAAAAGCATGAAAAAATCAACTGTTTTAATGAAAAACTGTGAGACAAGTAATAAATTTCACGAAATATCAATTTTGAGTGAAAGAATAATAAATGTGAAGAAAAAATTCTTTAAAATTATGGGAGTGTCATTATTATTCATTTATTGCACTTATATGATTTGCTTAGTTCTAATGGTAAGTTATATTTTTTTCATCTTATGTGAATCAAACTAGCTTTTTTATGTTAATAGCCATCAATTTACATGTCAATTCTGATGAAAACTCTTTCCTCCCATTTTTTTATCGAAGTGGATTCCAAACGACCCATATTTTCTTTAATAATGCGATTCATAATTTTTTTAAATGCTGTACAACAAATTTTGTTTTTGACTTCATCAAAAAATTCTTTGAAAAAGGAGATGCTTCATTCACGCTCCATAGTGACTTCAGTCATCTTTGTAGATGATAATAGATTGGGAGAATGTGTGAGTATGCTAAACATATGTGATACAAAAAATTTATTAATTCTGATTTAAATTTATAAAGATGGAAATATTTTCACTGCAATTATTACACCAGTGTCCTAAAGTACAAATTTGTCAATTGTTCACCAGTGACTTTGGATTGACTTATCGTGTAAATTAACTCATACTCATCACTTGTTCGTATGTTTCATAGCAAAATTTTTACAGATCTTGTCCACTGCTATTAGTTTTATCATCATATTAGCTCAGGATCGTATGAATGATTAATTTGAGTTGAATTTTCTGAAAAATACACAATTTTTTGTCCAGACTAATTGCATCATACTTAATAAATGATAAATTATGTAATAACATTAACAGCTTAATGAAGTGTTTGATTAATCGAAGAGCCATGTCATATGAGGGTGAAGTTTGAGCTGTTAAAATGAAAATTTTTGTTTCATTGAAAAACATTCTTGAGACGATTGGCATTTGAGGACTTTTTAATGGTTATGGAAATCTCTGGAAATGGAGTTTGAATGACTTTTCTCCTTGAGTACTGGGTATGCAGATGAATGTTTGACAATCTCTATTTACGTACAGAATTTTTGAAGTTTCCGTATGTTTTTCTATACAAAATTAGCTGTCAAATTTTAACTGCTTACCGAGTAAGAAAAAATGTTGGATGGTTTTGAGTCAAGTAAAATTTTTAAGTGTAAAACTTCATCCTCATTAATTGACTACTGGACGCATTACTCCTAACTAATTTTTATCAATATCTCCATCTAGCAACAACGAAATTCTGAATTACTTCTGCAAAGTCACGCTGACCAGCATGTATCAGAAATTATTTCGTCATTTAATAAGCATTTTTAAATTATTTGGTAAAATCACAAAATTTCATAGTTTTCATGATTCAAGTGGTTTCATATCAAAATGCATAATAATTACACACATTTTAATATCAATTTATTATTTTTTTAAATTACTAACTTTTATGATAAAAATATTACCACTCTCAATAAATAATATGCTAAGTTTCATACAGTCAATGTCTTTTTGTTTAATAATCATCGTGGCTTATGGTACAATATTCTTTCAATCTGAATCACAAAAAAATGTGCAAAAACTACTCAATGAAATTAAAAATCACATCAAATTAAATCGATTTAATCACATTGAAAATAAAGTTATAATAAAAATTATAGTCAAATTTCTATTTGATTTGATTGTAAGTTTTGTAGATGTTACATTTTATGCAATCACACTTAGTTTGAACGATGCCCCACTTATGCAATGGATCAGCTGTAGTATTTTCTGCATTTTTCATATGATACAAAATCATCTTGTAAATGTTTTTTGTTTTTTATGTGAATTCATTTTGCACACTTACAAGATTTTGAATAGTGACTTACTTCAAATATTAAGGACGTTTAAGTACAATGAAAATTTGAAAGAAAAGAAACCGCTGTTAGTTTTTTGTGATTTAATTGATAAATTGGAACATGTTATGAAATTTAATGAACAAATAGATTATTGTCTAAGGAAATCAATAAAATTAATGGGAAATGTAATTGCTGTTATATATCTTGCACTGATGGTTACAACTGTTACAATGGTAAGTAATTTGATTTGATTTTTATTCAATTTAACATTAATTTTATTTTAGATTACAATTTTTTTTCTACCTGAAATAAAAATTCCTGATCAACCCTTGGATGAAACAGCTTTGTTGTTTGCATTTCTGTTAAAATTTCTTTTCTTTACTTTATTAATTGATGCAATAGGTCAAACTGTCTGTTTACTTCTCAGTAGTGTAGCAATTATTACTGAAATGGAAAAATTCAGAAAATTAACATGTAATTTTATTTTTTATCAATGCAATGATAAAAGATTAGATAAGTCCGTAAGTTCACGTTTCCTTTTGTATTAAATGTGAATTTATTTTTTAATTTTAAATAGATTGAAATATTTACATTACAAATGTTGCACCAAAGACCCAAAATATACATCTGTGAACTATTTCCGAGTGATATTGGCTTAGCTTATCGGGTAAGGAACTTTTGATAAAATTCAAATACATTCAAATAAATGTCTTATTCTTTGTAGATTCTGTCAACTATTGCCATATATGTAATTATTATAGCGCAGTCAAAATTAAGTGGTTCTTCTGCTCATTAAATTGTGAAATTGATCAAATCTTGCTTGGAATGATTCGAATTTCGTTAACTGAACACACACCTGTTCATATCTATATTTTTTTTTTGTTATTATCTATGACGTCATGAAATGTGTATTAAAATGTAATCGATATGAATGTATTTGTGTGTATACAATGTACTAAATTCTACAATAAATTCACAAAAGTAATCAGTTTTGTACAAACAATTGCTTGAATCAGAAGCAAAAGTATTATTCAAATTAAATTATATATATTTTGTAGTGAGTAATCCATTAATTTGATAAGAATGCCAAAAGAAGTAAATGTCACAGTAGATCCCCGTCCCTTGGATAGTCAAGGTAATCCACAAGATGTGAATCAAAATCCACCTGCTTACTCTACAATTGGTTTTGCCAACAATAGTCAACCGGCTGCTTACCCACCACCAACTAGTGGCTATCCACCACAACAGGGATATCCAAATCAACCACCGCAACCTGGATATCCACCACAACAAAACATGGGATGGAATCAAGGACCTCAAGTGACCCAACCTGGTGTTATCATAACATCTCCGGTTGTAGTTCAACCCACAAGAGTTGTAATGGCTGGAGCTCAACCATATGTCACAATTTGTCCGAATTGTCGGCAACAAATTACGACGAGAACTGATTCTGAAACGTCAATGGTTCAACATTTTTGGGCGTTGGGCTTATGCATTATTGGGTAAGAAAATCATGAAAAAATTTCAATTTAATGAAGTTCATTTGATAAGATTCATTAAATGTCATACTGATAACGATTTTTTTACATTAATCAATTCAACAGATGCTGGCCTTGCTGTTTGATTCCTTATTGTATTAAAGACTGCCAAAATACCACTCATTACTGCTCTAATTGTGGCCAAATGATTGGACGACATGGAACTTGCTAAACTTTTGAATTACTTTGACTTACTTAACACTTTAGATGAAAATTGCTGCTAAAGCTCACATGAACTGTATTAAAGCGGAAAATTACTTAATTTAATTTTAATTTTCTATTATTTTATATAATTTATAATAAAATTAATACATTTATTTTCATACAAAACTTACAATTTAATACTTTTCATTAGATCATACGTTTGCTATCTTAAAATTTATCTTATCAAGACAATATAAAAATTGAGATAAAACAATGTTAGTATAAAAATAAAAGATAAAACAATTTACTAAGACTTTACTGAAAACTTACAATATTTGTTACTAAATCGATTATAAAATTCAAAGAATTCACTAGTGACATTTTTAAAATCGTAAGAAATCTGGAATAAATTTATGTGCTCTCTCAAAATAATTCAAATAAAAACAAAAATATAACAACAAATAATGCAACAACCTAAGACCGTTATCAGACCAACAAATTTAGTACAAATACCGCTTCAAACACATACAAATTATGGATTTGATCCATCTTTGTATTCAGTTGAATCAAATTATAATGAGAATCAGATGACATCATCAAACAGAAATGAAAATCAGATCCAACTTGACAATTCAAAAATGGAGTACCAGTCGCCTCCACCATCCTACCTTCAAGCTAATCCGCAATCATCATTTGAATCATCAGGACAACGAGCAATTTTACAAAGCCAAGTTGTGATTGTTCAATCAGGGCGTCAAATTCAAACTGGTTACCCAGTTCAGAGCCAAAGCTCACATCAACCATCAATGGAATCAAAAGTTACTACAATTCAATCGCAAGCAACTATTCAAAGGCCTCCTGTTATTGTTCGGCCAGGTAATGATTTTCAATTAAAATGTTTGTTTCACTTTAGTTGAAAACATTTACTTACATTAGGTGGTGAAATCTTGAATCCAACATTACGACAGGTATTGGGTCACAAATCAAGTTCAGTTTTGTGTCCACAATGTCATCAGCAAGTAATGACGAAGGTTGAATATGAAGCTAACACTACAACACACTGTCTAGCATTTATATTGTGTATTTTCTTGTGTTGGTGTTGTTGTTGTATTCCATATTGTGTCAATGGTAGTCGAAATGCCCATCATCATTGTCCGAAATGTGGTGTGTTTTTGGGAACGCATGAAGTTGAATTGTGTTGAAATTTGAATTTTTTTCCTCTTCTTAAAAATTTTAGTATTAAACTAAAGAATTTGTTTATGGAATTCTTTTCAAATAATTTTTTTTGTGAAATTAAAAATAAAAAATGAATCATTTCATTTAAAATTGATGAGTCAGTCACGTTCACCTGTGTATTAGAGTAACCTTATCATTGTTCTGAATTAGGCACATAATCTTCGTAATCTTATCAATTGTTTCATATATTTGCGTAATGATAACACATCACAATAGAATCGGAACTAAAATCACCGTAACTTCATTTTATTTTCAAATTATATAAAGTAAAGTGTGTTTCACTGAAATTCTGCAATGGAATTCACAAAAGTAATTGCACAAGCTCCCACTGCACCACCATCATATGAAGACATTGACAATCACAATGCATATCAACAGGAAACACTTCAAAGACAACAAAATTTTCAATCAACTTATCCACATCCCAATTCACAATCACACATTTCAAATATGAATCCGAATGTTCAAGGTCAGACAAATTTTCACGCTGCATATCCTCAAGCACCAGGACATCTTATTATAACACAAGCTCCAACAAGCATTGTGAGATTGCAAGGTATTTAAAATTTAAAATCATAAGCGGAATTGATTATGATGATTGAATTTCAGATAACCCATTCAATACAAACAGCATCGCACCTTTAGGAGATCACCCAACAATGACAAAATGTATGAAATGCAATTCACAAATAGTGACAAATGTTGAATATTATAACAGTAATGTCACTTATTGTATTTCTGGAGTGCTGTGTCTTACTGCTTGGTATTGTTGTTGTTGTTTTTTGCCTTGTTGTCTTACAAGAACAAAAAATGTAAAGCATTATTGTCCACAATGCAAGATACTGATTGGAACGTATGAGAAAAAGATGTGCTAAAATTAATCAAAACTTAAATAAAAAAATCTGTTTATTTTATGACTATCATAATCATAATCATTTAATTTATCTACGATAAAAACCTAAATAACCGTTACATTTTGGACAATAGTGGTAAAATTGTGTATTTTACCATTTTTGGTCTCTTAATACTTGAAATATTGATTTGGTTTATTTAGCAAAATTGTAGCCAGAAATATTCTTTACAACTTTGCTTCAGGTCACTTTCACCTAAAAAATACGAACCCATGATTTTTTTACTCATAAAGGGAAAAATCGTCGCACAAAAAATTACCATCGTAAATTCCCGGGGCTAGCTCGTTTTTTTATATTCACTTTATATTCGCGGCACTTTTTCCATTAACAGTGTAAAATCATAAAAGCACCAAAGTATTACGTATGCTGTCATAAAAAGTTTATTTTTAATCATCATATTTATAATCATTACAATAAAATTACGATTGCCTTTATCAATTTCACAAGTCACAATCGAAAAGGTTATCGTTATTAAGAAACAATTGTATTTAATTCTTGTATGAACCTAAATACGCGTCACAGTATGGACAATAATGATTCACGTCTTTGCATGAGTCCATAGTGTATGGTAACCAAACACAGGGCCAGCTGAATAAAAATAAATAAAATTTTTGTATTTAAATCAAACAAAACATATTCTGAATAAATAAATAGGACTTACAAGATAAGACAGCACAATAAAGCAAACATATGAGTTTTTGTTGCATTTTCATGTTTAATTTTAGTTGCAATTTGTTTTTGACATGATGGACATGTGATATTTGATGGCTGTGGACCAAATGGAATCGAAACCAATGCTGAAATTATTTTGGTTTAAATTAATTAACCAGAATGGCTTAAAAATTAACTCACTTTGATGAACAACTGTTGCGGACATTGCAGGAGGAACAGCATCATAAGCTGGCGGATTCGCTGAAGGAATATTTGGATACATGTTTTGTTGTTGGTGTGGATTATATTCCGGTTGCTGTTGTTGTTCGGGATGAGGATAACTTGATTTTTGATCCATTTTTATTGAATGCAAGTTTTTTTTCTCACTAAAACGAGAAATGCGCAATTATATCATCAACTTTTTTTCCTTATCTTATCGATATGATCACAAACAAATTGTGTTATACTTTTTTCTCAGAAATTTTACAATGAGTTGAGATAATTTTACTTTCGCATGTTAGGCTAGACTATGATACTTTTATATTAATATTACAATTTGTATTTCAATTTGCGTGTTTAAAACAATAAGTTTACACTTTTCATTAAATTGATCTATCAATTCCAATTAAAAAAAAAATTTTATGGTACAATGCTCATTTAATGGTTTTAATATGTTAAAATTCAAGCTTATTTGTACTGAAACTGTTGAAATACTCACATTAGTTTTTAAACAATATAATAATAAAAAATTATAACGATACCGAAGCGAATGCGTTCTATTCTATTGACTGCTCAATCTAAACTGATATAAGTAAAAACATTCTCTCGTTAAGTGTATGGAATGAATTTATTTTTACTCATTAGTTATTGTTTACTTTAAACTTTACTTTAAAATAAACAAATGACTCATTCAATACTATGAAATGTTTTAAATATAATCTAAAAAATTAATATAGATCACATTTCTCATCAGTAATTCGTGAATTTTTGAAATTTCTTCGAACGTTCTCTAATTGGCTATCAAACTATTCACTTTATTATGATACCTTAAAAAAAATCGATATTAATAAATTGCGTTTTCATTACCATAATTGAAAATTAACCGACCACCAAAACAGTCAACTTAACATCATGACAAGAATCACATCGATCAAAATCTTTTACGTTGAACTTCTTTGCCTGGGTTTCCTTCCATTTTCATTTTCCTCGAATAATTTAAGATTTCATTCAAAAAAATTCATTAAATTTTATTCCTTAATTTTAACACTAATACACATTACAGAATTGAGTGTAATCACATTTTACACTGCAAAAATGTTTTTAGAGAATACTCCCAATAATTTAGTGATTCTCGTTTTCATGGTGTGTCAAAACACATTTTTTCAATGTCAAATTTTACCAATTTTCTTTGTGATAATTTTCAAGAGAAAAAAACTTTTACATTTATTGAATCAAGGAACGATTTTGACCATTCAAATATTTGGCAAAAATATACCAAATAAATTTGCAAATCGGATAGTTTTTAAATTAACACTCGACTTCATTATTTCAATTATCATTATTTGGATGTTTTTGTGGATGTATGAAAATAAATTATCAATAATTTATCTTTTTCAAGCAGTTTATGTTTGTGTTAAGTATATGAAAATTGTTGATATTCATTTTTTCGCATTTGAAATTATTTCGATGATGTTTGACAAAATTAATCGGGGTTTGGGAGTAAATTTAACGAATTTCACGATTGATTTGAATACGAAAATTCTTCGAATGAGTAAAAAATTACTTATGATTTCAGAATTTAAGACGAAAATTGAGCAATTTTTTGCTGTATCTGCTTTTGCAATTTTTTCAACGGGCTTTGTGGTCCTTATTTCTAATGTAAATATTTCAATGGAAAGAAATTCAAAAAAAAAAAATTAATTTGAGTCTTTTTGCTTTAGTTTTCAGTTACCGGCACCAATCTGCTTAGTACTGAACTGGCAGTAAAATTAGAAAATGATGATAGAACGAAAAATGTCATTGTGTACTTTTTTACATCATTTTATTGTTTGATACAATTAATTTATATCATATTTGGGGCGAATTGTGCTCCAAAAGAGGTAAGAATATGTTTTTGTTTATCATTGCAACCCTTAAAAAATTGATAAGCGTGAAGCTAATGAAATGTTTAAAGCTCGAGCAATTCACTCAAGCGATAACCATCGAATAAACTTATCTCCCGACCTAAGGTGTCCTAAAATCACTTATAAGTGCTGCAAATTCGTACTTCACGCTTGTATCAATTGTGTTTTTTTTTTTCAGAAAATTAAAACAACTTTATTTGAAGGGGAATCGATGTTCATCAACGATTATAATATTGGTAAAAGTGTAAGATTAAAGTTTTTTTTAATTTTTCAACGTAAAATTAATTCACTACAATTTAGCTGGAAATTTTGAACCTTCAGAACATTCATTTGGATTCAAAATCAAAAATTTGTGGATTCTTTTCACTTGATTTTAACATGTTTATTAATGTAAGTAAATTAAGCGTTCACTTCTAACTAATTGCTCTTTTATTATTAAAAATGCAATTAATTTTATTGGTTTTTTGGATTTTCGATGTAAAAACAACGATTTAAAGCACTTTTGAGCGCCTTTCTTGTCAAAATGAACTAAAGCGAATCACCAATCGACACTCTAAATTTAAGACTAGCTGTAAATGACGATCAGGGGGTTGTCAGGTCGCGCCAAATTGACCCTCTAAATGCCAAATACTAAATTGACAAATGTGAAATTCGCCGCATGCCAAATTCACCACATGCCAAAATGAAAAATAATTTTTTTTCTTGGCAAGCGACCTGATTACCCCTTGATGACGATACAACCCGCTTACGCGTTGTTTTGCTTAGCGGTTACGCGGCGCCTCCACAGTTGAAGTTTTATTTTTTAAATGTAATTTTGACGCATTTCCTGTTAATCAAGGAAAATCTTGCGTGTACTAAAATGCACTTACTTTCAAATTAAATATCAATATTTCATAAAAATTTTTTTCTTCTTTTATTTCAGTTCATCAACACCGTAATTACATATTGTATCATCATAATTCAATATCAGTTGAGTGTTGAATCTAATCAAATAAATTGAAATCAACTAATCATTAGTCAACACATATTTTGATGGCTTTCCAAAGAATTGTAAAACATTTTCTAAAATATAAATTTATTGCTTTAAAATCAAATATTATCAATATTTTCTTAATTTTTGGCTACTTACCATGTTATTACAGTTCGTCTGAAGCTAAATTCATTTCAAATATTTTTACTGTATTTTGGTTTTATTTCATGAATTTGATAAAATTTGTCTTTGCTATTAATTACGCAATAAGTGAAACACTTCGCACCTTGCATATTTCGAATGATGATTTACTTCTTTTCATATTAATGGTCCTGCAAAACGTTTTATTTCGAGTTGTTATGATGGTTTTAGTGTTTGATCTTGTATTAAATCGAAGCAAATTGCATGAATTATTAAATAAAATGATGAATTTCAATCAAATTGAAGTTTTCACAACACCACTTAAAATAAAAATAGTGTTGGACCTAATTGTAATGTTTTCATTGCTTGTCAGTGTTGTTGACCAATTCGGTTCTGATCTTAATATGATCTGTTTAACGATTTGCGATGCAACATTTTATCTTTCAATGGTTGATTTATGTTTCATGGCCTTTGCTCAACTGGGTCATTTGGTTAAAGATGAATCTGATAAATTTGAGAATGTTTTTAATATTGATGAATTGATTGAAATTTCGATTCGATTAAATGAAATAATTACCTTAAAAAAAGCTGTTGAAAAAATTCTTCAAAAAGTGGTCCTTGTAATCTTGGGTTTTAAGCTTTTGGCATTTATAAGTTTTGTAAGTATTGAATTAAATTAAATTAATAAAATTATTTTTATATATTTTGTTAATTTTTTTTCAGATTTCATGGCTTTATGTCAATATAGTGGACGAGGAAGATAAAATCACATCATTCAATTTAGACAGTAGTACAAGTTCTGTGTTATTTGTTGTGCTATTTTCAATTCAACTTTTTTATGTATGCTTAGGACCAGATAATTGTGTTTCAATGGTAATGATTTTATATTAAAATTGGCCATGTCAGAACACTGACGGATTTTTCTAACAAAATTCAATGAGAATCGAGATCTCCGTCTGTGGTATGCTCAAAGTAATGCCAAATGATATTTTTTTCGGTTTATTTATTCAGCTTTTAATGCTACAAAAATCATTCACTGAGTCAGCATTAAACAAAGACTTCTTAATATCATCTCAACCGAATCAGAGGAGGGACCAGGTACAGTGACATCAATATAAAATGATGAAAATTCTATTAAAATATAATTTTATTTCAGATTGAGCTGTTAAACTTGCAAATTCTACATACCAATACAAAAGTTCATATTTGTTCACTTTTTGATCTCAATTTATTGACAATCATCAAAGTAAGTCTTATTTCTGAAAACTTCAAAGAAAATTCAATTGAAAAATGTTTTTATTAGATTCTCATGTGTTCCTTCGAATATTGTATCATCATTGTTCAATTCAAACTGAGTGAAAGCCTGAAATAAAAAATATTATCAATGACATTCATTATTTTTTTTGGACATCAATCAAAAGTTCAATTTTCGGAAATTAAGGTCAATTATTTTGGAAAAGTCTGAAATAAACACATAATAAATAAAATTAATATCAATTAATTAATTAATGAATCATGAAAGGAAAATTACATTACCCATTTGTAAATAACAAGGTTTATTTTTAGTCCTTATTCAAGTATTACAGTGAAAGCATTTCCTGCAACATAAAAATAAAAAAAAAATAAAATGTCGTTCGGTCTCAAATTCATTTATTATGAGGCAATTTCATTTGGTTACATAACTTGTCTTTATTCTCCTCAATCAAATGAATTCATATCACATTTTAGTTTGAAATTATATTCACTTTTTCTCATTTTTTATACTTCATACGCTGTTTTAGGATTTTATATTGAAATGGTTTTGAATTACATTCAATGGTATCGCTCGGATTTGCTTCTAATATTTTTAACAATTTCTCAAGACGCATTCTTTCAATTTCAATTCTTCATTTCAAATTACAATATTCTGATTTACTTCAATCGTGTTAGGAAGTGGTTAAATTTCGGTTGTTATTTGGGAAAAACGTTATCGCAAAATGCATTGAAATCAATGGAGAGAAGTGTGAAGTTGCATATTTTTTGTCGATATTTTGCTGGAATTGTTATGACTGTTTTGTATTATTACGATTATGATGGAACAATTGGATTTTTTAATTTAGCATTGATTGCATTGAGTTTTTTCACTAGTTTTGTCTTAGCTGACTTTTATCAGATAATGTACATTTTTGCAACACAATTTCTTCGGGATGCTACAAGGAAATTGAATGAAAATTCTTGGAGTTTTGTTTTGAATCGTGAATTAAGACGAATTTCATGCAATTTAATGGATATGCAAAAGTTGGTCAGGAAGATTAATAAATATTTCAATTCATCAATTCTGGTTATCTTTGGACTTGTTTTCATGGGCGTCATATCGAATGTGAGGTTTTAAATCGTATTGATTCTGAAAATTCAAGTAAGTTTATAATTAAAATTTACTTTCAGTTTACAGTGGTTTACATTCACCTGGCTAAGGATGATGAATTTATCATAGGATGTGTTGAAGATAAAAATTATGAAAGATGGGTCGATACTATTACAAATACAACGTTGCTTGTAGTCCTTTTGGTAATGCTGATTGTTATCACCACTGGTCCTGATAATTACTATAATGAAGTATGAAAGTATTTAATAGAGACTTTTAGACATAATCAAAATTCTTTAATATATTTTCCAGAAGCTTACAATCACTCGAATCATATTAGATATGAACTGTGATAAGAGATATAATTTTAGGCAGTATTCGGTTGAGAAAAACGTATGAAAAAATTTGAATCTCAATTTCATTATCTTAAATTTATAAAATGTTTGTTAAATTAGATCGAGACACTTTCCTTGCAAATGATTCATAATAATGTTCATCATAAGCTTTGTGGACTTTTTGAATGTAATCGTTTAACAATTTTCAAGGTAATTTATAGCCTGAAGACAGTCTTGATCGTAAACCAGAGTGAAAAAGAGTGTCAATTCTAACTCATTTAGGATCGAGGGCTTTTAAAAGGGAAGTGTTGATTTTTATTTTTTATATCATTTTATTCTATTTATACAGATGATCTCTTCAATGATCTCATATTGCATCATCATTATTCAATTTAGACTGGAGAATTCAATCAATCGAAAGGCAACTTGAACCATCATCACATGTAAATCAAAGTTTGTTATACAAGGAAATAAATTGATCGAGTTAAAGAAAATTTTTATTATTTTTGGTCTCATCACATTTTACATTTCAAATCAATCAGATCAAATATACTTTTAATGGCAAACACATTGATTATCCACACACCATCCTTGTTTTCTTGAAAATATACATTTAATATAACAAGGCGTCGCAAAACATGGAAAATATGGAACAGAAATTCCATTATTTTTGACTTCACTTGTCCCTATTATATAAATTTTTTTATTTTTTTGTCAACTTTAATGGTTATGATAAAAAAATATTACCATTTACAGTACTGGAATCATTGAGCTTCGTTGAATTATCATCAGCTGCTGACAATTGAACTGCCATCAATAAAATTATTATAGAACAAATAAGTAAATTCTTCATTTTTCGTTATTTTTTGGTTTTAAAAATTTTCAACTATTTTCAAATTATTATACTGAAAAACTGATTTAAGTTCTAAGTCAACTCGTGAATTTATAGCTGTACGTTTGAAATATTCATGGAAAATTGATTTTTAAGCGCTTTTTCCGAGTAAAGACTTCAAGATTTAATGTTATGCATTCCAAGAATTCATCGTAAAATTTTTATGACACTTTCGTTTATTTTGAAATTCCTTTCAATGAGTCACATACTTGATTTAATTGATTGCAATGATAAAAATTAAACCAATTTTGTATTAAAATTTAAGAAAGTTTTTGTTTTTATTTTTGAATATTATGTGTGACGTCTAGACATTTCTAATTGACCAGAAATTTACAGGTTTCATAAAGAAATTTGTATAAAAAGAAATGTTTTACATTAATTTTAATTCAATTGAGTTTGATTTTTGAAATTGAATAGTTATTAGTAATATTTTCGAAAAAATGAATCCAAAATTTATTATTGCGGTAAGATTTAAGAAATTTCATTAAAATTAAATTGCCTTTTAAATGATATTTCTTTTCAAATTAGGTAACGTTGGCACTATGTACTGTAAATAATTCAATTGCATTTGTTGTATCACCTGAATCAGTTGCCTTACAAACAGCCGCTCTCGGTTCAAAGTTATCCGATATCAGGGAGTCTGTTGCTGACCATGTTCATGTTGTAGGCGAAGCTGTTCAAGACAGAGTCAATGGTGTTGTTGAAACAGTTAATCATGCATCTTCGTCAGCAACTGCTGCTGTGAATCATGGTCTTGCATCAGCCCAACATGCTGTTAGTAATGCAGTAGAAACGACAAATCACGCAGTTCAAGGTGCCATGGCCACTACAGGTGAATATGTCAATGGTGCTGTTGTTGCAACTCAACATGTTGTTGGATCTACTGTTGATACTGCCTCAAAAGCCTTAACTAAAGCAACTGAAGTCGTACTTGCTCCCGTTCGCCTAGTCTCAGATCACATTTCAAACAAATTTGTTATGATTAAGAATAGATTATATCAAATAGTACATCCAGATGCTGCATCACAAGAAGATGTCATTTATGTGCCTGTTTCACAATCACAATATGTCAGACCAGGAGTTGTCGTTCCAAGTAATCATCATGTAACTTATACTGAAGTTGTTCGTCCATCTTATGCGTATCAAAGTGGGGGAGTTGATGAATATTTGTTGTCAGGCTCGGAAATTGTTGAAGAAGTAGTCAAAGCAGAAGAAAATCTTCCATCAGAGACACCAAAAGACGGTAAGCCTCAATAAAAAATTACTTTTTTATATTTTGAATCATGTTCTTGCCCATAAAAGACAGGAAATTTCCTTACCAACTACCCTTAGACGGTGGTTTTAAATATCCTGACATTAAACTTCCTTCTAAGCCCATTTACGAGTAAGTCAGCTAAGGAACCAACCAAAATTCATATTCTATTTTGTTCTTTTAATTTCAGAGTCAACCCCAAAACAGGATTAATTCAATTTAATCATCCAGCCTACATATCACTTTCTCAAAAAGAATCCGAACCCATATTGAAATATGATGAAAATGAAATTGATATTACAAAACTTATTCGTAGAAAAAGAGTTACAAATTACGAGAATCAACAGTTTTTTCGATAACGCACCAACCAATGATAATAAGAGAGAAGAAGAAGTAATTTCAAACAATGAAGAAGAAAAAGAAAATGACGAATTCTTTTCAAGAAGTGTTCTGAGCATGATGTTTTTGAATAAAATCTTATTTATTGTCACCTGGTTGGTGGATGTCTCATCTTTAGTAATTGAACTCTAATTAATATTTATGTTAAATTATAATATTTATACAAATTAAATAAATTATAATTTACAAGTAAAATGAGTCTCACTCAATTTCAATATCAGCTTAACTCATACAAAAATTGAATTCATTGAATTCATTGAATTCATTCAAAATTATACAGCGACACCTTAATTTAATTAGAAAAAAAGCAACGCCTTTCACTTTCAAATTCATTGCTGTAAAAAATATCAACTAAACACATTTTTTGTTGCTTTCATGTCAATAAACATTGAATAAAACAATATAATCGTTAGTTATTGTTAGATTTTGTCCGGAACTGTTGTCGATGTGATTTTTTGCTCAATATTTTTAATTTTATAAGACAGAGATATTTTGATTTACTTAGTTTAAATGAAAACTAATAAGATGAATTGTATTGTTAAGTGCTTTTGATAATTGAAATAATAATTTAAACCAAATATTAACAGAGCATATTTGAGCAAATTCGAGCATTATTTTTAATTTAAGAAATATTGATCTCTAAAAGTGATTAAGTGTTAAAAGTTTCAGTAAAATTCGATTTTGGTATTTGAAATAATAAAATGAAATAATCTCTGAATTGTGTCTCTGAAAACATAGTGTGACTCTGAATGACACTTTTGATGTAAAAATATGTAAACTTACCTTCTAGCATTGATTAGTCATTATTCTGACATAATTATTATTATTATCACAATCATTGCATTTTCTCGACATTGGAAATTTATTGATTTGAATTTTCCTTAATGAAGTTTTTTTTTTATTTGTTATTATTAATGAGCAAAGAACAAAATATAGTTACAAGTGCATGGATATCATAAATCAATAGAAATTGAATGTGAATAAGCGATTGCTTGCAAAATATGTACAAGGTTTACATTATAACCATTGATTACGTTCTATTATGGTGTCAAATATCATTTAAGCATGAAAAAACAAAACAGGTAAGGATTTAAATCGAGGTGACCACAATAGGACTCTTTGAGACCACGGTGGGGCCCTTGTGACACCTAACCTAGCTTAGGGGCCCCTTCTCCGAGAGTAAGGGTTAAAAGAGCTTATTGGACGAAACTTGCTATTTCTAATAATTTAAATTCAATATAACTCTGGCTAGCTCTTGTCAAGCCATATTTAAAAAGCTGATAAAAAATTGACTGAAAACAAACCATTTAATTTCTCAGTTAAGCGTTGTGCAATATCAAAAAATTGTGTATAAATTTAGATACAAATCAAATTATTTATTGTTATACATGAAATGTTTATATTTTTTTTGTATACTGTAAATATAAATATCTTGTATTGTATTAATTTTTTTTTTGTATTGACAACAATCAGTTCTATTATTATTCTTATATGTAGTTCAATTTTCATTGATGATTTTTTTTTATCACTTAGAGTAGTTAAAAAAATTCTAATTGTTAATTGAATGAAATGTATCAAGTGTTCATTAATTGTGTTTGATTTGAAGAGACAAAATTTAACTTGTTGCTTAAAGTTTTTGATCCAAGTCATCTCTTGATAAGCATAAATTTTTCTCATATTGACAATTTGATATGAAATAAATTAACGTAGACAATAATTATTTATCAATAACATTTCAAATATTCATAAATTTTGACACGCGCTTTTATGTTCATAAATTATGAGGTTATTCCTAAAAATCATCATGCATTTGAATTTTTCCGGAATAAAAAGTTTCAAAAACTCTTGGAAATTTGGTTTCATCAGAAAAAATATTTAACGCAAAACTAAATGTTTAATGTAATGTAAACAAATTATAGGTGATTCTATAGCATGGAAATTTTAACATCTGTTTAATAGAAATAATTAAAGACTTTTTAATATGTCATAATGAAATTACAAAATAAAATCTTAAATTCGATTTTAAATTTAAATTTTTTTTTAATGAGAATTAATTTCTCATCTCAATTTTGAAATTGAAAATCGTGAAAAATCTGATCAAAACATGTCTTAAAAGTCAATCAGATCTGTATCAAGGCAAATGCTAGAACATATGTGTGATTCATTAATAACATAGCATGGGAAAGGTTATACATTGAACTAATGTGTGTGTTATAATGATTTGTTACTTCTTTATCTATAATAAATGAGTATTGATTTGCTTGAACGAGAATGTCCACGTATATCCATGATTTTCAATATTGTTTCGTGTCTCTGATTCATTCACAACATTGAACTTTATTAATGACACAAGGATATTGAAAATAAAACTGGGCATTGGAGGTTTTGTAACAGTACAGATGAAATTAAAAGTAAAAATTGACATTTCAATTTAAAGAAAAGGCTCTAAGAAAGTATTTCACTCCATGAAAAATTTAGAAATAATTAACTTGATATAAGTGTTTTACACGCTCAGCAATTAATTTTTAAATGATTTCACATAATTTTTAGAGTAACATACAGCTAACATAAAATTAAATGTATGAATCAATTATTTATATAAAATATTTATCAAGGACATGATTTTTCCTTTTTTTGTTCTTCTTCATGTAACAAAAAAATACTATGAAAGGTTATAATTAAGTTGTGTTTGGTTGTCAATTCCATCAAAATAATATTGAGTTAATATTCAGGTCAAGCGTAATTCATTGAAACTTCCTTTTTTACTTTCATAATGATCTGATCACATTGATCGTCATCAATTCAAGGATATGAAAGAAAATTAAAGGAAATCCTTTAATGAATTCCATTGAATGTAATGAATAATAATCACGATTATTATCAGAATTACCACACTTCCTTTGATTTTTAATCGGTCATGATGAAATTTCAAAAAAAAAATTGTAATGGAAATTTCCATTTTTTTTGTTTTCCATTTAAACGACAATTTACTTTTAACTTCCATAAAATTATTCTCGAAATCGGAAAAAGGAAATTCAATGCACTTGAATAACGTCTCTAAACGACCATAACTAAATTAAAATTCTTTTTGACCATTAAATACTAGGAAAATGACTTGAATGACAGACACTAACATGTAAAAACAAAACCACAATTATTTATTGTAACAATAAAAGCTGAATGCATTGAATCACACATGCATCACAAAATACACTTGTAACAAAATATAAAGTGATTGCTATTATTATTATTCAACAATGTAAATGTGTTGTTATTTCTTGTGATACAATATAAAGCATGAATAGGGTGAAAATGAAGAGATTTTGTAAGTTTTGGGACTGTGGCAGCTCCCTACTGGTTTGGGTCATTAAACTATGACAACTCAGATGTCCTTTTTCCTCTAAGGCACACTTTTTTAAGTTTCAGTTTTTAATTTGACTCTAGAAATCCAAATTCGGTTCCATTTTCATCAGGTATCATGGTAACAAAAACTGATGTTCACCCTATAAAACTAACAATTGCTATTTTTTTTGTTATGAAAATTCAATTGAATTCCACCACAAAACCCGCTGTCATCGTATAATCCATAGAACAATATGAAACACACACAGATTCAAATGAAAAATCAACAAACAAACACAACAAAAATACACAAAATAGTGGTAGTTTTAACCAACAAATTTTATGTATGAGTACATTTTTATAAAAGCACACAAAACCTTTTCAACGAGTGATGTCATTAACTTGTTTGTTTCATGTATATTTTTTTACTACACTTCACCGCGAATCAACACACACACAAAATACTACAATACAAAATAAAAATATTATAAAAACAGCTGCTTACCTTCTGACACCGATGAATTGTCGGCTCTGTAACTAGTGGTTTGTATTGTATGTCTTTTTTATTTTGTATTTCAGTCTGGCGTAACGTGTTGGTATGAACGGTTGTGCAACGCGAATTCTATTACATTCAAATTAAAATAAAATAAATAATAATTGTTATAAATTATTTTCTATGTGAACCGAATCACAATGCTATTTACCGTTTTCTTGAAAAAAAAAATTAAATGAAATTAAATTAAAATAAAATTCATCATAACATGAAATGTAATGAAATGAAATGAAATAAGTATGTGATTATCTTAAACGAGGAATAAACACATTTTTATTACACATTTTTTTTAAGATAAAGTAACATGTTTTAAATGTTGCAATTAATCATCAACAGTTTCATAGGAAATTCATTGATAAAAATTATGTTTGAAATTCATTCAGTAAATCAATTGAGTTAATGTTAAAATGTGATGCAAAAAAAAATACTCGTCAAACTGGATTTTTTTTGTTTCCCCCCAAAGATAATTAATAAAGTAAAAAATTGCGTCAAAGAATTAATTTCAATCAAATCATAATTTAATGATTGATTTATGAATGCCTTATGGATTTTTTTAACGGTTATTTAATTAATAAAAAAATAATAGTGATTTAAGGAGATAATTAAAATAAAAAAAATTAGATAATAATAAATTAATATTTTAATTAAACGAAAATTAATATTAAGTTTGTGAAACCGTTATAAAAATGTGTGAATCATTGACGCGTGTTTACAAAGCTAAAGTGTTTATGATGTAATTATGATTTTTTTTTTTATAAAATTTTAAAAAATATTTACTTGAAATGATTTTTTTAAAATATTTTCCATTTTAATTAAACGGTCAATGAAAAAAAAATCATACAGAAATATGCGTCAATTGTAATAAGTAAAAAGATCAAAGCAGGGAAAAATTTCCATTCCTATTATCATTTTTAATTATCACTCGAGAATTAAAAGAATTTCACATACAAATGTGCTAAGTTGATTATTCTTATGACACTATTTATTTATATTTTTTTCTTTAACAAAGGTGTCTTATTCATTTTTTTTCAACTTCAGATCAGAATAATCATGGAAATAACAAAAAATAAATCATAAGATGAAGGAAATAAAAATAAAAATAATACAAAAAAAAATACCATTGAACAAATTAAAAGTGAAGTGAAATAAGATACAAAACCTTGAATCTTGAATCATTTTTTTTCGCGAGTACAATGCTCTATACAGTGTTTAATAATCTGATTCAGCAAAAATATGGCATGAATTGTGATGTTAAAAGTAAAAAAAGAACATAATTTTTTTAGTTGTGTAAATTCTTTGAATCGTGAGAATATCCAAAAACATACCGATCAAATTAAAATTTTGACAAAATTTGGTATGATATTAAAAAATATTAAAGGAAAAAAAAACACATAACATGACAACAATAGAATTAAAAACTTAAAAAATCATTTATCAAAAGTTTAATTTAAACAATTGTAAAATATAAGTTTTTACTGGTAAATTCTACGGGCAGATATCAATAAGATTTGAATGATATTTTTGATTCAGGTAATGAAATTAGATTTTTCTAGTAAAATTGTCAATTAAGTCATATCAGCTTCTGTTCTTTGAATACTAAACTCGTACACTTTGAAATCAACCTTCAACGAGAAAGCGGACGTGTCACAAGATTTACACTCTAAGTTGAAAACGCCACGCTGACCACCTCGCATTATATGTATTAACTAAAAAGAGCCCATAATACACGAATTCTTCTTCAAAATTGACTTGAAAGCGTCAATCAACGAACTCCGTCTGCGGACCAAGTCACTTTGTGCTGCGGGGCTTTTTTAGCTGTCAGTGTAGACTTAAAAATAATAAAATAATTAAATACATTAGTAATATCTAATATCTAGGAAGTGTATGAAATTCAGATTCAGTTCACCAAGTAGCAGGGTTTGAACTCATAGGACCTAATCAAAATATAAATTGAAGGATATTTCGGTGTCTCGTTACCTAAGGAGCCGGAATAGAGGACATGTCTGTATTTTTTTACTATATTTCTTATAATCCAGATTATTTCAAATGACTTATTTCTCATTCAATTGAATCAACTCCACGCTTAAATTTTTGAATATTAAATTATTCACATGAATTTATGGAAATTCCACAATCATAATAAAAAAAAATGTAGAACAAACAATCACTTCTCAAAGTTCAGTTTACACGCATTTAAACACGAAAAACAGTAAAAAAAAATTAGTATTTATTTAATACAAAACAATTTTACAAAAGAGATTTAATTCCGGTTACTAATGAACTTACATGTTACATAAAAACAAAATAAAAAAATATTAAAATTACAAATTATGCCACGTAATATTCATCTAACAGTGAATAAAAATTATATAATGAGGCTTTGAAATGCAATTGAAATGAAAAATGTGCATTTAAAATTCAAGGACAAGAAGAAAAAAAAATCGGACTTCTATTTCAATATTTAATTGAATTTATTTTAACTTTATTTGCAATGCAATATAAGTTAAACTCACTAAAAAGTTCATGAAATTTAAAGTGAAACAAGCAAAAAAAATGCTGAAATACTAATTCATTGTTTTATAATATTAACTTGAAAGTAAATAACAATGAGTAAACGATAATTATATTTATTTACTGTTTTAATTATCACACATATGACGAATACTGAAAAAAAGACTTATCGGCGTAAAAAAGGGGTCAGTTAACACACGTATATTGAAATAATTTTTTTTTGAAATTTAAATTGAAATACTGAAAAAAAGTCAAAATTCAGAAGTGATTTAATATTAAAGAAATATTATGAATTTAATATTATGATCTAATTTTAAAGGAGTGAAAGCTTTGAAAATAACAACCTTGAAAATAGTAAAAAAATATTTACATTTAAAATGTTTACAAACAACAATAACAGTACTGCTCCTCTATTTACTTATTTTATTTGACATTTTATTATTTTACGAGACATTTAAGTCGATTTTATCCGAAACGATAATGATAAATAGTCTGGCCTTCTAACTAAAGACATGCAAAGAGATAATGATAATGTTTTCAAATGGTTTTGTTTTAAAATGAAGTTAAATACGAGTGATTTTCATTCATTGTTACAGCTCACATTAAGTGATCATAAATCGAAAATTTCAAAACACATGACGTGCAAATTTGAAGATGTAACATATTTTTTTGAAATTAAATGGATGCAATTGCATACTTTGGCACACGAAAGATATTTATACATAAAATCATGATCCATAACGTTGTTAAGCAATCAAAACAAGTAATAAAAAGTTAATGATGAGCAGAGATGCAAAAATTCATTACAAATGACTCACATTTTGAGCGTTTATCCATCATAATTTAACTCAATTTATTTAATTTCTACGTGATTTTCATGGAAGTAATTTGAAATAATTGATTTAATTCAAACAGAAAAAAATGCATTAGAATTAAAACCAGTTTCAATTCTACTCCAAATTAACACACAAAATCAACCCGGTAAAAATGAAAATATTTTTGATTGCATTTACACTTCTATTCATTTCAATTGCAAATGGATGGGAAGTAGATTTGTTTCCATCGGCTGAAGATTGTGGTAAAACAGTTTTCTTCATTTAAAGATAAAACATAATTTAATGTTTTTTTCAAAATAGAATGTAGATCAGCTAGTGATTGTCCATCTAATTTAGCATGTATTGATTTTGATTGTCAAGATCCATGTGAAGATTATGTGTGTAAAATGCGTACTATTTGTAAGGTATTCAATCACCGTCCAACATGCGTCCCAACCGTTAAAAGATCCAGAAACCACCGTTTAAGATCGCCTAAACCAGGTTGTATTCAGAATTCTGATTGTCTAGACACAGAAATATGCGATAATGGAGAATGTGTTGACCCTTGCCCTAGAGGTTGTGGGTATGGTGGTCATCGACCATGTCACATACTGTAATTGTCCTGAAGGTTTCACTGGAAATCCATATGAGGAGTGTGTGAATGTCTTGATCCTGCCACTATATTGAGATACCTTCAATAAAGAACTTAAAAAAATGAAATACTTTTTAATATAAAATTGAAGCTTCAAAATACTGTGTTGCAAATTTTACCAATTAATTTGATTAAACTAACTAAGAAAGTTCCGGAACTGATTAAATTATTTTTAGCGATTCAATGGAAATTTATTAAATTTTTTATTGAGATGTTAAAATTCATGATTTCTTGAACCTTAACTGATCCAAGATGAATGTGAGTTTGATTAACTTTGTTCTATTATTTTTTTTACTCTCTAATGTGACTGGATTTCGTCCAAGACTTGGTCAGTCCGAGAGATTCCCATGGTATAATAACGTTCGCACGTCAAGGGATGCTGGTAAAAAATTGCTACTTATTTGAATTTAAATTTCATAAAAACATCAATTTATCCATTTAAGCATGTGCTACATCGCGTGATTGCCCACAAAAAGAGGCTTGTATTCAAAATAAATGTGCTGATCCTTGTTTAACTCAAAGTTGTAAAAACAGTAAAAATTGTATTGTTAACAATCACATTCCAATTTGCATCCATACCGATCAAGATCTTCTAACCTTGATTCAACATTCACAATGTAATGCAACAAGTTGCGGATATGGAGCTCAATGTGTACACGTTGGTGTAACTACAGCTTGTGCCTGTTCAGCTGGAACAACTGGAAATCCTTATGAGGAATGTTCACAGATAGCACCTTGCTACAGTGATAACGATTGTTCTTATGATAAAAAATGTAGAAACACCAGATGTATTGATCCTTGTGAAACTGATTGTGGAATTCTTGCATTATGTTCTGTTAGAAATCATGTTGTTCTATGCACGTGTCCCGATGATATGACGGGAGATCCAACAAGACAATGTTTACCTAAACCAAATAATCCTTGCAATCCAAATCCATGTAATGGAAATGAAATTTGTTATGTTACACAGGGAAGAGCAGCATGTACCCGAATCGAATGTAGTAGCGATTTCGAATGTGATAATACTAAGGCATGCTCTCAGAGAATGTGCATTGATCCTTGTATTGGAGCATGTGGAATTCAAGCACTTTGTTATGTACAAGATCATATTCCGAGATGTTATTGTCCTAATGGTATGCAAGGAGATCCAAAACAAATGTGTTCTTCAATCCAATATCAACCACAAAATCCATGTTATCCGAATCCGTGTGCACCGAATCATTATTGCGAAGTATCAAATGGAAGAGCTGTTTGTAGTAATCAATATTTACAGTGTAGTGATGATTCACAATGTGAGATACAAAAATCCTGTAACCAAGGTACATGCCAAAATGTTTGCCATACAAATGCATGTGGAACTAACGCGATATGTGCTGCCCAAAACCATCGTCCAATGTGTTACTGTCCAGCCGGGCACAATGGTAATCCTATGGTAGAATGTACAAGGTCAGGTTGTCAAAATGACAATCAATGTCAAACTGATCAGTTGTGTCGGAATAATCAATGTACCAATCCATGTTTATCGCCAAATAACATTTGTGCACAACAATCTCAAGACTGTGTAACAATGAATCATAAAATACAGTGTTTCAAAGCATCCTGCTCGGATAATAATCAGTGTCAACACAATCAGTTTTGTTTTTCGTCAAATTGTGCTGATGTTTGTACATTTTCTCGATGTGGCGAAAATACTCTATGTACCATTCAAAGATCCCATCAAGCAACGTGCATTTGCAAACCAGAAACGTATGGAAATCCTGTTCATGGATGTTTTTACCAAAATCGTTTTTAGCTAATATGTAATTTGAACTTAAAGCTATGAAATATATTTGATATTTACAAAAATGACAAGTTTATATAAAATTCATTTTGACATTTGAAATTTTCACATACAAAATTTTGAAGTTTCTTTAGAAAATAAACGACAATGTGCAATTCTATTCAAAGGAGTTTGGTAGTAAGAAAATTCATTGAAAATATAAGCCCAATTTTTTTCTCAATCCATATGTGACAAAGAAGCATTTGGTTCTGTTATCTGAAACGAACGTGTTTTTCAAATCAATTACTCATGGTTTGTATTCCTAATTCCATTAACGATGTCTCAATCAAACATGGATTTAAATTGATGCAGTTTAAATTCAAATTTTCCATTTAAATTCCATTAATCACAGAACTAATTTAATTATTTTCTTTAATTTGTATCCCACGTCAACGTGTAACATTTTTCATATAAAAACGCAAAAAATTTCTTAAACCTTACCATTAACCAAAGGATCATCCAGTTAAAATAAAATAAATATGAAAATAATTTTGATATCGATTGCACTGTTGCTTGTTTTAGTTACAATGGTGAGTGCTCAAATCATTTCTGATTATCCACAAATGATGCAACAATTTAGAGTTGACCGAAGAGGTGGTGGATCACGAAGAAGACCACCTGCTGGACGTCAACCACCACGCCAACCACCACGTCAACCAATAGGTCAAGAAGAAGGCTATACAATTAATTTACTACCACTTGACATGGAACCTGATTATGAAGGAAATGGAGATGATGATTATTAAAATTCAAGTTTACATTAAGAAATCTCTATTAAATAAATGAAATGTTGAATAAAAACTAATAATCAGAAAAAATTCTTCTTTAATTTGATCACTTCACTGTGCTCATATGACGTAATTTTAATTCCAAATAAAGAAAAAAAATATAACGTATTTTTTTCTGTTCATAATAAGCTTTATGAATCTAATTCATATCCACTCATTAATATAATTACACATCATTACTTGCAAACTACAATTACTTTCACGAATTCTATTACTTTTACAATAAAACGTACCCTTGACCATTATTTTACTCAACAAAATTCAATCATAATTTTCTTTATGATTTTTCCATTCATAATAAAATTCTAATAATCATCGGTCTTGATGTTAAGTAAATGAAATAGAAAATAAAAATAAATAAATATTAGTTCATCAGAATTCGCCTTGTTTTTAGTTCTAGAAACCCCAAAATTGTCTGTCATTAATTTGATATTAACTTGATTAGATCAGTAAAGTGCAGTGGAATGAGTAGGCTGTGATTACTATCATCAGTGTTCAATGAACAAAAAAAAATATAAATAAAAATATATAGAAGGAAATTTTGATGGCTAATGTCAAACCCATTTAAGTTCTCTTTCGGGGGCGTATCACGAGAAATTATCAATCAAAATAAAAATAAAAGAAAATAACACTGAGTTAATTTATTTTTTTTTGTATGTAATTTTAATGTATTGAAAGTGTCTGATTTGGTTTTGTTTTGTTGATTTTTTTTTGTGTTCATGTGCATTACAAACAAATAATGCTTTTATTGATTTTACGAGTCATGAAAAGAGGTTTGGGACACCTGTATGAAATTAAAATGAAATAAAACGTTTATTACTTATCATTGTGAGACCTTGTTAGAAAAAACATTTTTTGTTTATGTTTTTTTTAAATTAAGTCAATATTTGATATTTTTTTAGTTTTAATTCAAAATTTTACAGTCATAAAAGTTTTTTTCCTTATCACTATTTTGTAAAAAAATTTACTTAACAATTTTATTATAGTAGTGGAATTTTTTTTTTATTTTATCATGGTTTATTTAGAAAAAAATATACATATTGTTCTTCTGAAAGCATTTGCGATAAATTTAATCAAATATAAAATTGTAACGGTGTGATTATTGAAATGAAAAAAAATGTGGTCATTGTGAAATACAAACACGAGCTGATTTGAAAAAAAATTTATATTTTGATTCCTGTCTTTCATTTCCTAGAATTATCATTCTCTTGAACTGAATCAGATCAAAGGGGGCCATATTTCCAAATTTCCGCAATTCACTGACATTTTTCAATTCCAAGAACAATTAAATTTTATTTGGAATTAAAAAGTTTTAATCTTGAACCTGACTTTGTGTCTCATAAAATTCAATAAAACGATAAACATTGATAAATTTTGAAATTTTAATAATAACAATCATATTAATCGATATTTCTCATCCTCACATTTTACATATTATTGTACTAGAATTTTTTCTAAAAAATTCAAATCAATATTTTAAATTAAATCCTGGTAAAACTATTTAATGGGAAAATAACATATGTCTCTAAATTATTTAATGGTATGTCTACGAACATGTAAAAATATTTGTATAACTTGATTGATTCATATGGGACATTTCATAATAATAATTTTTATGTTAGTTTAATCGTCAACATTTCCCTTACGAATATCGATTTTTTTATTAAAAATTTTTCTAGAAAAAGATACGAAATTTAACAGGACTTTTAAAAGTGACAATTATTCGTTGTGACATGCATTCATACAATTTAAAATTTTATTAGTAAGCTGACACTTTTTTCATTTTAAATACGGTCAATTTAAGTAATTGCTAAACAAACACAATTCAAAACATGCAAACACCTTTAGAACGTAAAATGTGAATTCAAGTTCAAACAAATAGATAGTGAAAGTAAGAGATTTTATCTACATTTTTTTTTATAATAATTAAAATTAACATGAACTTTTTGTATTTTTGCCCTTCATAATGATATTTAAAATAAAAATTATGTTACAATGAAATGTTAGACAGAAAAAAATCATTGTTAAAAATAAACATACCAGTCATATTTTTTTTTCTCAAAATCATAGTTGATAAAAAAAATTAATAAATAGATTTTTTTAAATTGCCAATTGACTAGTTTAAAATTTCGAGGTTATGAATCGGTTTTTTTGTTTTCTATTTAGTTTAATTAAAAATATTCTAAGAAATGTGATACTTTCATAGGTTAACTTATTTGACTTATATGACATTTTATGAGATATATTTGTCAAAATCAAAATAAAGTGAGATTTTTTGATGAGGAAGAAGAAATAAGAAGTTCTGTTGAATTGAAATGTTATATGCTTATCAATGACATCACGTAATAATTGAAAAAATGTTTTGGAGACGCGTGTTTCAAGAAATGTGTGTTTTGACTCAAATAAATCTCGAGTAATGTGACACTTGTACTATTCGTGAACTGATTATAGTTGTAAAAGTTACTCATAAAAAAACTTCTAAAAATAGTTCTCGCAAATAATTTTTTATTATACGTGTCAAAAATTACCAAAATTAATTGAAATTTGATCAAAATTCGATTACAATCAAAAATTATTCAATTCAACGCAATTTCATCCAAAATATAACTAAAACAAAACAAATAATAGCAATTCACATTGAAACTAAAATTAAAGTTTTATCTAGTTATAGATTGAAACATCATCATGCCATTTTTAGCATTCATTGTTAAGAAGTTAACGAACTGGGGAAATATTGAGGTTAAAATTAAACTATAACAAAATAAGAATGCACGAATAAAGGCTCCTTTACTATAAAGCGTTTGTAAAAAAATAATAATAGTAAGAAACAAAGACGAAAAATTGGAAGGGAAAAAAGGAAAATATCAAATTAACTATCAAAAGTAGTGTTGAAAGAAAAGCATGGAAATTCTTATCTTGATGTACCCAATTTTTTCTGCATATTAATTTTATTTTATTTTAGAAAATGATACAGCATAAAATGTTATAGTGCGGTATTTTTAAATGAAATTACGATTCAAACAATATGGGGATATGTGAAAATTCCTTTAACAGGACATATTGAATTTTAGAACTTAACAAATTTTGTTTGATTAAACTGAACTCTTCATTTGTATCTAAATTGCCACTTAATTGAGCGTTTTTTAAATGAAATTCTAAATTCAGCTTGACCTATTCTGAAAATCACAATTTAAATTAAAAGTCTGAATCACGAAATTCCCTTTAAATGTAACTTTTCTATCATAAATTATCGAAATTTCATGACTCGCTTGTTACATGCAAATTCCATTAAAATCTATCAACATGACCCTCATATTTCCCATTCACAAATTTATCGAATTATATCATTATTTACTGATTCATGTTTAATTTTAAAATACAATTTTTTTGTTGTTGTTGTTCTTTAAAAGCATTTGAGTAAGTAAATCAACACACGTGAGTTCGTATGTAAAATTTATTGTCCAATATATCTTTTTTTTGCATATTAATTTCAAGGTTGTGTGTATTACGGTGCATTTTAAAAATAATGTACTTTAAATATGATTTTTTTTTTTGGTCTTAAGTGCAATTTAAAATCAATAATTTTTTTTTTATTTTTGTTTACTTTCAGATAGAAAATAATAATAACTGAAAATAGAAAGAAAATTGAATCTAATGGAAACAATAATTATAATGAGATCTCATTTAACATCAAAGTCACCGTTTAAAGATCGGTTATGGATTCCACGACTGAAACGATTAAAAGAATGCGTTAAATAAAAACATATTTTAAAGTGACATGAAAAAATTAAAAATTAAAACAGAAAATTGAAAAAAACTTATTATAAAAATAACGAATAAGAAAAAAAAGTGTCTTATAATAAAATTAAAAGTGTCCTTTCATATAATTTAAGTTAAAAATTTAATTTAATACTAGTGTATATTTTACTTTTAAGAAGTAATTTAAGAAACAAGGACCAAAAATTATCACAATTTTGTATAAATGTATCTGGGATCAAGTATTGTCTATTCGACAACCAATACGGTACCTGTTGCCCCCACAAATAATCATCATAGTAACCATCAAAACGGCAATAATCACATTCAATCACACAAGAAAGAAATTGAATTGGAAAATTCACAAAAAGTTAATAAAGAATTATTTCGTAAAAAATCATCTAGAATCGAAACACCACCTCCCGCCTTTGAGACAGCAATCAATATGGGAAATAACAATACAAGCAATAGAACAGAAGACTTTAATACACGTGAGTAGAAAAAAATATTTCAATTATTATTAATTTTTTGACATGTCTTGAAATGTTGAACTAAATTTTTTGATGTAAGTTATGCATATAAATCACAGTAATCGCACAAAATTTGTAAGTAAGTAACTAAGTCAAGGTCGATTAATAACCTACAAATAGTGTAATGGTTTTTTGATTAATTGAAATTTTTTCATCAAACCACAAGATGAACAGTAATTTTAAGGTGTGTCTCTCTGGTGCATGATCCAGAGGCGTTACTAGTCAAAAAAACAGACTCAAACACAGAAAAAATTTTCAAAAAATAAGTTTTGGGTCATTTTAACCTAGATATGGTGGCAAATTTTGCCGTCTTTAATAAAAAAAATTCAATTTTGAAATATAGGCTCGTTAATTAGACACGCCACTGTAACTTTTGAGGGTTAAACGGTTGATGCCATTCTTAGTTACTTTGACAGACCGCAAAGGGAATTGAAACCGTCATCTTCCATTTACACTACTAATTTGAAAGAATTTTGGTCATTCTCTGACAGAGAATCTTTGTTCGCGTAGTGTACGTATAAAAATTATGACTAAATATTATTTTCATTTCAGACTCACGAGTTATGACGTTATAATTTGAATATTCTACCCAAAACGTTTATATTTGCATAAAAAGTGTGTTAATGTATTCAAATCGGATGTAAATATTTAGATTTGTATTAAAATGATATTTAAATGGGTGCTGTAAGTTAATATGAAAAAAAATTGATAAAAAGTGATTTTCTTTCTTCAGAAAAAAAATACGCTTCAGTCTCTTTGAAAGCTCAATGGAAACGGAAAGACCAAACGCCCCCAATTCTTAGTGATTTAGATCACAAATGAACTTCTTTAAAAGGCGCTAAAGGACCGTTTTCGCTGTTAGTGATTTTTGGGTTTTTGATCACTCTGTAGTATGAAAATTCTTTTGAATCTCTTAGACTGGATATGAATAAATAAATAAATTGTCCTCAATTGACTCATTAACTCACATTTCCACTTTTCACCCGTAAAGCAATAACACAATTTGTCACTTTCCCATTAAAAGTCAAAAATATAGGTCGGAAATTCTTAAACATTAATTTAATTTTTCACAAAATTCATCGGAATTTAATATAAATAAAATTTCATCAATAAAAGCCAAATTAATCATAATAACAGCAGTACATTTATTTTCCGTACTGCTATTTTTAACTCTTCCTCTGTATTGTAAAATAAATTCAAGTAAGTGCAAAAAGACGACAGATAATAATTTATGAATGAATTCAAATGTCGTGAGTAGTCTGAAAATAACAATACACACAGTGAAAGTATACAAACAAACAAGAAAAAGAATGATTTACTATCTTGATCAAACACGGTTCACCTATAAAACAAATTTTTGTTTAATTTTATTATGAAAAAAAATGTAATGGAATGAAAATAAAAGTGACCAATTGAGTATGTGTAAAAATTTCTTTTAGGAAAACAATTTCATTTAATTTTACTTAAAAAAAATATATATCGATGTTGAATTATTTTTGGAAATATTCAATTGTGAAATGGAAACGCCTGGTTTTTTTTTTAACTTTCATGTGAACGCGTAATCGGTAATTATTTCATTTGAATGATGAATTGTTTGTTGGATTGCGCTCACTATAGAAACAAGCGTCGTATAACTGTATTTAACGAATATTTTAACGACGAACCATGTGTCGACACACAAATATAATGAAAATGTGGTATGGATTCGGAAAATTTACAATAATAATATGAAAGTGAATCATACACTGATATTGATAGGAATGTTGTAGCAAAGCATGAATGATTCAGACAGCTGATTGCAAGGTTTGGTTTTTTTTAGATATGATCAGATTCAATTTAAATGTCGTTGAATGTTTTCAGATTATATTGAAATACAATGAAATGATATGGAAAATTCAAAGGAATATGAAAAAAAAATTTGAATATTAAATCCTCATGAGGATTCAAAAAATTGATATGAATTGAGACAACAATAGCAATATAAAATTAAATTGTATTTGGCGCGACTTCATCGTTCATCATGATTTACTGTAACGCATGCGTGACCTCTTCGTGAAAATGAAAATCACATATATCTATCGAAATATAACCTGAAAAGAGAGAGAATAATTTTAAAAATTGAATTTACCATCAAATTTTATTATGATTTTCGCCGGAAATTAATCTAAAATCATGTGAAAAGGACCTTTAATCAAATTAACTCACATTTTCCTTGTAATTCACTTCCATTTCCAAGTAAAGCCTTAAAATCTCTTGGTAGCACATCAAAACCTCTCATCATACATCACATACATGATTATTATTGTACATCGACTATAAAATAAATTGTGCTGACTCAATCATTCAGTATTAGAGTTTTTGTCTTTAAATCCAGTCAGTCTATCAGTGTTCATAATATGATAAAATTATTTCAATATATCATTAAATAGACTTTAAACATTAAATTTTTTTTAAACTCAATCTATAGAAAAAACATTGTTACAACATAAATATTTATATGTGCTGCAAAAGAACAACTATACAAAGTCTCTGTATGTGACATAATAACAGTAATTTTTATGGAAAAAAATTAAAAAAAAATAAAATTAAAACAACATAATTTAATATGAAATAAATTTTAGTGAAAAAATATTAAATATTATAAGTGTCATAAATATGAAAGTGGTTTTACAGTGAATAAAATTAAAAAAAAAATAAATATTTTAATACGAAATGAAAATTACTGCATTAATATTCGAAACACATATCGACGTTATATAAGTAAATGTCTATATAACGCTTTAATTTGTATATAAAAAAAGTAAAAAGTCTTTCAATATCATAATATTGTGTTATGTGGATTGTTGAAGAAACCATAATGACATTAAATACATGAAAATTCGATTTTGTCTGCGAAGTTTTTTTTTCTCGTTAGGTGTTGATACGTACGTTGAATTAGACTTGAAAAATTTTTCACATTAAAGAAGGACAGACAATGCCATTAAAAAAAATCTTGAGGATTAAAATTGCCTTTGAAGGGAAAATTTATCAGTTGCAAATTTTTCAATCAAAAATTAAATTTATCTGGCACTTCGATACACTGTAAGTTGAAAACGCCCCTCAATAAAAATTTACTTGGTCCGGAGACTGAGAACTTGCATTGACGCTTATAGGGCGCTTAATGAATGAAATTTTTATCGCATTTCTTGTTAATTTGTAACTAAAATCGACTATTATGGGCAATCTTGTAGTCCACGCTTATGATGCGGGATGGTCTGCAAAGTGTTTTTAATTAAGAGTGTGGATGTAAATTCAGTTTTTTGGCCATGGCAGTCTGTTAACGTTTCTCTACGTGGCTGCTTTACAAAAAAAAATAGACCTCACTTCCTTTTAACATGTAGATGACCTTAAAAAATACATTCCCTCATCATCAAACTTGGATAATTTTCCTATTTAAAAGCAACAAATAAATAAACATGAAAAAAAAAACCATTTATTTGTTAACCCTGAAATAGAAACATTTCAATAATATCATTAGTATTCATGTATATAAACTTGAGACATGACATAGACAATGAATTAGTCCAATAACAATAAAAATAGATTTTCTGCAATACAATATATAATGACATGATACTGGACATTTATTGAATTTCATGTTATATGTATGGTGTAATGAATATTAAAAGCATATAAAATTGTGCAGTGAAATGAAAATTTCCTGAAATTCTTTTCTCAATTCAGTGATTTTAATGGAAAAATATGCAAATTGTAACAAAACACCAGGCGTCTCCATTATGCAAGTTCTGTTTTTTTTTTAAATTAAACGGTCACATGTAACAGATACAAAAAATATAATATAACAAAGTAGTGAAATGTGAATAATCCTATTAAAGTAAATGAACTAATCGAACTTTTGTGTATTGATTGATTGTTCGCTTTAAAGTTTTTCGTTCAGTCACACTCAATTTTACTGTTGTTTTGATATTTTTACAGTGAATGTTTCTCTCCAGAATTTTATTATTATTTATTATAAGGTTAAAAGTAAATAAAATGAAAACACTTATCATTTTATTTCAATTTCAATGAGAAATTTCCTTGATTTCGGCAAAATTTTGATATTCTATGAATTATTTATGAAAATTAAATTATCTAGGCCAATGTCAAGGTTAAATATTTAAAATGTTTGAGTAAATAATGTCAAAATGTGTATTAAATGGAAATGATGATGGTTCATGGAATGAAATAGAATGAAAATGTGTGTGATATATTTTTTATTTATAAAATGAAGAATAGAAAAAAGGGTGAAATGGGATCATTAGCAATATGCTCGAGTGAATTTTAACAAAATAGATTCATAGAATAGAATAAGAATTTGTGGAACGTAACTTGTGAATTTTCTATTTTGTGGAACGTATACAATTTTTTAAAAATAAATTTCCAAGAAATCCGGGAAAATTTAATTAAAAGAAAAATAATTGAGGTTTCAAATGAAACTTTCTTTCATGGAAATTTCATTTTAGGTAAAATATTTTATTTAAATTTTCTCACCCTCTCTGTGAATATTAAGACGAAATTACCTTTTTTTTGCTGAACTAATGAGATTTTAATTGATTCCTTGTTTCGCAATCCATCTTTAGATTGTTAATTATCAGGAAATCGATCTCAATTGATATCAATTTAAGAAAGCTCGTATTTTAATTCTAATTTGACTTGAAATGAAATCAATTAACAAAAAATAAGTTTGACATGTCTCATCAAAAATAAAAAAAATTAGAAAAAAATCCATCAATTTCATTTTAAATTAAGAACTTTATCAAAAATCAACAGTTTCTGTTTTTTTTTGCTTATTTCAACATAAATAGTTCCTTGAGATGAGCAAATAGAACATAAAATTATATTATTATTTAACTATTTAACACTTATAAACATAATAAAAGTTGAAAGGTTGAGTGATTGATTTATGACTTTGAACAAATATTTAACATGCAACGAAAATTTTTCAAAATCGTTGTAAACATCACATTAAATCATAAATCGCCAGATTCAATTTAAGAATGGTATTAAATTTATGTATAAAAAGAAAAAAATAAAAATCAATTTCAATTTCAATAACATTCAATATATTCAACAAGAGGTCGAAAGATAAGCTGACGATTAAAAGTGATTTGACGAATATTGAAAATTTAATAAAAAAGTTTAATCAAAATTCCCTTGAGTGGGAAAAAATGAGGGTGATGAACAATCAAAATATTGACATACGTGTAATAAAAGTTTTAAATTTATTTATTTTTTTTCATTTTCTTTTGACTTTCTTTTAAATACACACAGAAATATATCATAAAACCTTAGATATCCTCCTCATATATTAGGTGTAAATACATTTTAATGGTTTTTGTATTTAAATACGTGAATATGTGAAAATATATTTTTTTTTTATAAATTTTCTTTACTTTGCCTTTTATCAGAAAAAAACATGTTTTTTTATAATTTCACGTTATCTTGAGGGAGCTTGAGAAAGTTAAATGACCTTGGGGCTGTCAAATTTTCATATAAAAATGTTCGTGTTCAATTTTTGTAAAGCACACATTGAAGAATAGTTTTTGATCATATGCTTTCTTATTTTTGTTGTTGTTGTTTTTTTCCAACATTATCCAGATATGATGATATGCTTGTCAGTGTCATATCATCGCTCAACATAAATATTTTCAATTTATATGAAATTTAAAAAATTTGATCAAAGTTAACTTTAAATGTAAGGCTGTAATCAGGGATGGATTGAAAATTATGAACATTCCGTAAGATTTTCTTCAAATTTACGCTAAATTTAACTTTTAGAAGACGATCGAATGCAGCCTTTTTGGCTGTAATCGGTGATAGAATTTTCAGACAAAAACGCACTGAATGATTTTCTTCCATAAAAAGGGTCCAAAGCCCTGTGCTCTGTTTGCTATACAATTTCGTTTTCATATAATTTTTTATAAATTTTTTGAGTAATCTGAAAATTACAAATGCACTGAACTTTTCATTATCTTTTTTAATTTATTCGTATTTCTTTTAAACAAATAAATTTGACGGAACAATAACAAAACATTAAAGAATGCAAATTGAGGAAAAGGGAAAATTTACAACAATAATCATCATAATAACAAAATGCTTACAACATGCAAACATTCTGTTTTTTTTGTATATTCAAATATGTATACTTACAGCTTTATTCTTTTTTTTTCTAGCTGTGTGATTATCTAAAAATAACAATAAAAAAAATTTCATACAAAAAATTGTATCACATGCAAATTATACTACATAAAAAAATATAAATATAAAAATAAAATGTAGCATAAACGTGATGAAGCCAAAAATAAATGTCTAATAAAATGGATTGTTAGTAAATAAATGTTAATGTGCTGCAAATGATTACAGTCATCAAATAATTTGTTTTTAGTCAGTGTGTCAAGTGAATACAAAATGAAAAAAAAGAAAAAAAATACAAGTATAAAATAAAAAAGTTCTATTTAAAATTAAAATGTCGTCACTCAATTACGTATGTCTTTGTTTTGAGTGTGAGGCGCTTATTTTGAAAGGTTGATGATCGATGTGATTTTTATATGGAAATTTATGAGAAAAAGGGCTTAGTTTCATTTTTTTGCTGTTGTTTCTTTGATACATTTGTCCTTTAATCTCTAATTTTTAAATTTAATTGACCAAATCCTCTTGGACAATATCACGCTGAAATCCAAATGAAATCAATTTCGCCTGATTCATATCTCGTAGGTTTTCCTCACACTTTGTTAATCAGATAAGTCTTCAGTTTAGTTCAAATTTATTACGATCGTTAAAATTTCATTAAATTTAACCTCTCATTGCCAAAATAATCACACGCCTCAAAAATTTTAGTATCATAACTGCAAATAGAAGAAATTGATTTACTACTAAAAAATAATGCAATCTTGATAATTAATGGTGGAAAACTACTCTGCATTCCATTTGTTCCCAAAAACTAATGAATATTAAATTTTCTGTTTTATTTTCACTTCAATTCACAATCAATATGCTGGCAAAAGTTCAAAACATTGACCAGACAAATATTTTTCAATAAAATAGTGAACCTGTGTATTATTTAGTATCAAAAATTCAAAATAGAACAGATTTATTAACACCTCGATAATAATAATTTATTTAAATAAATAAAAAAATAATGAAAGCAAATGTATGTTAACTAACATTGAATAAATAAATAAAAATAAATATTGTATAGCAAACTTTTAATTATAAATATTTACATACAAAAATTAAATCTAAATTATAATAATAAAATTGAATGAATTGATGCCATAATTTTCCTAGGAAATTCATTCTGTGATTGTTTTATATTAACACGTCCACAATAATATTTAACTGATATCAATTGATTGGCGTCACTTTTATTTTTTATTAAAATCAATCAATAAATTGCAATTACATGATGATTTTATTTTTTTTTTTATTTAATTGTCATGTGTGTGATGTCACATTTGAACTAATTTAACGAGAGTGTCAACGTGTCACTTCAATGGAAATAATAACTTTGTTAATTAACGTGTTAAATTGACAGTTATAGGATATGGAAGTTTGAAAAATGAATGAAAGTTAATTCATTTTCATGAAAATTGTTGCAATATCCCAGAAAATATATGATTTGGGCCAAAATGGGCCAGATTTGGGCTGGACATTTCGTGTAAACTCGAAAAATTAAAAAAAAACCGTCAAAAACGTAAAATTTAAATTTTTTTCAGATGAAATTTATGATCGGGAAAAAATATATGCAACTGTCAAAGACATCATCTGTAAGTCAAGCTCGTCAAACGTGACTTTCCTCTCTCATATGAGCCAATATAAAAGCCTCACATAAAATATTAGGGTGTGAATAAAAAATTACGATAGAAATGGGAATACTCCTACAATAAATTACAAACAATGGGTCGTATTTTCCCATATTTTCATTGCCTTGTATTTCAATTTTCCATGTCAAACGTATGTGACTCGAAAAATCCCTAAGAAATTATGATGTCAGCTTATATTGACTTTCTAATTATTTAACGCAATTTATTATGAAAATTGCACTTCTGTTGTAAATGAGTGATGTAAATGACATTTGAATAATTGAATTGTGCAAAGTGAGAAAATTAGTTAACAGCTATTACGTGTATTTTAAGTGCAATTCAAATTAATTGAATCAGGTTTTCTTAAATTTAAATGAAAATTCTGAACTATCATATAATTTCATTGCAAGCTAGTCGCATTTAACTACACTACAAAATAAATTTTAAAGGAAAACTTAATTGCATTAAGTGTTTTATTCAGAGTGATAAAATTTATAGGAAAAATGATTGCATTTCATCATTTAAAGTTTATTTTACGATATTTTTATGTCATATTAAAATCCTGCCATAACAATGTTGCCTATGCTGTATCATATTGAAGGAATTTTGTATAGTAACCTTAAAATTATCGTTTCTCATGATAATAATCTAACTACACTTCAAACGAAAACCGAAGATTGTCGTGTTTTGTTATAAATATAACATAATTTTTCTTTTTTGGTACAAGTGGTGTCAAAACAAATACAATCTTTGGAGTATGAAAGGGTGTTAAGGATTTACGTTCAATGTATATGGCATTCAATAGCAGAATGTATTCAAAATATTTCTTAGAACAACGAAACTTGACCTAAATTATACAAAATCATGTACCTACTTACTGTCATGAGTGTTCAATGTGTTCATTTTAAAAGGAAAATTCAATGAAAACTGATATCAAAACATAAAAACACTCGTTTACTCGTATTTTATGTTATATTAATCAAGATTTAAGCAGTGTCATGAAATATTAATGCAGTAATTTAATATAATCACACAATTTTAAGGCAAAATAATTCAACTTTAACATTGATGTTGAACAATAAAAGAGCGTAATATGTCGGAAGAAGTTTTTAATTACTAAGACAAACAACATTTAGCATAATGGCATAAAATGGTTCATGCTTAAAATTTCACGTTGAATTTAGATAACATTAAATTATAAGATGCCTGGTAGTAGTGTTAGAATAAAAAAATCAACTGATCTCGAGAAACTTGAAGCTGAATCAGAGTCTGAGGAAGAACGAAATGGGACAAGTAAAGGACTCAAATATGATGTTACCCCACCCCCAAAACGAAGGCGTGGATTTCGTGCAAAAACTCAAATACGAAGAAAATCAAAGACGCAAAGTTGTGGCAGTATGTACAGTTTGGCATCGGCTCGTCCTTCCATAAATAGTCAGGCATCAGAGCCTGTGGTGCATTTCGAGCCAAATAAACGGAATGACGATGGTTCAGTTCAAATTAACGTCGATTATAGCTTTAATTCGTTTAAAGGAACAGATGATACACTTGCGATGGCCAGTCTGGATTCGTTAAGGAACGATGGTGCCAGTCAATTATCAACGTCATTTAATTACAATAATAATTTTAATTGTAACAATAATAACAATGGCTCAACAAGTGGTTTCAAAACGTCTTTAATAAGTGTACTTAGCAAATTAGGAGTGTTAAATCAGCAGGAAAGCACAGCGACGAGTGTCAAATCCTTGGATCCAAATGCACCTCCACCATTACCTGCCAGAGCATTAAGATCTGGTAGCAAATATTTTAGTGCATTTTTTACGGGTATGCTCACTTATTAATATTTCCTTTTCATTTCATCATCCATTCATGCATCCTCATCATGCATCATCGATCATGTCAATATGACTATCATAAGATTCAATTCCAAGAAAAAACGTTATTTTTCTCCGTTTATAATAATAATGTCACTTTACTCTAAAAATAAATATAAAATATCAGAAGAAATTTAAAACAATATCAGATGAATTCAAGTGTGAAATTTCCAATCTTTATTTTTTTATTTATTTATTCAGTGACGCACGTGTTAAATTAAAGTTAAAATAAAAGCAAAAAAAAATTAATACAATTTCTTATCACGATGAAACTTAATCAAGCAAACTTCATAATAAATACGATGAGCTACAACTTAATTTCTTTTCATTGATAAACTTTTTGTAATGTATTTGTTATGATGGTTAAAATGTGGCTAAAATTAAGCCATAAATGTTTTTGCTTTAGTTGGCATTTTATTTATACATGAATTATTTATTGAAATTTACTGTTTTTTTTTGTATAAAAACGAACTTTCAAAGGCGAAACCATGAAAAAATGTTTGTTTGTGATTTTGTTCAATGAATTTGTTATTTATTTGGTTTAAGTGCTAAATGGAAATTTAAATAAATTGAAAATATAAGGTGATTATTATTTGATGTGATTTCTTTGATTTAAGAAACGGAACAGGATTAAAAATGAATGGAAGGCTACTCGAAAAGTTTTTTTTAATAATTTTCTTGTGACTCAGAAGCTTAAATTGATTATTAGAGTGAATAAATCTCATATATGAGGCCCACTTTAAATAAAGTACGTTATAAGTTTTCAAATTCATTGTCCTTTTTTTGAAATCAGATCATCAATCAAATTTATTCATGGTTTCTTATCCATTGTGTAATTTTTTATCAATTTTGACCAAATTTTTGAATAAACTTTGATAAATTACAACATTTAAAGTAAGAAAGATTTCATTGTGCATGAACTTTAATATCCTGGAAAAAAATTACTGTTGACAGCTTTATTTTTCCTTACAATATATGACATCATCATTTAATTTATCACAAATCATTGAATATAATAAGTTCATTAATTATGTTTTATGGGTAGCTTTCACATCAAATTAACCTTAAAAACAAAATTCTTATTTTAATGACAAGACATGTCAAGATTTTGTATGCAATTTTTTTTTAAACTTTAATTCAATAAAACTTTATATTTTTTTTTTCCTTTTTAAACAGAAAACGAACGCAGAATACGGGCCAACGATAGAATATACAATTCTCAATTTAACTATGCTGTGAGTGACTTTATTTCAATCTTTTAATATATAAATTGAATTTTTTCCTGATTTTTTTTCAGAATAATTACATAAAAACGTCCAAATATTCAGTACTATCATTTTTACCACTCAATTTATTAGAACAATTTCAACGTCTTGCCAATTTTTATTTTCTTTGTTTACTTATACTTCAATTGATACCGGCAATTTCATCCCTTACCCCGGTAACGACAGCCATTCCATTGATAGGTGTGTTAATGTTAACAGCCGCAAAAGACGCTTATGATGATTTTGTAAGTCAAAACCAAACCAACCAAAAAATAAAAATTAATCAATATTTAAATTAAAATAAAATTATTTTCCTCCTTTGAACAGCAACGCCATATGTCAGATTCTCAGGTGAATAATAGACGATCTAAGGCTTTGAGAAATGGAAAGTTGGTGGATGAGAAATGGGCCGGTGTTCAAGTAATTTTCTTTTAAAAATTTAAATTGAATTTTCTTTAAAATTATTGTAATCATTTGAAGGTTGGTGACATTATTCGAATGGACAATGACCAATTCGTGGCGGCCGATATTCTCTTACTATCATCAAGTGAGCCAAATGGTCTCTGTTTCATTGAAACCGCTGAATTAGATGGTGAAACTAACCTGAAAATTAAACAGTGTCTCACTGAAACCGCTGAAATGGGATGTCAGGAAGATCTGTTATGGCAATTTAATGGCGAAATTATCTGTGAACCACCAAATAATTTACTCAATAAATTTGATGGGACTTTGTATTGGAAAAATCAAAGATTTCCGTTAGATAATGAAAAGATTTTGTTGAGGGGATGTGTAATAAGGAATACACAATGGTGCTACGGTGTTGTTGTGTTTGCGGGTAAAGATACAAAACTTATGCAGAATTCGGGCACTGCAACATTCAAAAGGACAACGATTGATAGACTATTAAATTTTATTATAATTGGGGTAAATATTCAAATTTAATTTAATTGAAAATTGATTTTAAATTTAATTTTTCCAGATTGTTTTCTTTTTACTTTCAATTTGTGGCTTTTGCTCAATCGCATCAGCAATCTGGGAAGGCCTTGTAGGCTACGATTTTCGGTTGTATCTTCCATGGGACAAAATTATACCAGATCACCATTTTCAAGGAGCAACCTTACTCGGATTTTTAGTATTTTTTTCATATGCCATTGTCATGAATACAGTTGTGCCTATTTCGTTGTATGTCTCTGTCGAAGTAATTCGTTTTGCTCAGTCATTTCAAATTAATTGGGATGATAAAATGTATCATAAGGAGTCCAATACACATGCCAAAGCTAGAACGACGACCCTAAATGAGGAATTGGGTCAAATTCAGTACATTTTTTCAGATAAAACTGGAACACTGACACAAAATATCATGACATTCAATAAATGTAGTATTGCGGGACGGGCCTATGGTGATGTTATTGATCTCAAAACCGGTGAAGTTGTAGAATTAAGTGAGGTGAGTCGAACATTATCTTATATTTTTTTAATTTATCTTCAAAATAATGTATTGAAAGCACAGTTTTCTTGTTTTAGAGCGTGTGTTGTTTGAAATTTTTATTTTGTTTGAAATTGAATTGTAATAGAAATGTTTGCATTTTAAATGTATCTGATTGAATTTTTTTCTTTATAATACCGTAACATCAAAAACTTTCCAAACACGTTTACAGATTCAACTTGTCTTGTCCTATTTTACCGTTGAATTTGTAAACTCACTTTCATTCAACTAACATACACAACATAACATGAATTATTTTTAAAAAAATTATTTAGCAGAAGCCATTTAACACCAGCCAAACTTCTATTTTACTTATGGACGATAATACCACAAACACCGATACCTTGGACAGAACTGATGTGGACAATGATGAAAATTCACTTGAAATTTCAAATAGTGATAATCCAGACAATAATAATGACTTAGTTATGTTAAGTGCCCATCAAAGACGAAAAAAATTTAGAATTACAGCGAATAGCTCAAGTTCACATCACACTAAGAGTAGTAAAAAACGTGCGGCAATTGTACGATTTAGTAATGAGACGACAAATCGTAATAATAAAAAGTATGAAACAGAGGAACACACTGGAAATCAATTTTTACGACCTACATTGTCGGCTGTTAGACGTAGTTCGGAAAATTTAAAAAAATTACATGACAATGAAATGGCAAAAAATTTGTCTGTACCAACAACTCCGGATGGTGGTGATCAAATATCAAATTGTTCCTATGAAGAGAAGCCGCATGTATGCATGATTCCTGTTATATATTTTATATTCACTAGAACTATCGTGCATTAAAAGTATTTGGTGGTGATTCAATTGAAATTTGAATTTACTTGGAACCTACGTGGAAATTAAACCAGCACCTGACTGAAGTTCTCAACGACCTTTATTTTCGATTTTTAGGCTCCTTGAAAGTTTATTTTGAGATTTACACCGAGAAAAGATAAAAAATTGGATTAAAAAGTAAAATCGAGACAGCGAAGGTCGTTGATAACTTTAGTTTAGTACTAGCAATAACAATTAATCCTCAAATTTCGATTGAAATCTAACCATAACAATCCATAGTAACAAAATCTTTCATCTTGCTTGCACACAAAAACGTTCTTTGTTTATTACATGAAAAAGTAGTTTTGTTTCTTTCATTTTGGCTTTATGTTTGTCTGAATTGCACTTAAATTTTATAACACAAACTCAAGAGTACTTAGAATTAGAAAGATACCGTTTTAAAATGAAAAAGAAACAGCCATGACTTTGAGTAAGTAATCAAAGAAATCACTGAATTAAATTTGCACAACACTTTCATACTTTCCTGTACATAATTCTGATTTAGCTTTCATCATGGTCATTACTCCGAATTTTACTCTTCATGAAATTAACATGAATTTCCAATCTTTTTCCAGGTAACGGAACCCGTCGATTTCTCATTCAATCCATACTATGAACCAGATTTCAAGTGGTTCGATCAAGGGCTACTTGATGCCGTGCGGTCAGATGAGCAACATGCTCATAATTTTTTTCGTCTTCTCGCATTGTGTCATACCGTGATGCCAGAGGAGAAAAATGGCCGATTGGAATATCAGGCACAAAGTCCTGATGAATCGGCACTTGTTGGTGCCGCACGAAATTTTGGTTTTGTATTTAAAGCACGTACTCCTAATAGTATTACAATTGAAGTAATGGGTAATGTAGAAGTGAGTAAATATTTTTTTATTATTATTATTATTATTATTAAAAGTAAATTAGGTTGAAGTAATTTTCCAAGTAACTGTAAAAATGGGTTGGTTTTTAGCTTTATTACACATTGAAAATTTTACAAGTAAAAAAATATTTAACTGAAGTTACCCACGGCTTAATGTACGACCTTGCTTGCTTTACCCAGATGGTTAATGTAAAACGGACTCAATCGCGTTCAGAAACCGTTAAATTACCTGGTCAATGCTGACAAGTTCGTTAATAAAGTCGTCGATAACTTCAGTTTTGTAAAAAAAAAAATCAATAATAAACATAATTTTCCTCTCAATTTTATTATTATTATTATAAATTTACTTTTATTTTTTTCCTTTTTCTTTTTCAATCATTAAATTTACTTTCATGCCACCAGGAATATGAATTATTGAGTATCCTAGATTTTAATAATGTCCGAAAACGTATGTCAGTTATATTAAAACGTAATAATAAGCTAGTGTTATATTGTAAGGGGGCTGATAATGTGATATATGATAGATTGGGACCAAATCAATATGATGTTAGACAACGAACGCAGGAACACCTCAATGTAAGTCATTTTGACTTTGATTGGCTTTGATTAATTTTTTATGAGACGAATTCTTTTATTTGTTATTATTTCAAAGAAATTTGCTGGTGAAGGCTTGCGAACACTTGTATTAGCCGAAAGGCAATTAGACGAAGATTTTTTTAATGTTTGGCGTCAAAAGCAGCAGGAAGCTGCTTTAGCTCTCGACGGACGCGAAGATAAATTAGGAGCAATTTATGAAGAAATTGAATGTGATATGCAATTAGTTGGAGTAACAGCTATCGAAGACAAATTACAGGATGGAGTGCCACAAACTATAGCGAATTTACAGATGGCAGGAATCAAAATATGGGTATTAACGGGTGATAAACAAGGTAAATTGAGAATTTTTTTATAAATAGCTTCAATTTCATATGAATTTTTCAATAGAAACTGCCATAAATATCGGTTACTCATGTCAACTATTAACCGATGATATGATTGATGTATTTATTGTTGATGGAATCACGAAACAGGAAGTGGAGCAACAGTTAAAAAAATACAGAGAATCAATAAAAATTGTCAATACATATCATCCGAATTGTAAGTAACACATACGCACATGGTATGGTAACAAAAAAAATAAACAAAAATATTTACCTTTTTTTTTACAGCTACGGCAAATGGTGCCCAAAACAACATTGGACACACACAAATACCAACGTCGGGCTTTATTGACTCGAATCAAAAATCCCCACCAGCGATTTCAGTCGTCACATTTAGGTGGGATAGTAATAAATATAGAAGTAGAGGTTCTCCAGACAGGTAGAGAGGAAATAAAATTTAAATCAAAACCAAAAAAAAAAATATCGCTAATTTGCCTTTTTTATACGTTGTATTAATTGAATCGTATCATAAAAATTTGACTTTAAAGCTAATTAAGCTTGTAAACATTTGATCGTTACTCAACCTTTCTTCTTTGTATTTAAATACCCGTAATTTCTTGTATTCACTTTCATATTTGGAGGTGGTAAACTATTTTTATTTTCTTATTATTTCATCATTTTATATTAAAATGCACACATGAAACACATTTTTTTTTAGTTTGCGCACTTTTTTAAGTTTTTCCTTATTATTTCTAATTAAATTTTAATGTTGTATCATATTATATTTGGTGGAAGAGTAAAAATTAGGATATGTACAAAATATTGTTTGAATTGAATCACAATTAATACAATTTTCATTTAATTTGACTAAAAAAATCGATAGACTTAAATGAAAGCACCAGGGAATTTTTCAGACGAACACCTTGATAAGCTTTGTGTCCCAAATTTTACAATATGGAAATTTTTAGTATGGAAACACAGCACACAAACAAAAATATTCATTTTTAAAATCAAAATATTTTTTTTTTAAATTTATTCTCCTTTTTTTAACTGTAATAAATATCACAAAAAAAACCGATGATAAAATTCTCCACATTCAATAAAAGTTTTGGAAATCAACATTTACTTGTAAACGCACCTCTCTATTTGATCTAGAAGCTGCCTCGTAATGTATAATAATTTAATTATTTACCTTAAAATCAATAATCACTAGTATTTTAGAATATTAACTAACAATTTATAGTCACTTTAGTGAAATTTAGAACTAGAACAGAAAAAAATAGTGAGTTAACTTTAAAATGGTGACAGATTTCTTTTATTTTCAATTTAATTACATTGAAACTTCCAAAAAAAAAATTATTTTATATTTTAATAAGAACTTTTAGAAATTTTAAAAATTAGTTATTCAAAAAATCATTTCATTGAATTTAAATTAGGCTTTAGCATGTTACATTAAAATTGAAAAAAAATGCATGATTTCAGTTAGCATTTTGTTAAGAGCTAGTAGTTCAATTTTTTTTCAAATTTCAAATCCATCCTTAAGTTAACACATTCAACTCAAATCAATTTATAAAATCATTTCAGTGCTGAATGTGACACAATGTTAGACAATACGGAAAAATCAAATGTAACATTTCAATCAAATGTATTTGACAGTGAGGAAAATACTGGTTTTGCAATTGTGATAAATGGTCATTCATTGGTCCATTGTTTGACACCCGAAATGGAAGATAAATTCTTGGACATTGCAGCACAGTGTAAGGCTGTAATTTGTTGTCGTGTGACACCATTACAAAAGGCACTTGTGGTTGATTTGATCAAACGGACAAAAAATGCTGTGACGTTAGCTATTGGGGATGGAGCTAATGATGTTTCCATGATAAAAAGTAATTTTTTGTTTAGTTTAAATTGCATGAGAAATTTAATTCATTTTTTTTTATTTTAATTTCAAGCGGCCCACGTTGGTGTTGGAATTTCGGGTCAGGAAGGAATGCAAGCAGTCCTCGCCTCTGACTATTCAATAGCTCAATTTAAATATTTAGAAAGATTGTTATTAGTCCACGGTAGATGGTCTTATTATAGAATGAGCAAATTTTTACGATATTTTTTCTATAAAAATTTTGCATTCACATTGTGCCATTATTGGTTTGCCTTTTTTTGTGGTTTTAGTGCTCAAGTAAGAAATCTTTCTTAAAATTGAAATCAAAAACCTTAAAATTAATTTAAATTCAAACATTTCAGACGGTTTTTGATCCAATGTTCATTTCGGTGTACAACCTTTTTTATACGGCTTTACCTGTTTTAGCACTAGGTCAGTTAAAATTTTCCCACTTAATTCAAAAAAATTTAATTTTTATGTTCCGTTATATTCCAGGCATTTTCGAGCAAGACGTTTCCGATAAAATGAGCGTTGAATATCCAAAATTATACACACCAGGCCTAACAAATGCCTTATTTAATACAACGGAATTCATTCGAAGTGTGTTACATGGTGTATTTAGTTCGTTAATTCTGTTTCTGATACCATATGGATCATATAAAGATGGTATTTCGCCCGAGGGTTATGTGCTGAGTGATCACATGCTCTTAGGGTCGGTTGTCGCAACCATTCTAATCTTAGATAACACTGCCCAGGTATTAAATTTGATATTAAAGTCCTTGAATTTAAGTTGAATTGCGATATTTTTTTGACTAGATTGCGCTTGATACATCATACTGGACTGTTTTTAATCATATTATGATTTGGGGAAGTCTTGTATGGTATTTTGTCCTAGATTATTTTTATAACTATGTTATTGGAGGTCCATATGTTGGATCTCTGACAAAAGCAATGGAGGAGGTCACATTTTGGTTTACCACAGTAATTACCGTTATTGTATTAATGTTACCTATTCTAGCATTTAGATTTTATGTATTTGATTGTAATCCAAGTTTAGCTGATAGGGTAAGAAAATTTTTATTTTAATAACAAATTTTATTTAATTGTGAATGTAAAAAAAAAATTAGATTCGAATGAAACAACGAATGACGAGATTAAGTTCAAGAGCTAGTCGAGATGTTTTGAGAACACCATCAGCTCGAAGACAACGAAGATCTTTACGTTCAGGATATGCTTTTGCCCATCAAGTAAGATTAATTTTCTGTCAAATTCTTTCACATTTTAACTCCCATTTATTTGTTTTTGTAATTTTCAGGAAGGTTTTGGTCGCCTTATCACATCTGGTAAAATCATGCGAAAATTACCACAAGAATTTGCATTCCCATTAGGTTTAGGTGGCAAAAAGCAGCAATCTGTCGAGTCACATAACAGTGGCAAAGATCAAAAAAATCAATCAAATACAATTACAAAACTTAACAATAATAATAGTAATCACCACATAAATAATACTAGTGATAACGACATTAGCACGACAGATTTACCGGGAAGTTCAAACAGTGATTCAAGTCCACGAGCACCATACCAAGATTTGGATACAATTAACTTGTAAATAAAACTTGTACAATAAACTTGTATGATTAAATTGAAATCAAATCAACAGGAATTTATACAAAACAATTAATCAATTTATTGAATTGTAATTTAATTTAAAATTAATTTTATTTGAGGGACAGTGACTTAAAAGAAAAAAAAATTATGTATCGAACAAAAGTCAAGAAAAAAAAGATAAAATTAAATGAAATAATAATGTGATTTTAAGTGAGCTAATTATAAGAGGAAAAAAAAATTAAATTGTTTGTATTAAAATTAAAATTAATTTTTATAAATAAAATTTTAACTATAAAATTGAATCAAAGTTAAAAAGTTACTTTTAAAATAAAAATAAAATTAAACCAGAAACAAACATAATGACGCTTTTATCATATACATTGAATATATTAAATTTAAGTAGTTTTTAAGAGATTAAATTAAAAAGCTAGTTGTTACCAATGAAATACTTTTATTATGTTAGTTCAATACAAAAAGTTTGATAAAAAAATTTAAAATTATACATTTTAACTGTTTGGAAAAATTTATTAATCGATGTAAAATTAAATTTTAAAATATTGTGTTGGAATGTGAGTACAAATAATGATTTTACATTGCAAACATTGACATTAAAAAAAATAAGTTCAAAATTTTACCTATTTTTTTTTATTAAACTCTGAATATTAAATTTAAATAAAAAAAATATGAGAAATACAACTAAATGATAACTTAAATCAAAGAATAATAAATTTCTTATCAAGAAAATAGCCAAAAATGAAAGTAATAAACAAATATTATCATATTTATTACTATAATGTTTTTATTGTATAAGATTATTTAATATCAAAATAATAACAAAAAAAATAATAATTATTTTAAAATTAAAAATGTTTGACTTTAATTTGATTTATTTGCATCAGTGAGTAAGCTTAAATGAGTGTGAAGATATTACCAGCATACTTTTTATCATCACAGATGTGGTCAAAATAATACAGTGGAGTCTCCATATAGTAAAAAATAAGCTGTACGTAAGAATTCAATTCCTTTTATTTCTAACAAAATACATAGGAGCCTGACCAATTATCTTCTAAGTCAAAATAAGGATTTATCTTGGAAGCATTATTAAAAACACAATAAAAAAAATTGGATTATACCAGTTAAATTTTCAAAATTATTAATTTAAATTAAATGTTAATTTTAAACATGTAGTTTATTCTCCACAGATTTTAAAAAATATATCGGACGATGGTATAAAGAAAGCGAAAACAAAGCCGGAAAGCTTAAGAACAAATCCTTGATTTTATAAACCACACACAACCAGTGGAGTGTGCAATAAAAGATCAGATCCATGTGGCAGATCGATTCGCAAAAGAAATGAGAGACGGAGTATTGCATGTAATACAAAATTCAAGAAAAAAATGATGAATTAGAAAAATAAAAAGGATTTTAAATATTTTAAAACGAAACAAGAAAATGAACATACAACTAAAAAAATTGATGATGACGATTATTTAGATGAAGATGAAATGGCTCTTGATGTGGAGCAATATAGAGACAATTCGGATTCTAATGATAAAGATGATTAGCTGTTTATGTTATATTGGTTTAATTTTTATGAAATGAAATGAAAAACTTAACAAATTAAATCTAAAATCTCGACGAAAAAGGAATAAAACAGCCAAAATCATCGAATCTTTAGGGCCTCGGTGCGACATGAAGACGACCTCGGATCGAAAAACTCCTTTTGGCAAAGTTGTTCTGAATTTAATTATCTATCGAATGAGACATATCGACTTTCATTATTCCGATTTCATAATTTATTTTTTTTTGTATGAAAACTCCTACTAACCACCCTCCTCGCTGAAAGTAAAGATAAAGCAGAAAGAAAGAAATGGTAAATTGAAGAAAAGCAAAAACTTCACATAAGAAAATCCAACGACTGAAATTGATTATTACATTTAAAACTTAAACGTTTTCAAATTTTTTTCAGAACTTACATTTGAAGTTGTGGAATTATTGACTTTTTTTATTTAATTTTTTTTTTATAATTTTTCAATCAGTTTGATCATTTTGATCTGTATATAGAAAAATTCCAAGACTTAACTCCGATTGCAGAATAAATTATTTTAAGTCCGTGCTTTTCTACAGCTTCAAGGAGATCTTAGAATGTAATTAAGAAAAAAATACTCATTAATAAAAAGGAACAGACTTAATCAACGCAAGTGATTGTCCATTCAAACTGAAATTTGAGCCTATTTCTATTTTCAAAAAAAGTAATGTAGTCCGGACATCTTGATTTTTTGATATTATAATTTTAAAAAAATTAATTTGAAATGACTTTCACTTTCTATTAATATGAAAATAATTAAAATTGCATTATTCTACCTTAAATAATATTGAATAGTTAAAACCAATACAATGAGACAAGAAAATGCCATACTAATCAAAAATAAATTTCAATTGAGTTTCAATTAAATCCAAAGTTTTGCATTTTTAGATAAAGATTTTAAAAATCGAATTCAGTTAAGATGAATAAAAATTTCTTTTTTTGTTGCACTGTATTTATGTGGAAAATATTTGAAGGCAGATCCTTTTTATCGTTTTTAAAACATTATTAAATAATTAATCCATGTTATTGTTATAAAATCAACCAAAAATCAACATTTAACCAGACTATAAAAGGGATGATCTTTTACATGAACATGCCATTAGTTTTCTTTAATTTGGACAAAATACAAGGAATTTCATTATAAAGAAAAGCAAAATGAAGCAAGTTTAAAAAAAAAATTTAAAAATAAATTTAAACAAATATTATTTAACGATTAATTTTAGATTTTTAATTCAAAATCCAAAAAAACCAATTGATTCATTTTGGTTACATTTAAAAATGTTACAAATGGTTGGACTCTGGTTTCCTGAGAATAAAATTTTTGCTCGATTTTATTGGATGTACAGCAATTTCTGTGCAAGTTTTTGGGTTTTATTCTTTTTACTTACACAAACCTTATTTTTCATTCATGTCAGTTCAGTTATCGTAAGTTGAATATTTAAATGCAGTGAATTTAATTACTGCAATTTAATTATTTTACTTTAAAGGAGGTAGCGGATGCACTCTTTTTCTTTCTCAATGAATTGATGTTGCTACCCAAATTGTATTATTACCGTAAAAATAACACTCACATCAAGAATCTTGTGAACAAATTAAAGTCGTTTAGTTTCCTCCCACAAAATGCTGAAGAAGAAAAGTACTTTCAATTAAATTTTACTGTTAAATATTGAAATTTGATATTTTTTTTTAATTTAAGATTTGTGTTGACAGCAATGAAACGCACTACATTTTTCCATCGACTTTTACTTTCATTAACGTACCCCACAATTGTGATGTGGTCGATTTCAGCTTACATTGGACATAAAGACAATTCTGAAAAACAGTTTTTGATACCTGCAAATTTTCCTTTTGATATAAAAGTACCTTCGCTGTACTATTTTGCACTTTTTTATCAGACAATTGCGATTTTCTACACAGGAACAACACACATGACGACGGATACGATGGCCACTGGATTGATTTTCCATGCAGCATCCCAAGTTGAGATTTTGGGGAGTCGAATATCAAAAATCGGATATTTTGCTGGACAAGAAGAGTTACAAGACAAAATGACACCCAAATTGAAGATGTATTTGAATAAGAAATTTTATAATGATCTCATTGCTCAAATCAAACATCATAAGGAAATTATAGAGTAAGACACTTAAATTTAATGCAAATGACATAATTGCATAAAATTATTTTGCAGATTTTGCAAGGAAATTCAAGATGCATTCAAAGAAGCCCTCTTTGTTCAACTCATCACAACATGCTTTATTTTGTGCATGACCGAACTTCAAATGGTCGTTCTCTTACAACAAAGTTTGATCCTTTTTGCAAATAGTTTACCTTATTTCATTATTTTAGCACTTCAAATTTATTTGTTGTGCTATTGTGGAAATGAACTTACATATGCTGTAACATTTTTTTATTGCGTAACCGAATAATTTCATTAATATTTTTTTTTTCATTTTAGTCAAAATCACTGCTTTATGATTCATTTCGCTCTAATTTTATGACATTGGATAAGAAATCGGTTAAGACATTATTTATGTTTATGGAGAGGTGTTACCAAATTATATTGATTTTATTGAAATAGCTTTAATAATTTTTCATAATTACAGGGTTAAACATGATATGAAAATTGATGCGCAAGCAGTATTCAAAATTCAATTAAATATTGAAAACTTTATTTTGGTAAAATTTTATGAATTTTTGATGAAATTATGACCTTGAACTAATGAGTTTTTTCTATTAATTTTTTACTCATTAATTTTAGATAATGAGAATGTCATATTCAGTCTTTGCAGTTCTTCAGACCATGCAGTAAAAGGATTAATGTAGGAAAAGTGGAACTTTGAGTAGTTTTTATCTAGAAATTTTTAGAATAGAATCTGATAAAATGCAGATTTCTGAAACAAAATTAAAATGTAGTAGAATTTTAGTGAAATAAAATCATGAAAAACCAAAATATTTTTATCTTATGCCTTTTTTATCTTTATCAAATGTATGAAGGCTGGTATGAAAATGGCTCTTACTGTGCCGTACGGCCAATAAAGGCGAATTATCGCTGATAAATGACGAATTTTGACTTCATTGAACTCTTTATCTATTAACTACTTTTGGTGACTACAAATAAAGAGAGGGGAGACTTTACATCATTGGTTAACAACACTCTGCTATCAAAATATGGGAGGATATAAGGATTTTATTTTGTACATATAAAATTTTAATTTAAATTAACCCTTCATTTCATAATAAATCCTTATCATTTTTAATAACTAAGAGCTGGACCTCATTTTCCAAGTCGATATAAGAGCTTTGTCTATAACTTAGGTTAAATCTCTTCTAAATAACACAGAAAAAGTTAAATATTATCGGTTGGGTAGCAGTTTTTACCATTTTGATATTTTTGGTATTTATCAAATTTTCTGAATTTGTTTCAGATCATTATCCAACTGAAGGTTAATTGTGCATAATGAATTAGTAATAATATTTTAATTTCAATTGAACACAAAACACGAAAGATTTCAAATTAAAAATTAACATTCAAATTTTTGTATAAAAAGCTTACGCATCATTCAAATTCTACATAATCAATTAAAATTTTTTTTACTGTTTCAACAAAATTCAGAGAAATTCAAATTTAAATGAAGTAATTTTTTTTTTACATTTCCAAATATCTAATTTTTAATTTGAATTTTCGACTTGTAATACTTAAAATTTAGAAAATACGTCAAAATCTTATTCAAACATGATCCAAACAAACCACTCAATTCATTTTGGTTACATCTCGTCATGTTAAGGATGGTTGGACTCTGGACTCCCGAAAATGCTTACTGGAAGACTGCATACAGATATTATAGTAATTTTTGTGCGATCGTATGGGTTTTGTTCTTTTTGTGCACTCAAGCATATTTTTTCATAAATGTCAGCTCAGTTGCTGTAAGTGTCAAGGAATTTTTGAACGCAATTTATTTGATTTTTCCTTAAATAATTTCATAGGACGTTGCTGATGCCTTGTATTTCTTTTTAAACGAATTAATGCTTTTACCCAAAATTTACTACTATCGAAAAAATGCTACACTTATGAAAAAAGTTGTTGCAAAACTCGAGTCAGAAAATTTCCTTCCAAAGAACATGGATGAAGAAAAGTGAGTATTTTTTGAGCAAAAATTAAAATTTTATGAAAATTCCATTTACATATTTTTTTTTCTTTTTCAAGATACGTCCGCATAGCAATGAATCACACAACATTTTATCATCGATTTCTGATTGCCAACACGTACACTGTTATTTTAAATTGGACATTTTCCACTTATTTTAGCCATAAAAATAATACTGGGAAAAATTTCTTAATTCCAGCTCAATTTCCGTTCAATACTGAGGGAAAGCTTTATTGGATCGCATATTTTTATCAGATTTTTGCAATATTTTACACTTGAACCACCCACATGACAACAGACACATTTGCAACGGGATTGATTTTTCATGCTGGTTATATTTTAATGTTAAAATTAATTCGATTTTAATAATTTTTTTACATTTAATATTTTTTATTGAAGCCTCCCAAGTTCAAATCTTAGGTGATCGAATCTCTAAAATTGGTTACACAGATGAAGATGGTAAAAATTCAAGTGAAAAGAAAAAGGAATGTTACGACAATTTGTTGGTTCAAATTAAGCATCATAAGGAAATTCTTGAGTATTTTTTTTTGATACGTAATTTCATTTCCCATTTCAAGGGAATATTTTTCAGATACTGCAAAGAATTACAAAAGTGTTTCAAGGAATCAATTTTCGTGCAACTCATCACCACATGTTTCATTTGTTGTATGACTGAGCTGCAGATGGCCGTTGAAATTAAAAAGAGCATTTTCCTTTTTCTGACAAATAGCTTGCCGTATTTTTTTGTTCTGGCTTATCAGATTTATTTACTTTGCAAAGCTGGAAATGAACTCACTTATGCGGTAAATTTTAATTTTTTTTTTATTTTTTGATCATTTTTAATTGTTTTTTAAGTCAAAATCTTTGATGTATGACGCATTTCGATCGAATTTCATGACATTTGATAAGCGGACATCAAACGTCTTGCTTCTATTCATGGAAAGGTAAGAAAATTATGATTTTATCGTAAAATCTTTAAATCAATTCATAACTTGACCTTTTTCAGAGTTAAGCGTGACATAAAAATTGATGCGCAATTGATTTTCACAATCACTTTGAGTATTCAAAATTTTCTCTCGGTAAAATTTTAACTGTAAAACTTTTCATACTTACATTGAATTTAATTTCAGATTATGCGGGCATCGTACTCATACTTTGCTGTCCTTCAATCACTGGGATAAATTTATTGAAATTGAAAATTAAAAGAAAAATCACACATTTAATGCATTTTATTCTAAGTATTTTATTCACTATTCAATATATCAATAAAAATTAATCCTAGCAAGCACACATACATTCGACTTTTACTCATCTTTCAAAAATTTTAATTTTATATTGCAATTACTCGAGTTTTATCATCTTAATGTTATAGAAAAAAATTCTTGGTCAGAATTGTCTTAAATTTATTTGTTTTTTAACTTTATGTCTCATTTCGCTCTAATTTCAGACATTAGATAAGAAATCGGTTAAGACATTATTTATGATTATGGACAGGTGTTACCAAATTAAATTGATTTTATTGAAATAATTTTAATAACAAAAATTTTCAGTATAAGGTTAATGGTGCATAATCCACGAGCAAACATTTCTTAATTTTTAATTTAACACAACACGTGTGACACAATTTTCAAAGAAACAATTAAAAATTAATATTCACTTTTTTGTATAAAATGCATATGCATCATTGAAATTCTTGCAAATCAATTTAAAGTTTTCTTAGTGTCTGGTCAAAGTTCAAAGAAACTTAAATTAAAATGAAGTAAGTTAATTTCATATTTTAAATGTCTAAAATAATTTTTTTTAATCTTAACAATTTCTTTTGTAGGAATTACTTCAAAATCTTATTCAAACATGACCCCAAGAAACCACTCAACTCATTTTGGTTACATCTGGTCATGTTGAGAATGGTTGGACTTTGGACTCCTGAAAATAAGTTATGGAAACCTGCATACCGAATTTACAGCAATTTTTGTGCGATCGTATGGGTTTTGTTCTTTTTGTGCACTCAAGCATATTTTTTCATGAATGTAACCTCAATTCCTGTAAGTTTCACGAAATTTTTAAAGAATAATTGTCATTTTATTTTTTTTTGTCAATTATTTTCAAAGGACGTTGCTGACGCCTTATTTTTTTTCTTAAACGAATTGATGCTGTTACCCAAAATTTACTACTATCGAAAAAATGCTACACTTATGAAAAAAATTGTTGCAAAACTCGAATCAGAAAATTTCCTTCCAAAAAACAAGGATGAAGAAAAGTGAGTAATTTTTAAGCAAATATTAAAATTTCATGGAAATTCCATTTAAATATTTTTATAAGATATGTCCGCAAAACAATGGCACACACAACATTTAATCACCGATATTTGATTGCAAATACGTATGTTGTTATTTTAAATTGGGCGTTTTCTGCATATTTTAATCATAAAAATAATACTGGAAATAAATTTTTGATGCCTGCTCGATTCCCGTTCAATACTGATGGAAAACTTTATTGGATCGCATTTTTTTATCAGTTTTTTGCAATATATTACACTGGAACCATTCACATGACAACAGACACATTTGCAACTGGATTGATTTTTCATGCTGGTTATATTTTGATTTTGAATTTAATTCAATTTTGATAATATTTTTCAGAGCATTTCTCGTGAATTTGTTTTTTTGTCGTCCGTCTGTTTCACTTTGTAAACCTTTAGTACACCAAAGTTTTCCAAAAAATAACATTTTAGATACGATAAATTTTTAGGACAATAAATTATTATTGTTATAAAAAAGTGAATTCAATCCATGGAAATGCGATCGTTTATATTTTTAACAATCAATTTTTACATTTTTTTTGTATTTAAGCATCACAAGTTTATATATTAGGTGACCGTATATCAAAAATTGGTCACACGCATGAAAATGAAAAAAAATTAAGTGTAAAAAAGTACAAAAATGATGAATGTTATGACAATTTGTTGGCTCAAATTAAGCATCATAAGGAAATTCTTGAGTAAACTTATTATTCAACGTAAATTAAATTTGAATTACGTTTGTAAAAGAAGTATTTTATTTAGATACTGCAATGAATTACAAAAATGTTTCAAGGAATCAATTTTTTTTCAACTCATCACAACGTGTTTCATCTCATGTATGACTGGATTGCAGATGACCGTTGAAATTAAAAAAAGCATTGTGCGATTTGTGACAAATGGTTTGCCCTGTTTTTTCGTTTTGGCTTATCAGATTTATTTGCTTTGTAACGCTGGAAATGAACTCACTTATGCGGTAAATTTAAATTGTATAATATTAATTTTTTGTTTCAATAATTTTTTTTTTAAGTCAAAAACTTTGATGTATAATGCATTTCGATCGAATTTTATGACATTTGATAAACGGACATCAGACGCTTTGCTTTTATTCATGGAAAGGCAAGTAAATATTCTTAAAATCAATAAATAAACAAGATTTTTCCTTTTTTAGAGTTAAGAAGGACATTATAATTGATGCAGAATTTATTTTCACAATCACTTTGAGTATTCAAAATTTTCTCTCGGTAAAATTTTAATTGTAAAACTTTTCATACTTACATTAAATTTGATTTCAGATTATGCGAGCATCGTACTCATACTTTGCTGTCCTTCAATCATTGGGATAAATTTATTGAAATTGAAAATTAAAAGAAAAATCACACATTTAATGCATTTTATTCTAAGTATTTTATTCACTATTTAATGTATCAATAAAAATTAATCCTAGCAAGCACACACGCATTCGACTTTTACTCATCTTTCAAAAAATTTAATTTTATATTACAATAACTCGAGCTTTGTCATCTTAATGTTAAAAAAAATTGTCTTGGTCTGACATTTACAGTAACAAAATGAAAATTAGTCATGGGAATTGACTCATTTAATGGATAACTCAATAAATTGAATGATGAATCTCAAATTGTTGTTTTTCTGATTTTTCATTTAAGTTAATTATTCTCTAATTTTTATACATGGCGTACATAATCCTGGTTTTAGGAAACTCGGATGGCAATCAGGACATTTGGGATTTTCTCCATACCATTCTCTGCCATTCAATGCATTGTGATCCGGAATTTTAAGCAAAAACGAGTTGACTCTCTCCGAATTATCGTATCCAGTCCTAAATTCTTCTCTGTCAAGTGGGAAATTGTATTCGGGAATGCTGTGAATTGTCCTTAATTCAGTCCAATTACTTTTAATGAGTTTTTCTAATGCATTTTGGAATGATGTCGAATCTCTGCCACTTACCGATCTCGTTGCTTGTGAATGTGCCGCAAAATTGTCTAATTCTTGTTGTTCGTTTTCGAATGGTGGCAGTAATTCAGATGCAGGCACTTGTGATTTCCATTCATAGTAAATGGGGGGACCGACTGTTGTGGCAACATCATGGAATATCTCTTTCTCGAATGGTGGTAAGAGTTCTAAGGCTAGTGGTGGAATTGCCGAATCGGAAGATGGTATTTTATTGATGGTTTGGCCATTAGAGAATTTATTTGAATTTGATGGTGCAAATGGACGAGGTTCTTGCACAGGAGGGACAATTGATAATGCGGGTGATGAAATAGCGGATAGTGGTGGTCTTGGTCGGGCTGTTGCACGTTGAGTTGTGGTTGATCTACGCGTTGTTGTGACTGTGGTACGACGTGTTGTTACAGGACGTTTAGTTGTTGTTGTTACTCGAGATGTCGTGGTTCTTGACGTTGGTGGTCTCGTTGTTGTTCTTGTGGTTTGTGGTCTAGCGGTCGTGGTAGGCAAAAATGTTGTCTGAGCATTTCCTAAGCCAAATCCAGATGGATTTTGAATACTAGGAGCTTGATTTTTGAATGAATTTCGATTGGGCACAGATTTAACTGGGGCTTGTGTTGCAGTGAATAGATTATTTTTCTTTGTAGTTGCTTGTTGTTGGAAACCTGAGTTTTTGCTCACAACCTTTGATTGTGTCGGTCTTCTTGATGTAAGTGTTCCATCCTTATTCCTAATATATTTCGAGAAATCATAATCTTCACGATTAGCTTTGCGTACTGCTTTCAAAATACTATCAAACGCTTTGAAATCATATCGATCGTATGGAGATTTTGTTGTTGTTGGAAAAGTACGCCGTGTAAAATCGCCATCAGCTGGTGTTCGAGCAACCTTATTATTTTCTACATCTTCAGTATACTCTCGATTATACACAGGTTCCAGGAATGGAGGTGAATAGTATTTTGATGGAGGTACAATTAAAGCAGGTTTCTCTGTTGGAATCGTTGTATCAGTACGAGATTCGGCTGTTGCTAAAACTTGATCATTTTTTGATCCTGTGATTGTCTTCTTTATATCATCGATTATGTTGGAAGCTTGTTCATGAACTGGCTTTGCAGCGTGAGATGACTCACTTTCAAGGAAGATATCCCGATTCGGGCTACTGAATGGTTTTGGTTGTTTTAATTGTGGTCCTGGATTGATACTATTTTGCGGTACAGGGTACGGATTCTGCAAAGAAAATCACTTTAAATGTCATATCAAATTAAATTTAATACAATAATTACCTTATACTGCTTCCTAAATGACTCGCCTGAATAATCCGGTGCATAGGGACGATCTAAAATATCGGGTCTTGGTGTCCGTATCTCATAAATACGTTCTTCTTCGGTAACGAACGGTTGATCTCGTTGACCTAAGTTCAAATATTGATTATCAAAATGAAATTTTAATTAAAAAAAAATCATTATTCAATTTAAGGTTAACTTAAAATTAATATTAATAAAAGCAGTATTAAAATTTCATTTATTTTTGATTAACCACCAAAAATTAAAGAAAAAAAGCACACACACATAATTATGGCTGCCAAACCCACCTATTAATAAATTAGCATCATAATTACTTTCAGCTCTATCACAATTCACCATATACCAGTGATCACAAATAAGCATGCGTTGTTGGAACAATGTTGCATTTGGACAAATATTGGTAAATTGTCTGCCTTGACCGTCACACATGTGATAAATTTGACACCCTGTTTCGACATCGGCATAATAGCCAGCTGGTCGACCACTACATGAAAATGTTGTTCGAGGGAAATTTCGTAAGCGATCCTGAAATTAAAAGCAAAAAAATATGTTTTAAAATCGATTAATTTTAATGAAATATTAATATATGAATATTGATTTCATATGATAAATTGTGCATTAAAGTAGCTCTTATGCGGTTTAAATTGAATATTTAACCACATTTTAAGGTTATTTTGAATATTAATCTATTAAAATTATGATCATTAATAATAATAACAATGTGTTACAAAAATGAATGAAAAGGCCAAAATTGACCCATTTTATCATCATTTCAATCTTTGCAATTACTCCCACATTTGCAACAAAATACTTTTTTTTTGCAACATTTTAAATATTGGCATCATTCATCAAAACATCAACCTACATCCGATGTAATAAATTATATTTTTCATGTTAAGCATGCATGCTAATGAACTATTAATGAGCTTTTTTTGTCGACATTTCATCAAATCAATCGTTTCACAATACAGGAAAGTAAAAAACATTTTGACACAATTAAACATCATTTTCATACAATTTTCTTTCAATTCATAAAAATTCGTAAAATTCTTAAAATTTTTATTTTACTACTTCCTGAAATTTTACACACAATCAACAAAAAAAATCACAACAAAAATTTATTCACACACATAATTAAATGATTTGAATTCATGGGAGTGCACCATACAAAAAAATGTTAAAAATTTATGAACTTATGCACGTATGCATTGAATCATTTCCATAAAAGTGCATTTTTTCTAGTGTGAACTAGGTTATTACAGCATTTAATGTACATAATGAGACCCATAATTATTAAAAAAATATCTAAAGGTGAAAATGAAAATAATAATATTTTGTGTTAGGCTTTTTTTGCATTATTTTTATTCAAATTTAGTTGTAAATAAGCAATGTTTTAAGAAAAAAATCATGTTCAGTGTCTACATGAATCACTGTTGTGGCTTATGTTTAGTAATTGTTTTGTTGACGTGTTAATTTAAGACATAAAGCATAAAAATGTTAGATTTGTGTGTTGTTTTGTTTGTAATGAGATACCAATGCAATAAATTAGTCTCATTGTGGTATTTAATGGCTGTTTGACATTTATTTGAATGTGGTGGAGCTTGAATGCTTAAAAATAGCAACATTGTTTTCTTCGGTCATATGCTAATTTTATTTTCTGTCTTGGAGACAGGAACTATAAAATTTGAATTGACTTTGTGAATTTAGCAAATCTTCCTGAGTTGATTTCATGTTCAGATTGACCCAAAAAGTGGTCTTCTAAATTTTTCAACTCATAATTTTAGAAATTTCAATAGAACGTTATCCATGAGCTCCTCTTTTATAGTTATAAGTAAAATCCATGAAAATAGTAACATACCATCACACCTGCTCAAAGAAGACACACACACAAACTCATATACATTTCAAAATTTATTACAAGACAACATTTCATGCACTATCATCACAATGGCAGATGACACTGACAAACAATCTTACATTAAATGTAAATTTTATTAATATGTTTTATATGCAAATTGCACATTATAAATTTAACAAGTGCAGTATGTGATGTGCATCAATAAAATAAAAGTTTGCCAGCTAAATAGCTAAGGGACAAATATACAATCAGAGTACATCACAAAGGTCACGGTTCTTGTAACATGTAAATTTTGTATAATTTCAGTATTAATCATACTGGTTTTGAAAAATAACAGAAAAATGTACTTAAATCATGTCTGGATGAATTGTAATGAAAAATAAAATTTACATTCCCTTTTTCAGAAGTTTATTGTTAAGAAAAACAAACAAACAGGCAAACAAGTATCAATGGTAGCAATTTGATATTAAATTCAATTAAGCTAATTATTTGTAAGAAGACGTTAACTCAAATATGGTAGCTAAAGTATGAAAAAAAAGACAAATAAAAACTAATTATTTCATTAAAATTGTTTATTCAGCATCAATATTGAATTAATATTCGCCTTAGGGAAACACATCATCATCTTCAAACGACAACACGGTACTTGCCAGTAATCGCTTGTTAACATCATACTCCAATAACTGAAAAAACATGGTTAAAGTGCTATTGTTATGTCATTGATAGCTCTATAACAGAGTTAAAAATAACAATAACTTACTGTTTAAAAAGATTCAGAAACTTTTAAATAATGAAGTTACTTGTAATTGAAAACCTTGAAGTACACAGAAATTGAAGTTAAGGAGATGCGAGACCATAATAGGAAAGATTTTTGTCTCGCAAATTGAAAGACTTTTATTATGCTTTAGTTGGATATAAATTTCAAATATTTTTTAAGTTCCTGGAATCATGATCACAAATTTTGTATTGAAATGAAAATACAAACAAAGTGTGACAATTTCGTGCCATGATGATATTTCCTTTTTAATTGTTGTCCATGAGTTCTGAAATCGAATATGCTCAATTGACAGATTTGTTAATAATTATTCAAATATTTTTTGCATAAAAAGGCGCCAATTTTTAATAAAAAGCTGTCTCAGATCACTCAAATCATCAATTACAATAAAAAAATCATAAACTTTGACAATGAAGATCAAAAATCTTATCTGATTTTGGAATTTAACGGAAATCATCAATAATTAAAAAAAAAATTGACGTTTCTTTTATGGTAATTAAATACATTTACTTATTATAAAAATATAATGATAAATTTATTGTAAAGCAACTGTATCAATAACAGCTGTCTCTTTAATTAAACAAAATGAAATAAAAGCGAATAAAAATACATTGAACGTGTGCGTGAACGAAATTTACGAGTGCATTATCAGTAATCATAAATTCGATACAGGGTGACCAACTCTCATTTTTGTATGAAGCTAAATTTTTCTCAAAAATACGTTACAATTTCTTTGAACAAAAAATTAAGGCGAAGAGCTAAAAGAGCCAAAATTAAGTAATTAAAAAGCTAAAAAAAGCTGCAAGGTGCTTGTGAACTATGTTGGGAGCCAAAAAATCCAAAAAAGAACCAAACCTAGCTTCGACAGAGCTAAAATGGTCACCTTGATTGAATGAAACTACAAAAACAACAATATGGAAGTGACTTCTTTGGATAATTTGTGTTTCCTTCCCTGTTCCACAAAAAATGCCTTGAAAATTCAACAAAAAGGAACTCGATGACCTGTAAAATGACAGACAAGTTAATCGTCTCCAAAAGAGCACTTTCATTGAATTACATTTAAAAATAACCATAAGGATTTTGAAATAGTAACGGCTTTTGTTCGAATTTCAAAGTAAGGTTACTGCAATCTATTTTGCATAAAAATAAATAAATGATCTAGTTTTTATGAGTATCGGATATAATAATTTATTTTTATGAATTTATAATAAAGCATAATAAAAAAAACGATTGGTGATAAAAATCAAGTGCATCTTTAAGATTTATGAGGTGGAAACACTAAAAAGTCGTGCAAAGTGAAGGTCAATGTCTTAATCTTAACAGTGAGATACCATTTTTATGAATGATTTACATAAAAAAGATAAGGGCGTTTTTGTGAGAAACTTTTCATGTTTGACAACTTTAATCAATTATGATAAAAAAATACACTTAAACAAATGGTTTATTAAGCTTCCGTAATACAATCAACAGATATTGAGAGATTAAGAGAAAACGCGCTTATTTTCAGACAACTTCACTTCTTGTTCATGAAATTCAACGGTTATGATCAGATTCTTATCATACTGAAATTTCAAGATCTTTCTCGTTGTTACTTAACTCTTAATTTTTTGCAATTCCTTATCGAAGACGTGTGTTAGACAAAAATTTCAATCATATCGTCTGACCACAAATCAACGTGAATCAAATATAAATTAAGGGAATTGAATCATAATGACAATTCAATCATTTTTTTTTTTGCATTAGATCAAATTTAGAATGTAAATTTAATTATTACTCTCAAATTCTGAGTGTAACATCTATTCAAGATACAATTCAATTCATATTCTAATCATAGTCACATGCTAATTAAATATTCGAATCACTTAGTAAAGTATCAGTGATATGAGGAAATAAAATTTTAAGATATTTTAAATACAATGAAAATAAAAAAAAATATTTTAATTGAAATTTCAAAAAACACACCTTCAAAATCCATTCATTAGAATTGAATTGAGAAGCCAGAGCTATAATTCACTCATCTTTAATTACAAACTTGAGTCCGACACTAAATGCACACAATAAATTATTTTTACTAATTATAGATTAATAATTTTAATATAAATCAATAATAAATTGCGTTTAATTTAAAATCATCACATTCTTACTTGATCTAACACTTAAATACTTAAAAATAAACAACCTTGCACTTTGAAAGGAAAAGGTAAACATTTAAAATGTCACTTTTGACTTAAAAAAATCATAAATTGTTCTAATTTATTAAAAGATATAAAATATAAAAAAATAATCAATTAGTCACTTATAATCAAGCTGTTTCATTTGAAATGCTCAGCATTTAAAGCACTCAAGAATTTTGTAATATGATCAAACGGATCACGGATGCAAATCCAATGTTAAATTGAAATGAATTTAAATGAAATTTTACATTTTATCATCAAATCAGTTATTTTCTTGGAATTGATGTGAATCTTCTTTAAAAAAATGTGTAATTAAAATAAAATTATTGGAATTGCAATTCATTCAATTGAAATTAACGTGTGAACAAATTACGTCAAATCATCAATGAAATTCTTCAATTATTTTGTATGAAATCCCAGAATTTATCGCTTTAAGACCAGAAATCAGTGATATTTGCATTTAATCCACTGATGATGGTCACATTGCATTAAAAATCGCAAATTTATGATATGGCACAAGGTTTATTAATTTAAAATTTTAATCCTCTTATATTGAAATTTCAAGAAAAATGTATCATTTGAACCAAATTTTGCTATAAATAGAAACAAAAAATATGCAAATTAAGTTATTTCACACAAAATGATCGTATTTTGACTTGAATGGGTAAAAAAATGCACAATTTAATTCACAAATTACAATTAGCACGATAAATTCAATTCCAATTCCATTGAATAATTTTAATCGGCATTAAATTCAAAGAAAAAATTTAATAAAAATCTCACATTCATTGTTTTCTCTTTTCAGGTTCAACTTTGAGTGGAATCAGAAAACGTGATTTTGGCTAATGGTTTGCTTGGATGTCAATAAAAATTAGTTAATTTTAATAAAATTCAATGTTATTGAACTCAAGTACTTTTTTTTTATTTTACTATACAAATTCTAATTTCATTCAATTTCCTTTCATTAAAATGAATTCGTTTGTTTGTTTTGTCAATATTTTGATTCACTCCCACTGTACCCCTAAACGAGGCATTTTCAATTTTATTTGACCTGATTTGAGTGGAATGATGTGCAAAAATTACTTAAACTTGACATTAATCGTAATATTTATTTATTTTTATTTGTGTAATGTAATGTTAGTTAAATTAATTGTGATGTGAACTTTATTATTACTTTTGTCTGATGTTAAATTGATTGATGGACTTAATTAGTGTCAAAGTATTGAGTAAAAATGGGGTTTTGATGAGTTGTTTAAAGGAAATTGAAAGTGCTTGTGATTATGAGTCCATTTTGGTTAAGGTCAGGGGTTAAAAGGGCATCACTACGAGGGAAATGGGTCTTGTGTGATCACCAAATCAAAGATTGTCTGAAAAGTTCCCTTTCAAAGTCCAACAAAATCTTTATTTCATCCAAAACTGACTTTGACCAGCCCATAGCAGTGCTAAACATTAAGAAATGTCATATGCAGGCGTTGATTTCATTTAAGTACTCAAATCAATAAAAAAAAAGTAATCAAATCCATCAATTTTATGGACATTTGTCTAAATTATGAAGTAAAATAATAAAAAAATTGCCTTGACTCAATTTCAAGTCGATTTATGAGCGATTTATTGTTTGTCTCGTGTTTCATTTCATTTTTTGTCATATTTTTATTAAACATTTTTTTTTGTACTTTATATATAGCAATTAAGTATTCAGTCAAAAGCACTCATCTTTATTTTCTTAATTTGTGTTCCCATTTGAAATATTTTAAACTAAAACAAGGTGAAAAAAATAACATTAACATGACAATTTAAAGATAATAACGGGCCATAAATGTCTTGTTAAAGTAATAAACAGAGTTCAAAATACCTTTAAATCAAAACATCGCATTACTTTGTCTCTCGCTTATAAATATTTAGTTATTTTTATTTTTCTATGTACATGTACAGTGAAAAACAAACCACATTAATTACAAATGTCACAAAAATTCTGCAATCATGTAAACCAGTAATTTAATTGTAATTGGAATTCTTCTCGATCGTTAACAGAGATATTTATTTTTTTATTTTAATTTTAATTTCAAATCATGCAAAAATAATTCATAATCATTATTTTGTGCACCAAAAAATTGATTGGAATTAAAATAATGTATATTTTTGGTATCGATATTACAAGAAATAAAACATGTTTTGTGCATTCAATTTTCATGTAATGTTAGAAGATGTCAGATAATGTAAAAAATTGCATTAGATGTAAGACACAATTTACTTCGATGATCTCAGGAGTATTTTAAACATGATCTATTTTACTTGTATTTTTATTACAAGTCATCTCACATAAAATTAGTCAAAAAATTTTTTGAAATGAAATCGAATTTGCCTCCGTTCATGTTCATGTGATGATCAGAGTAATTGTTGTTTTTATTACTCTTAACTAAAAGATCGAATTGAAATTAAAAATTAATGTTAGCTTATAATAATAAATGAAGATTAAATGTAAAGTACGAGAGAACAAATGAAAACGATAGTGAAGAGTCGTGTTTATCGTAACCTCATTCTTGCTTTAAATGTGTAATAACATTAATTTTGCTATGATTCAACAAGTTTTTTTTTTACAGTCTGCTTAATGTTATTCTAATATAAATTGAATTGAAAAAAAAATTCGTTGAAACAAAAGTATTCCAAACACATGTTTCATCACACACACACACACATTTTTTTTTGCATATTTACTCATCGATATGGGTTTTAAGTCAATGAACCAAAAAAAGTAAGATAATTTTGTTAATTTATGTAAAGTGTTAACAAAAAAAAGTTGAAATGATGAATATTGAAAATGTTTTTTTTTTTAAATTAAGAAGAAAAGATCGAATGCAAACTCCTCCGCCCTCACAAAACGATTATTTTTGTTGCCATAAAAGGAGTTCAAGGTAGTGACAACCTGTAACTATTTACATTCGCACCGTTTATTTTTATCTTTTGTTAAGAAAAATATATCGCAACTTTGTACAATAGAAACGATTGTAGCTTCATTGATCATCACGCATTGAACGGTTTTGTGAGTCAAGCATGAATTTGAATATTCCCTTTTTTGTATCACATTTATTTATTTATTTTTTTTCTTTTACATTAAAAAAAATATATGAAAGATCGCGTTTGAAAATAGCTCAGCGATGAGACTTTTGCTAGTTTGGTTGCGAAATATCCATTCACTATTCTACTTTTTGGTGTTAGGGTCACGTTGAATGGCATTTGTTAGTTGGGCTCTCTCTTAATCGGGACGTTTTTAAATTCAAAAGAAATTTTTTGCCAGTTTGTTTGATTTTTGCAAAATGTGAGTTCAATGAGAAAACTGATGTCCCGGTGGTTTATGATTGAGAGTGTCGTGAAAGGTTCTTATTTGAATCTCACGTCAGACCCTCATGGTCTTAAAATTTTCATGAAGAACTTTGTACATAATTTTTTGAAAATTTTCGAATCATGATATAATTTTGGAATCCAATTCAAAAAAAAAATATATCAAGAGAAAAATAGACTAGTCCATCTTCATTCAATCATAAAATCACTCAACTAGGAAGAATTTTGAACCCATGTGATTGCCTAAAGCTTAAAATTTATTTTCCTGATCAAAATACAATTTTTTTAATTACTTAAAATAATAATGAAGATTCACGTGATATTAAATTCCAATTAAATCTCATCGTTAATCATCTTTTTTTTTCAATTAATATTAATTTGCAAAAAAAGGGAAGAACTCATCAACACATTAATTGTATGTAAAGTAATTTTGTGCGTCATTACTGTGTTAGTTACATGTTTTTAATTGATTTTTACCATTTTTAATTAACTTTTCATCGTGTCTTTGATTTTTTACTTGTATATTTTCAGGTTCAAGGTTGAAATCGATGTTTTACACGATTTAGCTCAAAAAATGGTAATTAGCTTATATGAAACAGAAGCGTTTGATTGGAGGCCATTAAAAATCATTTTCAAAATCCATATTCCCACGATATCAATGACATGTGATTCATATTTTTATTGATTTTATTTGTCATCATATTTCAACAACTAGAACAATCTTATACTCAAATATTGATGGACAAGTTCATTCCAAACACACATTTCTTTATTTCTGTGTTTAGATTCATTACAATTGCAAATTGAAATTCATTTTAATTTAAAATAAATAAGGAACGTGATAAATTTATTTTTTGGATCTAACTGAATTTAAATGTTTGTTTTCAATCGAAAAATCCTTAATTTCAATGTTTTTATAAATTTAAAGACATTCAATGCTCATGATTCAATTGAAGGAAAAAAACCAAATACAGTCAAAACATCGTTTCATTGCATAAAAATAAAGAAAACAAACCAAAACAACATAAAAATTTGATATTTCGCTCACGATATTTGATGATACACAACTTTCACCTTCGACTCTTCCCAATAACTCTTCACCTTTGAATAGCTGATATCAGATTTTATTTCAATAATTCAATAATAAGCTTTATAATAACAATAAATGTTGATGATGATTAGAAGGAGGAGGCAAAATATTTAAATTTTTATGTTTATGTTCATAATAATCATAAAAAAAAATCAAAAAAATTACAATAAAATCAGGAAATAATTCAAATGAACGTGAAATTATGCCACATTAGCGTCTATTTAAAATAAAATAAAATACATTAAAATAAAATTATGCAAGTTCTGTGCTTTGCGTATCATTGAAGTCTTTTGAAATGCAAATAAAGTGAGATACGGATTAGGAAAAACTATCTCATTTCCACAAAAAAAAAACTTTTTTTAAGCTGAATTTTAATCCAAATTTATCTGATTTATTTCAAAACTTTGATCACAATTTATTTTATTAACACACAGAAACAGAAACAATTCAACTAAATAAAATAAGCAGTTAAATTAAAGCATGTTAAATTTGAATAAAATGAGGAATTCCAACAATACTGCATATTTTATTGCAAAATCATAGAAATAGAAAGAGATACAGCAACAACAACAACGGCACTAATGATGATACATTTTCTCATCCCATTTACTAACTTTTGGTGTATATAAATAACATTAAAATAAAAACAGTAACACAATGAAAAAAAAGTTAAACTGCTTGTTTAAAGTCATTTAGATTCGGATTAAAGGTAAATTAGGATGGTGTCGTGGGCTAGTGCGAATGAGTGTTCTAATGCGAATTTTTTATTAAATCTATAATTTTATAAGATTTTAAAGTTTTATATATATTTTTTTGGTGTTTATAAATAAATATAAACAAAAGGAATAATTTTATAATTTTATTTCACATTTATATTGATCCCATTATTAGAAATATGAAGAAAAAATTGCATGCAATTTTTCAGTTGTGTTTCTTGAAAAATGGCGGATGAGGTATGATTTTTTTCATCATTTTAAAAATGCAAAATAAATATATTATATATAAGAATTAAAGAAATTTATTGAATACTCCACGTAATATATGTTTTTTTGTTTTATTTAAAGGACATAAAAAATTAAAATATTTAAAAATAATAATAATAAAGTCATTCGCAGTAGATAGATACAAATCACGCTAGAACAAGAATATTCGCGTTAAATCAAAAAAACATGATTTTCAAAATAAATGCATTATTGTGTTGATATTTGCTATTTAATTTATTAAACTATGTGATTTTCACGTAATTTAGACTTTGTTCTTTTGATTAACATGAACATTTTAACAAATAGAATTAAATTTCATTCATATTTTTGCCAATGAAAATTTTAATATTCTTAAGTTCGCACTAGACCACGACACCATCCTACTTCATAAAAAATGAATTTTATAACAAAATTTTTCAATTATCTAATGTTTTTTTAAAAGTGACAGTTAAGCTGTTACTTTGTTTTATGTTTTGTTTTGAGTTTAGGTCACAAAGGGTTTTGAACATTGGTTTAAGACCTCCAACGTAGAAAGAAAACACTCAATCATTGATTGTTACAATTTTCAAATGATTTTAGCAAGTCAATTGCTATTCTCTACAATTTTCAAGTAATACATCATAAATGCGTCAGGTAATCTTGTGTAATCTGCATGTAAAAATACAAATTGAACCATAACAAAAAAGAAATTCAAAATACATATGAATAAAGGTAAAAAAAGATGACACGCGCTAATAATTGTATCAATTGTATTCTTCTTGTTTTTTCTTCATTTAAACGAGATCTGACTTTGTCGTGTTTTTGCAAGACTCTTCTTTGTAAATATAAAACACCATTGTTAAAATGTAGTAATATTTTATGAACCTCAAGTGTGCTTGTCCAACTTGTTTACATTCAAATGAAAAATAAACAAACATCCACATGATGAACATTTATCATAAGTGCAATGAAATTGGACTTCAAATGTACAAAAGACTTCATTTATCATTTTTCTTACACTAAAAATATAAAAAAGCAATCCAATTTATTTCACGTGCTTTAATAAATGCAAAATTATAATAATAATAAACTGTGCGCGATTTTTAAAAACTGTGTCAAATACTGAATGACTTAACATTGTAAAGAGGGTAATGCGCTTGATGGACACAAACAAATTTGAAAATGTATTAACGATGTGAATTTTTTTTATCAACAATTTTTTTTTTAATTCAATTATTATTCAAATAAAGTTTGTTAGTGTGTGGCATCAACAAAGGTTCACTGACAGTAGCAGTTACGTTATTAAAGTGATCATAAAAATGGTTTATAATTAGGTTTGTTTTTGTTCAATATTTTGTAGAAATGAATTTTAACATGATTTAAGATATAAAAAGGTATTTACGAGTAATGTGATGTAAAAGTCATGATTTACACATTAGGCTCAGATCAATTTAACGCCAATCTCTGATATTCTCACACTCTATTTATATTAATACAATGACACAATTTAAGACAGTTAATCAGCTGATCATTATAAATATCAGTGGGTGCTCATTTTTTATTGCTTTTGTACATTTCTTCGTATTTAAAAGTTTTTTTATTTTGTTTCTCTACACATTGAATCGAAAGGTAAAGGGAAATTCAAATGGAATTGAAAACCTCAAATCAAAAAAATCTGCCAAAACTCAACGAAACTGTACAAAAACTTAACGAAACGCTACAAAAACTCATCGAAGCTCTACAAAAACTAAAAGAAACGCTACAAAAACTCATCGAAGCTTGAAAAAACTTAACGACACTCTACAAAAACTCATCGAAGCTCGAAAAGACTTAACGAACCGCTACAAAAACTCATCGAAGCTCTACAAAAACTAAAAGAAACGCTACAAAAACTCATCGAAGCTCCAAAAAACTTAACAAAACTCTTCTTAAACTCAACGAAAAACATTTTTTAAGATACCATGAGAAAACCATCTTCATTTTTTTGTTTGAAAGCGTACTGTCATTTATTTAATTTTACTTTACTTTCAAAATTCCATCAATTCCAATAAATTATCTGGAATTTCGTGTCCTGCTATCACAAAGCCCATAACGAAAATCAATTTAATGAGAATTTTTAAAAACGAGAAAGTTTCCATTTAATGATAAATGAATATCTTTATTTGTAACACATTTCAATCAATATCCATTGAAATTTAATGTTGTTTATCAATCAACAACATTTGACGAGCTTAACAGAAGTCTTGTTGTCTTTGAAGTATCATTAAATTGTATTTTGTTAAAAATTATGTATTGCAATAAAAAAAATCGAAATTGATATCATTAAATAATAAATAATAAAATAAAATAAAAAATGGAATCAACATAAGATGATTTGTAACTAAGAGGGATTAAAATTGAGATTACATTCAAAATGTTATGTAAGATTTTTTTTATAAAAGTGCGATACAGTTTTAATTCAAAGTGAACTCCTTATAAATGTTATATATTGAAATTGAAATTGTTTTGTTAAATTCATTTGATCTTCTGTGTATTTGCAGATGAATGTGATACACAGTTAACAGAGCCAAAGAAATCGAAAGTGTATCATGTCGGTTTATTTTACCAGACTGCACACTTCAATTATGAGAATGAAAAAAAAAACAAACAAAGTGGCATGCTAGGCGATATCTTAACTGACATACTCAATGAATTGTGTTCGCATGAATGGAACACTAAAGAAGAATATTTTATGAGACAAGCCAAGATTAAGAAGTGACATGAACTAGACAACTTTATTAAAGTAAAAATATCAATATTCGACATCTTGTTTATTAACCTTTTTAGTCTGAACCCAGTTATGTGATGAATTTACAATTTCATGCAATAATTTAATGTTTACATTCGAAATGTGATGTTACCTTTGAACGCAAATGAATTTTCAATAAGAATATTGATGATGACAATTGAAACCAGTTTGTAAGTTATTGTAATTTTGCTTGAACATAAGGAAAGCAAGGATATTCATTCCAAGTGTGCTCTCAATAAACAGATCACTAGACATCTTGAAAAGAATTTCATCATAAATTCAATAATTCAATTAAAAGCACTCAAAATTCGTTTTCATTCGAGACTAAAGACTTTGGAGGTCGAATCTCTTGGAATACACACAGAATCATTTATTGAGAAAAAAAAATAAAATATTTAAATTCAATTGTTATGTAATCGAATGAACTACAACAACACAATTTACATCATTTTTATTTTGTTTTGTACCTATATGTAGAATTGAGTTGAGTGTAAAATGGGAATCGTGTTATAGTAAAAATGTTTTATTCTCTTCATCGTCATCTTTTTCTTCTTCTTCATCTTCTACATGCTGTGAGGCACATAAATATTTTTGTGAATCAGAGTACATTTTATGGGTAAGACGAGCTACTATATTGAAGAAGTAATCTTAGTATTGTTCAAATGTAGCTGTTATTGTAGTATTGCAGTGTATTATTCTGTGAATATTTGTATTTTAATAAAAAGCAAAATGATTTGGTCTGCGCACCTTAAATTGAATACATAAATGATTTTGGCCAATTTTATTTAATGGTATAATTGGAATGTTGTGAATTTGTCAACATGCTCAATTTGAGATTTGTAATTGAATTTATTTTTGACCCTTTTTAAGGTCTGAGTTTGGGGGAGTCTCTTTCCGTATATGTATCGATACAAAAAATAACTGTCAATGACCTGTCAAAGATAAATCGAGGACCACGTTACTTCAAATCACTGTCCTTCTCGGTAATTTCCTTACTCTAAGCACGTTTTCAAAAACATTCCATTAAAGAATCACATGGGCTTCACTAATGCCATTTCACGATATTCAACAAAAATTTTTACATTTTATACAAAAAGAATGGAATCATGTGGGTGCAATTAGACATGCATGTGAGAAATATGCAGTTAATTTTTCGTGACACCTCTGAATTGTTTTCAATATTCTTTAGACACATGAAATTTTATTGTTACACCTTTAATTAATTGACCTAAGGAGATGATTGCACTCAAATTAATTAACTTTTGTGAGACATAGAAAAGTGATTTTTGTTCAAATGCAATTAATAAAATTACAATTTAAAAGCTTTTTGTGAGAATATGACAACGGTCACATTAATCATCAAATATCTGACATAAAAATCATAGTGAATATAATTTGAATAAATAAAAATAGTGTAATAGTAGAAAAAAAAATTCCACAGTTAAAATGTGATGATACACAAAACAATGAGCATTAAAGAGTTTTGTTATGTAAATATTTGAAAAAGTAGGTAAATCAATCAATTAAATTTTCTGTTGATGTGAATTTCAGACAATTGCATAGCAAAGCTTGTGAACTCCAAAAAATTATGCTGCAAGAATGTTCATTTTAATTTAAGAGGAAGTCATAATAAATTCAACACATTGCTGTTAAACACCTCTGATTAGATGTTCATTTGTCCCAATTGAAGGTTTTGTGTGAGTGATGCATTGAAAGGTGTGTTTGCATATATTTGAATGCATTTGTCATTTTATTTCATTTCATGATCATTGATATGACACAATTTTGTCAAACGTGTAAAAAAGCATTGACATTTGTCTTTTTTTTTTTAAATTTAACTTCAATTTAAATAAATGAAGTAATTTTAATGATAAATTACTATCTTAAGACAAAGATTCATTTGAATTAATAATAATAATTAAAAATAAAAAAGTGAATTGCTTACTTTAAATTTAAAAAAAAAGATAAAATAATTGCATGTTCAAAGCACATAAATAATTAAAATACTTGTCACGAAAATCTAATTTTCTTAGATAAATAAAATTTTAGTTTTACAATGTTTTCTTTGAATTTTTTTAGCATTCCATTCAAAAGTTACAAACTCATAATGGCTGATCCACTTAAGGTAGCGAAACTTCTGTAGATTTTTGAATTTTTAATGATTTAACCTTGAAAAATTATATACAAAATGTAATGTTTTTGACATTCTATCATGATTTTAGGTTATAGACATGAGTTTGATGATTACAGAAGAGCATCAATCAACTTAATGACACAGTCTTGGATTGGCCTTAGATGTTAGGCAATTAGTACTTTTACTTTTATGTTGAAAATTGAAACAATATAGGAAGATTTAACACAAAACGCGTGTTATGCGGAAGCTGTTAATTTAATGGAAATTAATTGAATTTAACCACATGATGATTAAATTAGAGCGAAACGAGGACGATTAAGTCAATTCAACTTTAACTACTCTTTGTTAACCCAATCTATCGCCAAAGTAACTCAAATGACCGATCTCAGAGTTATTTTTAATTCTAAATTTGACTTCACTGATGACCATGCTTTTAGAATTTCTAAAGCTAAATCAATGCTGGGTTTAATTTTACGTCAAGCCTCTGAATTTCGTGCCCCAAGTTTAGGTTCAGTTAACTCTTTTCTATGCTTTCGTTCACCCGGTTCTCGAGTGTAGTGTGGTTTGGTCTCCTCATTACCAGCAATATACCATTGGAATTGAGAAAATCCAGAAAAAGTTTTTAAAATCCATCTTTCGTGATCACAACAATCTCAACTATCAGCAAATGTGTCAAACGTTCAACCTGGAATCTCTGGGAAGTCGTCGATAAACTGCAACGCTCATGTTTGGTTTCAAAGTTGGACTGTTCAGTGCTTCTATCCTCTCTGAACCTGTTTTGTCCAGTTGTGACCACAAGACTTCCCCGCTTGTTTGAAGTCAAAGCTAGCAGGAGAAATTACACTTTTTACCAACCCATGAGTAGAGTGATGAGGGAATTAAATGCAGCCTGTGATAAAATTGATTTTAGTATTATTAGATTAGAATTTAAGAATAAAATTAAGTAGTCAATATTAAATTTTTGTAGTCAAGGGCTTTGCCTGTTTTTGCACAATAAATGAAATGAAATGAAGGTATGAGGATGATTAAATGTTGGTACATAATTCAGACATTCGACGAAATTTCTTGTTATTTTGTTCAGCATCTTAATAGTCAATAAATTTAATTGATAACCAAAAAAAAAAATAATTCTTTCTCACGTTTTATGTCAAACCACCAAGTTTTTTGCACATATCTGGTATAAATTTCATTTTAACAATATTTTATATTAATCGTTAAGAGTCTTCCGTAATCGATTATGTCAAAATTAATTAGTAATATCGTGAGCAGTTGTAAGACAAAAAAAAATTTCATTGCTTTTAATCAACTCATATGCAACATAATCTCCCTCTTTGTTTTAATTTGCAGTTTACATCAACCAACTTCGATATTTATACACCATTTATGGTCAATCAATGATTTTCAAATTAAGAGTCAACTCCCCTAAAATTAATTTTATTTTCTTTAAAAAATAATAGAAAAGGTAAATAAAATTAGTGGCGCACGTCCACTTGAAATGGCAAACATGGAAAAAAATCTTCACATAAACGTATCAAAAAAATATCAAACACAACCATTTTATTAATGAATATTGATATTGATTTGTACATCCGACAACTTGCAATGCGTTATAACATTTCAAGTATACATTTAAAAAATTGAAAAGAAAAATAATGAATGTATTCAAACAACACACATGATTGTATTAGTCATCATCATCATCATATTTTTTTTGTTAAGTAAACAAACAAAACAATATTTCACACTTCATTTGTGACGACACATATTGTCGTGGCATTACATTACATTTTTTTTTTGAACCGTGTGTGTGTATAATTTTAATTTTTTTTGTATAGATTCACGTGAGCACGTTGTTGCTGTTTTTTTATTATTATTATTATTGTTATTATTATTGGAAGTTCAAACATTTATAAATTGAAGTGTTGTAATGCATAAATTTAGATAATTTTCTATTCAAAGTGTTGTATTGTGTCAGGTATTTAAAAGTGTTTATGCAAAATAAAGAACACTTGCCTTGACATTCATTATTTTGCCAACTAATCAATAGACAATGCACGATGTGTGTTTTCTCAATCAATCGGTTAATTAAACAGTGATTATTCGTAATTTACACTTCTTTTATATGGTAATTATGTTATCATGGGAAAAAATCAGGATATTTTTATTTTTTTTGCAGTGTTTTCCTGTCAATTTGCAGTGTAAGTCAAAGTTGTAGAGAATATTTCAAGCTTCAATTTTGCTAAAGTGACCAAGGACTTAATTGAGCTTCGGTTTTTGGTCACAAAAAAATACAGCTTTGTAAAAAATGAGCATCAAATAATCACATCACACCTCCATCACTTATCAAATCTTTATCTCTGATCTACATTTTTTTTTGCAAAAAACGATTCACGAACACTTAACACACATTATGATTGTTATTAAAGTCTCATCAATTAAATTTCAAATCATTCAAATCCACTTAACATTTATGTTAACATATGTTTTTTTCTGCTATACATGTCAAAATCATTAAATTTTTTGTACATTCACATCTGATTTCAAACAGTTAATACTTATTATTATAATTATGAATGTTATTTAATTTAATTATAAAAAAAAATTAAAATTATAAAAAAATGTGACCTGTAAATGAAATTTAAATCGAAATATTAAAATAATGGGATATTATGTCACGTTTAATTGAATTTAAAGCAAGAAACTTTCTTCTAAAGGAAATCTTTTATTTTTTTTTGTTATGTGATCTAGTTACAAAATGAAAATTTAAAGAAGAAATTGATAGTTGTCACTTTTGAGATTAAATTAAAAAAAACTTATTCACGCACGCACGCAAACTATTTAATGGTTTTTTAATATATTAAAATGTAATTTGCTGTTTAGTGTTTTGCGAAAATTAAACTCGAGCATCTTATTTTACTCTTCTTCAAAGAATCACAATGGTGTAACTTATGTAATTGATGCTGTAATAATTTCTGGGACACGAAATAATGTATTTAAATTTATTTTAATAAAAATAATGAAAGATGTTTGTTTTTTTTTTGTATTTTTCTTGTATGAAGCCAGTACCTTTTCTTTTGTGTGGTTCATGCAAACAATGTTTAAACTACAAATTTTAATAAATATTCACTTTTTTTATAAAGTACTAAGTTATAGGTAATTAGCTTCACACTGATTTTAATCATAGTTTTACTCAGGTGGAGCTTATTAGTGAACTATTATTAGCAGTGTTAATATTAATGAAAATTTAACACTTTCTGAACAAGATGATGAATTTGCCTTCCGGCTGTGTGTGAGCTTGTTTTATTTTAATGAGTGAGGTAATTGGACTAAATTATTTTTTTTTTAAATAGGTGAGATGAAGAAGAAATGTGTCAATGAAACTGATAACTTTAAATATGGTCATATGAGTGAAGGCAGGGGTCAGGGGTCAAGTTTTATGTTACATTGACAACTCGATTCTCTTTTTGGCCATAAATGACTCTAATTTTGACTCCTTCAATTTGAGTTAAACTTATCTTGTAGACATTGGAGACAGAGATAGAGGTAGTTAAAGCTTGGGATTGGCTTAGTTAAGAATTGAATTCCTTTGTTCATTATTCTGAGTTTTTTCCGAATTTCTTAGTTGTAGCGCCCTGCTTTGACGCTATCAATCCATCGACACGACGACTGTGTGGATCGTTTCTGAAAAGTGTCACAGATGAATGGGTTTATTCCTGACGAGTGGCTTGTCCATCTAAGTCAGTTCACCTAAAGGCTTCAGAACATTTTCTTCAGTCATAAACGTGAGAAAATCTCAGTCAGCTCGAGTCATCTTTGAAAAATGAGTATCAGAGCATTTAAGGTTAAATTAAACACGTGAATCGAACCTCATTAAATTCACCGTGATCAAAGTTAATCCAAAAATCTTTAATATTTAATTTTTTCTCATTTTAAATCAAAACCGATAAAATCTTAATTTAAAACGTTACACGCAACACATTACAGTTCATTAAACGTGCATCAACTTAAAAAATCTGTCTCATTTAAACAAAACTGTACATTAAAGAGAAAAAGATTTATGAATGTAACCTTACTACTAAAAAAATACACAACAATGAAATTTTAACTCGTCTTCAATGCACTTCTTACAATGCTTTTATTACATTTTACTTTTAACTAAAATTTCAGATAAAAGTCAAGTTGTAGGATTCACAATAAAAAATAATATAAATAAATAATAATTTAAGCACACGCGAGTTTTGTATGACATAATCTGAAAAGTAATACAAAAAATATATAGAGACCAAAACACTCTTTGTATTGTTTCACTTTTGATTTTATTTTTTATTACATTTATATTAAGGTTTATTTAGTTCATTTTTCATTTGATATTCATTTGAATCATAAACTAACATAAGAACAATAGAAGATGAGTTAATTTTGTGTATATATGCTCATTGATATTATACATCAAACAAAAAAAAAACAATGAAACACTCTGCATATCAAATCATGATGATGCCGGTAAAAATAATAAGTTTATTGGCGATTTTTGTACTATTGTTTGAAATTTATTATGTTTCACTGTGTGTTTTAAATTGAAGAAGAAGGTTAAAATGTAGGTCAATATTTTTGTTTCTATTTTTATATTGTTAAATGTGAATAAATTAAAGCGGAAGATTTCTTGTAATTTTTTTGCTTGAAATTTAAAATGCAATTTTTCAATTAAAGTATTCTTCAAATTTTGCATGAAATTTTCTAAGATGTTACATAAGTTACATTGAATAATAATAAAAAAAGATAAATTTTTTACTTACATCTCTTGGCTGCGGTAATCCAACTGCTGTATCAAGTGTCAAAATTAACAGCCAGCAAAGGCCAAAGGACAACTTTTGATTCATGACTTATTTTTTTTGTTTTTATTTTATTGTTGTCAATTTTTTTTTTGGAATTCACAAAATTCGACACTGAATAATTTATTTAATTTCAAGTCAACTAAAGTCCAACTAAGCTGTGCATATGAAAAAAAATATTATGATTTATTAAATTTATGTTATTTTTTTTTTTTTTTTTTAAATCACGGAATAATTCTACTCAATAGTAATGAAAATAATGAGATTACAAAATTAAAACTTGAATTTGAATTTAAAACAATAAATGCATTTTCTCGAACTGTCTAGTTAATAAAATTACATAAATAAAAAATATGTTGAAAGAGTGTGTGCTTGAACATTGAATTCATATAAAAATAACAAGAAAATTAGTTAATTTGACTTCAATTATAACATGAAAAAAATAAAATGACAATGAATTTACTCCGAATAATTATAAACTGAAATAATTTCTTAATGAAATAGAAACAAAATTCTGAAAAATTACTTCTCACATGTTTTCAAGTCTCAATACCGTTAAAATAATATATTTTTGAGCAATCGAGTATTTTAAGGAATTTCCCATGACAATGTTTGAAAGCAAAATAAAACAAAACAAATATTAATAAGAGCATAAATTATGAACTAACTTTTCAAACTTATGAACTTTATATGTGGAAATATGTATAAAGAAGCTTTTGAGGTGGTAAAGTAAGTGGTAAGTCAAAAATGCCTCGCAGTACAAATTGACTTGGTCCGGAGGGGGAGATCTATGATTAACGCTTACAGGGTTTTTGATGAATATCATTTTTAACGCATTTCCTGTTAAACTGGATAAAAATTTCGAGTATTATGGGAACTCTTTTAGTCTATTCATTAAATCCGGGGTGCTTTGCGGGGCGATTTCAACTTACATTGTAGGGTTTATTTGGCTCGTCGTTTTGAGCCGGAAGTCAAACTCAACAAGCCGAAATAAAAAATTTTGATTTTTACACCCCAAAATGCACTTATTAATTTCTTTTAAAATTACGTTTCTTTTATTAATAATATTTCGCTTTATTTTTTGGAGTGATACAAAATATTGAGTGAGAAAACAATTCAATTCCGTTTTCATTTTAATTTTATTATATTTAAACATGTGTATTATGAATTTTATAAAGTACTGATCATTTTATTCAAACTCGAGTAACATACAAAATTTTTTTTTATGGAATTTTAAATTTCAGACACGAATATCATTCATCGTTATTGTTATTAGCACTGAATGTATTTAAACTGACTATTTTTATTATTTTTATTGCTGAAATTATGTAAACTTCATATTATTTTTGTCTTGGCCAAGAATTTGAAAGAACTTGGTACAGATTTAATTTAAAATTTCATTAAGAATGTAAGCACATGTTTTCTTGCCTATAAACTAGATGCCGGCTTAGAACCGGATATGTAAAATCTGAAATTTTTTTCTCATAATGTAAAATTATAAATACACTAGAATCTCTCATATAGCCACTTCTCATAAATCAAATTCTCGTTTATCAAATTTTGTAAAATTTTGACAACTTCTAATAAATCAAGAAATTTGATATATGAGAAGTTGTCAATTATAAAAATCGGGATAAGTTTTATTCTGGAATATTTGAAAAGCTCAGTATTTAAAACTAAATTTGTGTTAAATTACCAATAATTTTCTCACAAAAATAGCATAAAGTCAAAATGAGTTACAACGGAGCAAGAAAAACTAGCTCTTAAGTCTTAACACCTAAATGGTATACACATTTGATATTTAACCCCTAAATTTAATTTCTGTTTCTCAAATTATTAGATGTTAATGAAAAAAACAGATCGCTGTGTCTTTTCGTTAAATAGATTTAAAGATAATAAAAACCTTCTTGGTAAATATTACCGGATATGCAAGTATTTGAAGTATCAATACAAAATGAATTGTCAAATTTTATCTGCTTACCCAGTTACGAATGTATACCACTTAGGTGTTAAAGGAACTAATTTGATATTTTGAATTCTACATTTATAAATGTACTTTAAAATTGAAATAAATATTTTTGACTGATAATTTTACAAAATAATACTGTGTCTCTCATATTTCAATTTTTCTGATATATCACAAACCCTTCGCCCCGAGCATTTGATATACGAGAGATTCTAGTGTAGTTAAATCCGATTTGATTTCAATTTCAAGGTAACATCATATTGATTTTTCATAAATCTTCTGTCTGAAGTTTAAAAAAAATGTATAAAAACTCTTTATTTTTAGAAAATTAATTCCATAACGCAACATAAAAGACAAATTTATGATACATTAAAAGTTAAATTTAGCCCAAATTTTATGCTAATCATATTAAATTTAAACTTTTTCGATTTTATTTAAATTTGAAAAAAAAAATAATATTTAAATGATAGAAAAAACGTGGATGTCCGATTTTTTGATAGTTCCTATAAAGATACCAAACATACCAAATTTACAAAGTCACATAAATTTTGCAAATGTCTAGTCATGAGACAGCAAGAACTAGAAAAGTGAACATGTAAATTTTATTAAAATTTTTGGATAACACACGCACTTATCAATAAAACTGGGCCACTGTCAAGGGCATCATTAAAATGCAGTATTTTATTCAAAAAAAAAAATGAATTGATTAATTTAAATACATATTTGATCGTTTTAGTAGGATGAGTAAACAGGTTTTGAATTGTGCTTTGAAGTGTGGATACAATTTTTACTTTTGGTAAAAATATATATGAAATTTTCATGAGATTATGGCATGAGGCAGGTAATTTACCACCATGATGAATAACATTGACATTAAGCTCATACACGCTTAAGCGGCATAAGGGTATGCATGCGTTGAAATTAAAAGGGGAATCGGAAAAGAAGCTTCATTAAATATTCTACAGATCTTGGTATCTATGTTTAAAAATACTTAATCCGATCAAAGAATCGTAATTCAAAATAATTTTACATCAGAATTTGCTTCTTGTTTGGAAACTAATCACCATATGTCCTCCCACCATTCTCCAATTAAATATTTCAAATTAAAATTAATGACACTTAATCTCCGGCACATTAAAAACTAAAACATTACCGTATTTGTTTCGAAATCATTCTTGTTTCGTTTAAATCTCATCTAATTACTGCTAGAACTGTAATTTTTCAATATGCTTACATTGACTTAAAAGCAAATCAATTTATAAAAAGTTGAAAGTTGCTTCAGTAATTGAATGTTTCAATACAAAAAAATACACACTCATAACTGCAATATTGAAACACATCTAGAAAAGGAAGGTGAACCATTAATTGTAAGACGCTGTCATAAAATTTTATTAAAATCATCTGTATTTCAATTAAGCAAACATTAATTTTACATACATTTAATAAACAGCAATCTTTAATCTCACGTTAGAATTACTCACTTTTAATTTTAATAGAAACTTGATCAAGATTGAATTGACTTAATTTATTACATTTGCTCATAGAACAATATTACATAATTTTTAATTTTAATTTTATTCCGACACTCGAGCAAAATTATTAAAAAATGTGAAAAAGGTCGAACTTTCGCCACCTTCATTAAAAATTAAAGAAGATAAAAATTGAGCAAAACCAATTTAAGCTGATTACAATGTTTAAAATCTCATCATTTCTGCATCCATATAAGTCCAACACATATTAAATTTTTATTATGATATCTCATTGAATAATAAGATAATGTTAAAAAAATAATCACAATGGAAGCGCCACATTAACCATAAATTACATGATTGATAACTCAATCATAAAATATTATATCAGTTTTTTTTTTATTTTTAAATTTAATATTATTAATTTTATTTTTAATTTAAAACGAAACAAATGATATTTCAAGACATACCAAGCTGAGCTGAGCTGAATCTGCCTCTACTCGTTTGTTTGAGTTTTTTTTTGTATGTAAATATTATGAAATATCAGATGTTTTTTAAACTTTTATTGATATATTGTAGGAAAATAAAAAAAATATAATAATAATAAAAAAAATTAAAAACGTGATACTTTTATTGTCTTTGCGTATCATCTGTTGATATTTTTGTTTGATTTTTATTGTAGAATTCATTTTTTAATATGATTTAAAAAAAAATATATCAAATTCAAGTAAAATAAGATAAAAAAATGGCTATAAATAAATAAAAAGATATCAAGTTCACATCAGATTAAACCAATTGATTAATTAATTATTTGTTAATCAACTGTAAATGACGATATTTTTATAATATTTGTTTTATATATATATGAAAATGATTAATTCGGAAGCTTAATCGAATTTCATGGTCAATTCAGTTTTTGTTCCATAATTTTGAATGAATTTTATTGCATTTCCCGTTTCATAATTTATTTTCATTCACTTTTAATCGTTATTTTTGAATTTGAATAAAATATGAATTAAATTAAATTAATGTTATATTTTTTTAATTCACTTTGGCAAAGAAATCCTCCATTTCAATAAAAGAGGTTTTAAAAATAAAAAAAATCAAGTTTATGCAAAATTGTTAAAAGTAGAATGGAAAATTTTGAATATCTAATAATCGAGATCTTAATTTTTTCTCACTTAGAGTAATATGATGACGAGGTTGTAACTCGGTATTGAATTTGTTTTTTTTTTAACTTGAAGATTAAATAAAGGAGCTCATATTGATGAACTTGAAATTGAAATTCCGGAAAACTGCGAAATTTTTTAAAATCGTAAAAAACCGTGCAATTTCAAAAATTTCGAAAAATCTTGGAATGTAAAAATTTGCGAAAATAGTGGAAAATTTGAGCTTCTGACCATCAAAAGCCTTCAGAATCTGAAATTGGTCAAATTTATCAGTCACAGGCTTTAGACTCAACAGCTCATGTCATAAAATGCTCCAAACCAATCTGATTATCACTGTCACAATAATTGAAATCGTGCTCCTAATGAGTTGATCTGACACTAGCTCTGAACAAAAAGGTCGTTATCACTTAACGATGGCAAAAAGCACAAAATCCCAACTAAACCAACTACATATGGATATGAATTTTAATGTTATTTAAACTTTAAACACACTCTTTCAATTCAAAATTGATATTAAATTTTTTTTCTATTTTTTATTAATTAAATGAGAGCAATCTAAGAATCTGAAATTTATCATTAATCACGTAGTTGCTTAAGACTACTCCCACATGGTATTAAATTTCATTTAAAATCAATGAGTTGAATCAAAATTTGCACCACTATTAGCCAATATATGTCAATATATCACTTTTTTATTGCTTTTTTTTAATGTATGTAATCATTTTTTTTTTATATACATTTAAATTAATATTTTTTTTTACTGTGCTAAGAATTAATTCAAATAATATTTTACGATTAACTCCTTCATATAAAAATTCAAATCAAATAATTTGCAGCATTTCCTTATTTTTATGCAAAATAGAAAGAATTTAATACTTTTTTTTCTTATGTTTTAAAATCAGAACAACTTACTACACAAATTAAATTAAAATTATAAAAATATATTAAAATTTCACGACAAATTTAAAATCCGATCCGTTTCAATCAAAGATCTATCCTAAACTGAATAACAGTCCGCCCGCTCAATGGTTCATAATGTTATTTAATAAAATAAATAAAATAAAATCATCTGCATTAGTTGTGAGTGTCTATGAAATTCATAAGCAGTACAATATCATAGGAGATTTTTTCCGTATGAATAAGTACTGCGAATTCGCCACATTTAATGTTGAAATACACTAAAATTGTATACATCTCACTGTATCACGAAGTTAAATGCAAACTGAAAATGCTGAAAAAATGTATGTAAAATAAAATTATATTTTGAATGAATTTTAAAACAATACCTGGTGTAGTGTGCCTCAACAAAGTATGCGAGTACGAAAAAAACTATGTTTGTAACGTAAGAAGACGATTCCTTTGCGAATATGTTTAAATGTCTAGTAGAAATTCGTTGTGTGTACCATTGTAACTTTTTTTGAAGCAAAATGTAAACTTGAGTGAATGTGAGATCAATTTTGGTGTACAGATGCAATGTAAACCTATAAAAGATGCATTGAAATATGAATTCGCCTCGTACATGTAAAGTGCGAAAAAAAATATATTTCATGAAATAAAATTCATCTCAAAAAAATTGAAAAAAAAACTAGAAAAAATTGATGTGAACCCGATAAGATAGAGAGTAATTGAAATTCTACAAGAGGCGAACCTTTTAATCGTTTACGTTAAAATATTTGACCAATTTTACACTTTTCGAGTCCAATCAACTCATTTTTTTATGGTTGAATGAAATTAATTAATTGGCCAAATTCAAAATCTCAAGAATCTAACAAAGCTTGTCATTAAAGTTCTTTCTTCAATATACCGTTACTCAAGTAAAAATTTGGCAAACAATAAAATAATAAGTCATTTTGATTAATTTTCTTCTAATTCCTAAATCTGTTATTAAATTAAAATCTGAAATTTCATGTTAAATAATCGATTCATCACCTTAATCAGTTCTAAGAGGAGGCGCCTACTTATTTCTAAATTATTCAACCTTTTTTTTGCTACATTTAAACCAAAGAAAAAAACTAAAATTATTATTATTCAAGGTCATTTACCTTTCTCCTCGCATCTAAAAACCAAATAAAACTTATGGAAAAATTTGCATTTAATACCAAAATTTACTGAATATGGTGATATTTGATTGTGCAAAAACAAAACATCATAGATGGGCGTTTTAACTTACATTGAAAAGAAGACGAAGATGATGATGATGAAACTTTATATGGTACAGTTAATGATTTAATATTTTATTATATTCAGTTATTTAAAAGCGCGTTAAAAATTATCTTTTAATATTCATTAATGTGTAATTCAGTGGTAAATTGATTATTAAATATAATAATCGAAGCATTGACCTTTGAAAATTGTAATTTGGTCAAATTTTGACTAAAATTATTATGATTGATTATTTTTATTGAAAAGAATGAAATGCAAAAAAAAATATTAGTGTCATTAACATACTCAAAAATTATTTTAAAGGAACTTATTCCCATGAAAGGAATAAAAAATTTAAATCAGTTCTCATTCTACTTATGTGAAGTTGAGAAACAAAGTAATAACTTGAAACACTCGGTAATTATTGGAATTAACATAAAAATGTGCATCCTCAATGATTTTTGAATTTTAAAACACTTTTAATAAATCCTCTTAAAATAATAGTCATAAGTGAATGACAAACATTTAGTAGATTAAAATGCAAAAAAAACAAACAAACATAAAATTATTATGATTATTAAATGAAGGAACTTTGAATTTGAGTAGGAGGATTAGATTTTTTTTAATAATAATTATAATTAAATTTAAATGCTTTTCAAAATGTCGTTTTCAAACCAGAGACAAGATGTTTTGTCAAGATTCAAATCAATTAAGACATAATCAAGTTACGAATAAACTTGATTTAATTATGCTTGTAAACGGTATTTAAATGTTTTGTAATACAGTTTGTATTAAAAAAGAATTGTATTAAAATTCAATACAAATTTTTAAGTATTTAAAAACTGTTCAAGAGATGAATATTAATGTATGCAAATCAATTCAATATTTTCAACTGAATTAAGGGATCTTCAATTAAACATGAATTAAGGATTTTAATAAAATTTTATTCGAAATAATTCAAAGAAAAAAATTCAACAAAAAAAACTTATTAGCATATCATTCTCTTCAATCTTAAACTCCAGCACATGCGGTGAAAATATCTACAACATTCTCCAAGCCAGAAACAGCATTTTTAACAAGGGTATTAACTGCTGATGTAACATTTGTAATAATTGGACCATTTGGACCTAACTGTGCCAAAATACCGTCAATTTTGTCTTGAAGTGATGACAAAGTTGTATCAACATTGTTTGTCAAACAATCAACGGCAGCCAATGGATCACTCAATCCTACACATTCAGTGATACTTCCAACAATTCCTTGAACCTCGGTAGTTATTTCACCTGTGATTTGGTCCAAAAGAGCTGCAATTAGAGAAATGAGGGTTTTAACAACATCAATCAAATCTCCAACTAGATTTTCAACAATCGAAACAATTGATGGTACAGAGTCAAGAAGACATGTGGCGGCTTTAAGAGGTGATTGAGCAATCAATTTTGTAAGTTGATCAAGTATTGCTTGAACTTGATTCGTAACATCATTCAAACCATTGGATAAGAGTGATGAGAGAATGCCAGCAACTGTTTTGAGCAATTCAGCTACTACTGCGAGAACTGATGCAACTAAAGCTTGTAAATTACCCGAGATTTCATCAACAATTGAAGTTACTTGGCCAACGATATCAATATCTACAGGCAATTGTCTCAAGACTGGCAATGATAATGAAATACTACTAACAAGGTCATTTAATAATGCCTGTGCATCTTCAACAGCAGCATTTAACTCATCTGTTACTGTTGCCAAAACACCATCTAATGCTCCTGATACACTTGCAATGGTGTTTTCAAGTACGGCAATAATTGGCTCCAATAAAGCGTTAACCAAAACAATAATACTTTGAAGAACATTACTCAAAAGATCTCCAGTTAGACCTTGAAGTAAATCGTTGACAAGACCAATAATTGGTAATGCTTGAAGTTCACCTACTAAACCTTGAACAAGAGTTGATACTACTTCTGTTACATTTCCAATAGCATATGCGAGTTGTGTTACTACAGCATCTCCAAGTGACGATGTCAATGGTACAGTTGGGGTTGCTTTTGCAATATTTAAAATTTGAGTACTCAATGATTTCAAAGTGTTCACTAAAGCATCGATTGGCAATGAATCAACAAGACTTGGAATCACAGTATTGACAATGGCCACAACAGAATTCAATGCATTCACCAATTGAGTTATCAAGTTAGAGATCAAATTAGCAGCATCCAAAGGTTTTGCCATACTGAGTGCTTTTTGTATAGAACTGGCGATTTCAGGAATCTTAGCTAGAATATCTTGAAGTTGTGTAATAGCATCTGCAACGGTTGATGACAGTTGAGCTATCAGAGATTTAGACAATTCGTCCAAAGCAGCTGATGCTACACCTAAAACAGTTCCAACTGCTGAGACGATGGTGTTCAATAAGCCCAAGACGAGTGTTGTAACAATGTTTACTAAGCCTCCGATCAGTCCTCCAAGTAGTGGTTTTGGCTCAGGTGCAGGTAAAGTCAGAACTCCTCCAAAGGCAAGTGTGATTGCCAAAATTAAAATTGTACACTTCTTCATATTTCTTTTTTAAGTATTCGTTTAGAAGTTCAACTAAAAAAATTAAAGTTTTTTTTTGTTTAAGAATTAAAGTTTTGATAATGTTTTAAGTTCGTTTTTAATCAGTTATGACAGTTGATTGATACTTTTCTCAATTCTGATGAGTCTTTTTATACCAAATGAAAAGCTCGCGTTTACGTCAATGATGCAAAAAAAAACAATTTTTATATTAAACTGATCTAGGTTAATAATATTTGTTCAGATGTGTCTAAAAATTCATCATTAAGTTCAATAATTTTTGGTGAACAATAAATTGTCATAAAAGTAAATATTTTTGTTTACCATTCGATTGACGCTCTTCCACTTAGAATTCAAGATACAATTTTAAAAATTTATAAAAATTTAATCTTTAATATTCTTAATTTTTAATAAATAATTTTTTTTTTAAGATGTTGAGATTTAAAAATTGAATCAGAAGTTTCCTGTTTTAAAAGGCTGAAAGGTTTTTGTTTCAACGAATTATAATTCTCCACAAAAATGTTATGTTATGCATCTATTAGGGATTTCAAGCCATAGAAGAAAAGGAGGATTCAAGTCGTAAAAAATTTGTTGAATTAAATATGCATTATATTAAATAACACTAATAAGAGTGTTATAGAAAACTCCGTTACAGAATCTCATGTTGTTAATTTTTTTAGAACCACTTTAAACGAGTAATCTCTTACAGGTATAAAACTAACCAAAGTGCTTAAGAAGAATTGTCCTTTGATTGTTGTTAGGATAGGTTTTAGAAGGACACCATCTCAATATTATGGTTCAAAAACTTTCGAATTACCTTGAAGGTAGGATAAGCTGAAATATGGTTTTCGTTAGATTTTAAGTTTTTACACCTTAGTTGGTCCACTCTTAATATAACAGCTATATCAAATTGTGATAGGTCATTGTTCTTAATAAATACAGTTTGAATGAAAATAATAAATTAAATAATTCATTTGTCTGACGAAAATTATTGAACTTGATGATGAATTTTTTGACACATCTGAACAAATATTATTAACCTAGATCAGTTCAATTTCAAAATTGTTTTTTTTGCATCATTGACGTAAACGCAAGCTTTTTTAATTTGGTATAAAAAGACTCATCAGAATTAAAAAAAGTATCAATCCACTCTCATAGCTGATTAAAAACGAACTTAAAACATTATCAAAACTTAAATTCTTAAACAAAAAGAAACTTTAAATTTTTTCGTTGAACTTCTAAAAAATACTAAGAAGAGAAAAATGAAAAAGTGTACAATTTTAATTTTGGCAATCACACTTGCCTTTGGAGGAGTTCTGACTTTACCTGCACCTGAGCCAAAACCACTACTTGGAGGACTTGGAGGACTGATCGGAGGCTTAGTAAACATTGTTACATCACTCGTCTTGGGCTTACTGAACACCATCGTTTCAGCAGTTGGATCCGTTTTAGGTGTAGCATCAGCTGCTTTGGACGAATTGTCTAAATCTCTGATAGCTCAACTGTCATCAACCGTTGCAGATGCTATTACACAACTTCAAGATATTCTAGCTAAGATTCCAGAAATCGCCAGTTCTATACAAAAAGCACTCAGTATGGCAAAACCTTTGGATGCTGCTAATTTGATCTCTAACTTGATAACTCAATTGGTGAATGCATTGAATTCTGTTGTGGCCATTGTCAATACTGTGATTCCAAGTCTTGTTGATTCATTGCCAATCGATGCTTTAGTGAACACTTTGAAATCTTTAAGCACTCAAATTTTAAATATTGCAAAAGCAAACCCAACTGTACCATTGACATCATCACTTGGAGATGCTGTAGTAACACAACTCGCATATGCTATTGGAAATGTAACAGAAGTAGTATCAACTCTTGTTCAAGGTTTAGTAGGTGAACTTCAAGCATTACCAATTATTGGTCTTGTCAACGATTTGCTTCAAGGTCTAACTGGAGATCTTTTGAGTAATGTTCTTCAAAGTATTATTGTTTTGGTTAACGCTTTATTGGAGCCAATTATTGCCGTACTTGAAAACACCATTGCAAGTGTATCAGGAGCATTAGATGGTGTTTTGGCAACAGTAACAGATGAGTTAAATGCTGCTGTTGAAGATGCACAGGCATTATTAAATGACCTTGTTAGTAGTATTTCATCATCATTGCCAGTCTTGAGACAATTGCCTGTAGATATTGATATCATTGGCCAAGTGACTTCAATTGTTGATGAAATCTCGACTAATCTAGAAGCTTTAGTTGCATCAGTTCTCGCAATAGTAGCTGAATTGCTCAAAACAGTTGCTGGCATTCTCTCATCACTCTTATCCAATGGTTTGAATGATGTTACGAATCAAGTTCAAGCAATACTTGATCAACTTACAAAATTGATCTCTCAATCACCTCTTAAAGCTGCTACATGTCTTCTCGACTCTGTACCATCAATTGTTTCTGTTGTTGAAAATTTAGTTGGAGATTTGATTGAAGTTGTTAAAACCCTCATTTCTCTAATTGCAGCTCTTTTGGACCAAATCACAGGTGAAATAACTACCGAGGTTCAAGGAATTGTAGGCAGTATTTCTGAATGTGTAGGATTGAGTGATCCATTGGCTGCCGGTGATTGCTTGTCAAACAATGTTGATACAACTTTGTCATCACTTCAAGACAAAATTGACGGTATTTTGGCACAGTTAGGTCCAAATGGTCCAATTATCACAAATGTTACTTCAGCAGTAAATACTGTTGTTCAGAATGCTGTTTCTGGCTTGAACAATGTTGTAAATATTTTCAAAGGATGTGCTGGAGTTTAAGATTGAACAGAATGATATGTTTTAAAGTTTTTTTTGTTGAATTTTTTTCTTTGAATTATTTTGAATAAAATCTTAAAAGATAATTATGATTTTTTTTAATATTAACATGAATTAATTTCTATATCGGAGCAAGCACAATAGAAAAGAATAATAAAAAAAAATTGAATGTTGGTCTGAAAATCAAGGTATAATTATATATAAATAATTTGTGCAAAATTGGTTTTGTTGAACACAGATACTTGGATACTGTCCAAGCAGACACTACCCTTAAATATTAAATAAGTTTTACATTGTGACAAACTTAGCAGTCAAGATCTTAGTCTTAATTGATCTTCTTTCTTATTAGAGCTTAATTCCACTCTATAACTCTAGAAAACAAAACCGAGGTGTGACTTCTCTAAAGTTGTAAACTAAAATTATAATAAAATAAAATAATAGTCATTTCATAAAGTTTTTCATAATTTTCCAAACTGATTGCGAATTAAGGCCCTCATTAATTAAAGTCTTTCATTTGATCATATGGATCTTAATTTTAGCTTTATATAAAACTTATTATGGTTAATTTGTATAGGAAAAACAAAATTTACAAGTTATAGAAGAATTAGTTTTTTGAATGTGTTGAAAATTGAGAAAATAAGAAAACATTATTTTTAAGCAGTCTTTCAAAAGTTTATCCTATTAGGCAACCATGTTCGAAAATTCAGAAAAACTTCATGAAATAAAAAAAATATGAGGCAATATATTGATGCAATTTACAGTATTTCATTTTAAGCTTCAATCAGTAAAATACTCTGAAGTCTCTAAATTAAAAAAAAACTTCAAATTTGTGGTAGGCGGCATGCAAATCAGCTCAATTTCATGAAGGGATCATCAATCAAAAATGAGTTCATGAATAAAATAATTGATTTTAAGGAATTTATATAATTTTATTCGGAAAAATTCAAAGAAAAAATTCAACAAAAAAAACTTTAAAACAAATCATTCTTATCAATCTTAAACTCCAGCACATCCTTTGAAAATATTTACAACATTGTTCAAGCCAGAAACAGCATTCTGAACAACAGTATTTACTGCTGATGTAACATTTGTAATAATTGGACCATTTGGACCTAACTGTGCCAAAATACCGTCAATTTTGTCTTGAAGTGATGACAAAGTTGTATCAACATTGTTTGTCAAACAATCAACGGCAGCCAATGGATCACTCAATCCTACACATTCAGTGATACTTCCAACAATTTCTTGAACCTCGGTAGTTATTTCACCTGTGATTTGGTCCAAAAGAGCTGCAATTAGAGAAATGAGGGTTTTAACAACATCAATCAAATCTCCAACTAGATTTTCAACAATCGAAACAATTGATGGTACAGAGTCAAGAAGACATGTGGCAGCTTTAAGAGGTGATTGAGCAATCAATTTTGTAAGTTGATCAAGTATTGCTTGAACTTGATTCGTAATATCATTCAAACCATTGGATAAGAGTGATGAGAGAATGCCAGCAACTGTTTTGAGCAATTCAGCTACTAATGCGAGAACTGACGCAACTAAAGCTTCTAGATTAGCCGAGATTTCATCAACAATTGAAGTTACTTGGCCAACGATATCAATATCTACAGGCAATTGTCTCAAGACTGGCAATGATAATGAAATACTACTAACAAGGTCATTTAATAATGCCTGTGCATCTTCAACAGCAGCATTTAACTCATCTGTTACTGTTGCCAAAACACCATCTAATGCTCCTGATACACTTGCAATGGTGTTTTCAAGTACGGCAATAATTGGCTCCAATAAAGCGTTAACCAAAACAATAATACTTTGAAGAACATTACTCAAAAGATCTCCAGTTAGACCTTGAAGCAAATCGTTGACAAGACCAATAATTGGTAATGCTTGAAGTTCACCTACTAAACCTTGAACAAGAGTTGATACTACTTCTGTTACATTTCCAATAGCATATGCGAGTTGTGTTACTACAGCATCTCCAAGTGATGATGTCAATGGTACAGTTGGGTTTGCTTTTGCAATATTTAAAATTTGAGTGCTTAAAGATTTCAAAGTGTTCACTAAAGCATCGATTGGCAATGAATCAACAAGACTTGGAATCACAGTATTGACAATGGCCACAACAGAATTCAATGCATTCACCAATTGAGTTATCAAGTTAGAGATCAAATTAGCAGCATCCAAAGGTTTTGCCATACTGAGTGCTTTTTGTATAGAACTGGCGATTTCTGGAATCTTAGCTAGAATATCTTGAAGTTGTGTAATAGCATCTGCAACGGTTGATGACAGTTGAGCTATCAGAGATTTAGACAATTCGTCCAAAGCAGCTGATGCTACACCTAAAACAGTTCCAACTGCTGAGACGATGGTGTTCAATAAGCCCAAGACGAGTGTTGTAACAATGTTTACTAAGCCTCCGATCAGTCCTCCGAGTCCTCCAAGTAGTGGTTTTGGCTCAGGTGCAGGTAAAGTCAGAACTCCTCCAAAGGCAAGTGTGATTGCCAAAATTAAAATTGTACACTTTTTCATTTTACTCTGCTTAGTATTCGTTTAGAAGTTTAAATATAAAATTTCTTTTTGTTTAAGAATTAAAGTTTTGATAATGTTTTAAGTTCGTTTTTAATCAGCTATGACAGTTGATTGATACTTTTCTCAACTCTGATGAGTCTTTTTATATCAAATGAAAAAGCTGGCGTTTACGTCAATGTTGCAAAAAAAATATTTTTTAATATTGAACTGATCTAGGTTAATAATATTTGTTCAGATGTGTCTAAAAATTCATCATCAAGTTCAATAATTTTTGGTGAACAATAAATTGTCATAAAAGTAAATATGTTTATTTATTTTTTATTAATTGATTAAATATGAATGTTATTAATCCTTTAATTAAAAAATGTTTACTAGTTTTCACGTCATAAAATGAAAATAAAACGTTATATGTGTAAATATTTTGATCAAAATTTAATTTGATACTAGAATAATGAAGTAAAAAAAAAAATTAGTTCTTACCTCTCAAAACTTTTTTAACTGTTTTTTTATTTCAATTTTATTTCAAGATCAGTATCATCACAACTTTATTTTAATTGCCACTTAATGTTGCTTCCATTTAAACACTCATTTAAAATTAATTGTTGCATCACACTTCAAATTAAAGGGAACAAAGGCACAATTATAAATCTGTCAATATCAGTCATCCACACAAACAAAGCACCTACTGAAATTAAACAATAAACCTTGAATCAATATTAACACAATTGATTTCCTTTTTTCCTTTCATCACTTTTTCATTCTCAAATAACGCTTCTATTGAATGTGAAAGAAAATCATGACAAAAAAATTATATACCAATTTCACAATGATGTAGGTAAGGAAAGACATGATTTTAAGTTAAAAAAAAACACTTCCCTAAACATGCTGGTTCATATAACATATCAGACATTTTTGAAGTGATAATAACAAGTTTTCATCTTTTAACGAGCTCTTTTAATTGTTACTTAATTACACATCTAACTTTTATTTGTTGTTGTTGTAAATGAAACAAAAGATGAAATTATGTTTAATAAGCGATTGATGGAAACGCCTTCACATCATCACATTGACAGAGTTACATTGAAGATGTATCATGTAAATATCACGATTTATTATGTATCCAAATAAAATAATAATAGTTGGGTGTTCGATAATGAAGAACTTGTTTATTGTAATCATTAGATGATTGCTTTACATAATTTAATGATAAGTCTAATGATTAAATTAAAATGCGGCATTAATTGAGATAATTGAAAAGGAGACTCGAATGATGGTCATGAATTATTTGTGTGTATGGATTTGTAATCCAAATCCTTCGTAATTGAAATTAATCAAGCAAAATATTTTCAGACTTCGATCGAAAATAATACACCAAAAACCATATCACCCAGAATCTAATCTGATCAAATAATCAATTTTACACAATTGAAACATGCTCTCATAGTTCAAATTGAATCTCAACATAAATAAATCACAATTAAAATGTGATGTAACACCAAATTACAACAGGTTGAATCTTCTTCACTTCATTGTAAGTCAAGATCTATGTTAGTTGTAGGTGAGAGAATAAATCACGATTCGATCAATTTTATTAAACGTTTTATTTATCATCATAATTTATTAACTTAATTTTTTTTTTCAAATCAACCTGAGATATTTACAAATCAAAATATCTGAAAACAAAGCAAAACAATTGAATTCCGATACAAGACAATCAAAAAAAAAAATTAGAAGCATAAAATTCAAGGCTTACACATCCAAATCAAACACAAATTGAACATAATTTTACTATAACAAGGTTAGGGTTTGAGTTAAATTTACAACAAATAAATTTTTAAATTCCTTTAAAGACGTTTGTTATTATTTTTATTAATATTAATATTTTTTTATTTTTATTTACATTGAAAAGTCAACGAAATTATATTTTTTTTTGTTTAATGTGCTAAGATAATTGAATGATTATTTTTTTTTAACTTCTGGATCGATTTGATAAAATTTAAATTGATGAAAAAAATGAAAAACAATAGCAGAGTGAGTAAAAGGTGATAACCTTTGTCTTGCCACGTTAATCTCGTACCAGGTAATTGTTTTTTAAATTATTTTTATAGTAATAAATTTAAATGAATTAGAATGAAGGTGAAGGACGTGTCATTATTTTATTATATAATAAGATCGATTAGCATTAAAATGTATTTAAGTGAATTATTTGACATTAAATAACTCGGAAATAAAAGAAATTATAATAAAATTAGCCTAGTAAATATGCCACACCAAAATATTTTGGACAATCCTTTAATATTTGGAGCAAATGTGCAAAATATGTATCAAAAATTGTATCACACAAGTAAATTGTTGGCATACTTAAAGTAAATACAATGTCAAGTACATAAATTTTGACTGAACCTGTAAAAAAGTTCATTAAAGTGATGTTTAAAACGAAATCGAATCATAACAAATATTCAAGGTTTATTATGTGAAAATAGTACGCTTTGAATAAATGCTCTATAAATTTGATTTAGCGTCTTTTGATTTATATGTTTATTTGAACATTTAATTTGCATTACAATGGAAATAAATATGATACAAAGGAAGCTGTGAAAAAAGGTCAAAATATGAGATTTTAGCACTAAAAATAGTCCTAAATGCAAGAGCCTAAGGCAAAAAGTCCTGAAGTATAACTAGCAACGATAAGTCGGGCGAAAAAATTCCCAAAAGTCTCCCTATTGGCATTTTAACTACTCATCCTCGAAATGGTTAAATGGATTAAAAGACAATTTTCTTGCTACTTACAAGTAAATCTCAGTACCCTTCAATCAAACCTTCAATTCATCATAATTTTACAGTTTCATATTCTCACAAAACATATTTCATCGCTTTGAACAACATTTGATTGATTGAGAAATTCAATTCAATTCACAATAAAAATAAAATAGTAGTCAGTTTTATTACAAATCAATAAACAAACATTTAAACCACAACAATAAGTGCACAAAAATAGTATCAATATGGAAATTAGCAATAAATTATTCCACGATGCTCTGTGTGTGTGATGACAATCTGACAACATAAATTGACAACATTGAATTTATTTTTCAATTCCATCACATTTTTTTTAATTCAAATGTTCAATGTGTTTATTTATGATTATATTTTGTGATTGAATCCACCTATAAGTTACATCTTCATAATAAAATAATAATAATTACGGTTAAAAGTAAGTGTAAAGTAATAGAGTTAATTTAATTTAATAAAAAAAGAGACAAAATAACGTCCTACACATAGAAGATGATGATGAATAGAATTTGAAGAGTGAATTAAAGGTAATTATTAATACATTTTGGTTTCATTACACCAAAAAAAACAATTATTTTATAAGACTTTAAGATTAATGAATATTTTATGGTTATTACAGGAGATTTTCATTGAAATTGAATTAAGTGCCACAATTAATTTAAAATTATGATTAAATTATTTTTGCACGTGCTGCCTTGATTACCTTTTAGCAAAATTGTGGGTACTTTCCTAAACTGAGCCAAGTCGTTTAAGTTAATAAAAAACATTTTTTTTCCTTTTAACATCTTTATTTTTATTTTTTGATAGTTTTACATTTTATTATATTTCAAAAATGCATAAAACTAATAAAACCTACTAACAACTTTTATGTTTTATCAGTTTTTTCCACTGGTATATTTTTTTTATATCAATTTCAATATAATATTATTTTATTTAAAATATATTACTTTTTTCCCATTAAATAAATATTCTTTTATATTTTTTCTTTATTTTCTACAATTATCTCATAGCTACCTCTCTTTTCAAGTATCTTTGCAGTAACATTGACCATGAAATTACAGACATGCTTCTTACTCACAGTCAATATTACAGCATCGATTTTACTTTTTCCTTACATTTGGATACCAGCCAATATGTTAAAATTACATAAGCGTGAATTTAAATTTCTAAATTATTGCACAAATTTAGCTGCCGTTTTGGTTTGTTTCAATTTTAACGTCTCTAGAATAAAATTTCTTGTCTAATTTAGCTCTCATTATGCAAAAGCTCTATGAAATTTATTCATTTAAATTGGACTCATCACTGATATGACATGTGCGACTCTCTAAATTTCCTATAAATTCAGTTTTCAATAAAAATTTTTAATGAAAATTTCAGCTAGACAAACACAATTTAAATTGTAAATTTAAGGCAAATTTTAACTCGATAAGAAATTTATAAAATTAATCAGTGTAAAAAATATTGAATTGCTTTTAATTTCTATTACAATGGAATTTTCTTCATTTCTGTATGATTTTTTCGCTTCATTATTTTATTTTAAATAGGAACATCCTATTCTAGTTTAATTTTTTTCTTTTTAATGCAAATCAACAGCGATGATGAAACATTTTAATAATTAAATAGACACTGATATTCACTTGTTTGGTTGCTTATTTTGATTTAGATATGTCCAATATTTTATGTTTTGATGTCGACAGTATCAGTCCTTGCCCGAGTTCAGCATGGTCAACATCAAGTCGCAAATTCTCGACTTGTTCATCAGTGAGTGCTTGTCTATAAATTGGATTTTAATGTAAAATTGATGTTACTTCTTGAATTGCAATTTAACTTACTTGCCAAAACTGAAAAAGTCGTTACTGATCGACATTTCGGATTCGCTGTTTCTCCTCTCCAAAGTCTTTGTGATGCCGGAAAATATTTCCTTGGTATTGTCAAAAAGCAAATCAAAGCTCTGTCTTCGACCTTCAGCTTTAAAGCTTGATCTTGATAACCATGATGAAAGTCCTTCAGGTTTTTTCTGCTCTTTTTCTTTTTCCAAATCATCATCATATCGCTTTACAACAGCGATTATTTTCCTTTTGTCATTATCTGAACGGTCAGATGAGGTTTCCGAATAATAACTAACAGGTGATTGAATATCTTCAACGGTGGAATGTTCAGTACTTGTACTATTAGAATTAGATAATCTTATTTCGGTCCAATGCTCAATATCATCAGTAGAGAGATTTGTCTTTGAAAGAAAAAATGAATTTTATGGATAATATAATTGTAAAAATGAAAATTTTACCATGTCAGTTTGATTTGGCGAATACAAATCTCCATCACTGTCATCCTGTCTTAACGTACTAACGGTAGTTGAACGCTCACAGCCATATTTCGAGCTCGAATTAGATGTGCCAAAATCAAAATCACGCAATAAATGGGGACAATCGTGTTTGTCTAATGTCTGCTGCTTAATCGTGCTACTCTTTAAACTTAACTTACTTGGAAATTCAAGGTACTCGTCTGTAGAATTTATTTGACTAGAATTACTTAACGAACTACTTGTATGCTCAATCACATTTGCTGGATCCGTAACGGACATCTCTGGTTTCTTTAAATTTGTGGTAATTGGTAACTCGGCAACATGGTTATTTTCCTTAGAAATATCATACGCGTCCAATTTGAGACGTGTCTCTTTGCGTAATCTATGAATTTCCTCAGAAATTTCCTCTAAATTTTTTAAAGCTTCATTGTACGTCATTTTGGCATTAAGTATCTTTGATTCCATTTCAAGTATCTTCGCTTTTTGTACTTTCAGCAAACCGTTACAATTTGCACGTGTCTCGTAATAAGGTCTGAAATGTTATATAAGGCGAGAATCGCAAGAAATTTCCCAAAAAAGCTTTTAGTGTTATTTTTCAAAAACAACTGTTTAACCATAAAGACCAAGCCAAGTTATGAAAATTTTTTATCTGGAATTTTTTTTTTTTAGTACTCAAAAGTGGTAAAACAAGGGGTTGAATTTTTTTAAAAACTGGATTTTTTTGATCGCTTGAAAAACAGGCAAAAACTTTTCAGAAAAAGCTCATGTTAGGCTTATTCGCCGCGTATTAAATAGCACTAATTGAAAATCATAAGGTTTTTTTAGGGTTTTGAGCTTGCTTGACACAAAAAAGGGCAAAAAAAATTCTAAAAAACAGTTTTTTTTTACAAAATTACCACTTTTTTAAGTAAAAATCCTCAAAAAAAATAAAATTTGATTGAACATTAAACATCCTCAGAACTTCAGCTTCAACTTTGTAGAAGATTATTTTCGTGTATTTCTAATTTTTCACTCTATTTTTAGCCTCCAAAACTCATGCTGGAACCATAAAAACAAAAAAATCCTTGTTTTTTGCCCTGTTGTAGGATTTTTAATACATTTTGAGCAAAAAATTTATTTTAAAACTGAAGCTAATTATCAATTATGGAGTTTGAAACCGATAAATTAAGACTATGGGGCTCTTGAAAAAATAACGGTTTTTTACAAAATTTAAAAATTTTGCAAAAAATTTTTTTTAAATCTAGATTTTTACGTTTCAATCTCGATAATTGATAATTATCTTCAGTTTTGAAATAAATTTGTTGCTCAAAATGTATTAAAAATCCTAAAACAGGGCAAAAAACAAGGATTTTTTTGTTTTTATGGTTCCAGCATGAGTTTTGGAGGCTAAAAATAGAGTGAAAAATTAGAAATACACGAAAATAATCTTCTACAAAGTTGAAGCTGAAGTTCTGAGGATGTTTAATGTTCAATCAAATTTTATATTTTTTGAGGATTTTTACTCAAAAAAGTGGTAATTTTGTAAAAAAAAACTGTTTTTTAGAATTTTTTTTGCCCTTTTTGGTGTCAAGCAAGCTCAAAACCCTAAAAAATTTTAAAAACCTTATGATTTTCAATTAGTGCTATTTAATACGCGGCGAATAAGCCTAAGATGAGCTTTTTCTGAAAAGTTTTTGCCTGTTTTTCAAGCGATCAAAAAAATCCAGTTTTTAAAAAAATTCAACCCCTTGTTTTACCACTTTTGAGTACTAAAAAAAAAAAATTCCAGATAAAAAATTTTCATAACTTGGCTTGGTCTTTATGGTTAAACAGTTGTTTTTGAAAAATAACACTAAAAGCTTTTTTGGGAAATTTCTTGCGATTCTTGTCATAAGTGGGTTGATATAAATTTTTACATTCAAAATCTATATTTCATCTAAATTTCATTAAAAAAAATAAAATTAAAATTAAAATAAAACTTACAAAAACAATAAATCGTGCTGATATGCAACTAAATTGATTAACAGAAGGTAACGACGCATTCTAAAACTATAAAAATGCGATTATTATTGCTAAATTTTTCTTTGAATTATTATAAAATGTGCATATTTCATGCATACATGCAAAAAATTAAAATTAAAATTAATTAATCGACTAAAAGTGTACATGAAATTTTACCTGGAAGCCCGAATCGCACCCTTCAACTGAGCTTGAAGTTTATTCACCCTCGTATTGGCCACCTCTTGCTTCAATTCACACATTTTAAGATTATTTCGGGCATCTGTACACTCGGACTGCGATTCATTTACTCGAGATGTAGCATGACTTAGCATTTCCTGACAAGCCACGTCTGTTAAGTTTAAAATTATTTGAAGTGAAAAATTATGTAAAATATAAAATTACATTACCTAATGTGTTCTTTTCACCCAAACCCTGTTCAGCTAAATTAACCATCTCTTTTGCAGCTGCCAAGGTTGATTTACTCCTTTCATAGGTGGCTTGAGCTTCAAGCATGTCTTTTGTAATTTGATTACAGTACAAGCGAGCTTCATAGTAAGGTTTGGCCGTTTCAATCGCATTTCCAATCTAAAATGAAATTATGAATTAATTTACCATTCAATTCGATCATAAAAAAATATTTTGTTATCACAACATTTTTATGATGTAATGATAAAAAAAATGAAGGATGTAATCGTGAACGATATACACAAGTGCATTCCCATAATTCAGGTTCACCACTTTAGGATTTTAGGTTATAGGTCTGTGAAATTTTTATACTTTTTCTTGCTTTTGAAGACTTTTTGTAGGATTTTAGATTCATTAGACTTTTAATGCCCGACGAATGGACAGACAGGTCCAAAAATCGCATGTTTTTCAACTCAACGGGAAATGCGTTGCAAAAAACAATAATAAAATATAAAACAGTACACGTACCTTTGCCGCTGATTGCTTTATCTTTTCAATGCTCTCTTTTAACAATACATGAAATTCACGTCGTGCCTCCTACAAATGTTTAATTCATAATGAGCTTCAATACGATGCACTTTAATTAATAAAAAAAAAGTAAGGATACTTACATCCACTTGTATCTCATATTGATTAATAGTCTCAGTAGCAGAATTTAATCTCTCTAATTCAATCTTAACGATGGAAAAACGTAAATTGGCAGCAACATGTGTAGGAAGAAGAAAGTAATTTCATTAGAATTATTATTATTATTATTTACATTGATAATTCAAGCAGAGTAAAGAAAAATAAGATAAAATTTTAATTCAGTATCTTATCAGACTGACAACTCTAATCTATGATATCATATCAAATATCGATCCATTCAAGGTTCTCGTGTTCAATTTAAAGAATCTTTTCCAAATGAAATGTGTAATGTGATGTGATGTCATGTAAGGAAATGTTACATACAAAAAGGTAAAGTATGCAAACAATTCAAAGATAGGCCAAAAAAAGAGAGAGAATAAATAGAAAATGACACAAAATGAAATATTTTTAACATTCTTTTACCTTAATACGTGGATCAACACCACCACAGCTATCAATAGACATAATTTATTGTGTTTTTTTTTTATTGTGTTGCTTTATTTTAAGAAGATTTTGATTTAAAAGTAAATTATTGAAGCACCTTATTAAATTTTATAATACTTTTTATTATTATTATTTTTTTTTGAATATTGCTTTTACACTTAATTTTTTTCATTTAATTTAAATTTAATAGATATTGCACACAAATTTTACATTTAAATATAAATAGGAATCAATTGCTTTCAGTACTACATTGCTGATAATTTAGTTGAAAAAGGGAAAAAATCTTGTTGAAGAAGTTTTTCTCTTTTATTTATTTTGTAGTTTTTTTTCGCATTTTTACAATTGATACTTTGTGGTCGATGTTGGTGCAAAGAAAATTTCCAACTCACTAATGTGCTGTAAATGTGTGTATTGATACGAAGTTGTCATGTTGAGTGAGTGAGCTAATGTAAACATATGTAATTATGTGTATGAATGTGTGTTTCGTTTTCTATTGTTTACTTTGAATGAATGGTGAATAAAATGATATGAATGAGTGTTATTTTGTTCAATGGAAGAATTTGATTCAATGAAATAATGACCGATAGATGGCATTTAATAGAAATGATTTTGAATTTCATTCACATTATTTTACATCAGAATCAAGTCAATCGGTTCCTTTTTTAATGACTAAAATTTTTCTGAGGACCCAAATTTTGGAAAATGTTCGAAAGGGATTTTTTTTTAAAAAAGGCTTTTTCTGATTGATTCAAAAATGGTAAAAGGTGGCGGTTGGGGATTACAGGGCTCTACCCAGATCTTACTAATTCCAAATAAGTTTCCATAATCGAAAACCTCTAGCTTTAGCCTAAGGATGGACTTTATCCTTAACACTGTTATCCAAGAGCCTTCACGTCCTAATTCTGACCAACCTTGATATTAAGCATATTTGTAAAATTTGTTTATCAGCTGAAATTTATTAATGAAATAACGTTATGCGAATAAAAAATCGTACGACTTATCAATTACATATTAACAGTCTAAAAATACAATGATTTGAATTGCTATGAACCTGAATTTTTTATATTATGATAACCCTAAGTGAATTATTGACGTAGAACAGCAAAGCACTGTAGACTGATTTAGATGAACTCTATCAAATTGAGCTTAACACAAAATATTTATATTGGTCTTTGGTCTCTTCAGCAAGTAGCTTGTCAGCCTGTAACTTCATTATATGCGTCTTCAATCTTAAATGGCAGCTTCAGCTTCCCTTTAAAGAAAAATAAAGTCATAACTATTTTGGTCCTTTTAAGTAATTTTTACGCCACTGTGATCACTTATCATGTATTTTTGAATTATTGTCTTTTAAATTGAATAAGGTTTTATTATTTTTTTTTCAATTTCAGTTCTTTTAAAGCATTTCTTCAAGTCACACATAAAATTGAATATTAATTTTCAAAATGAAGGTTTTTACAATAATAATTTCATTCATTCTCATCAATTTTTTAATTATTGAAATCAATTCCTCATTCATTGATCTAAAAAAAGACCATGAATACAATTTTCATTTAATTTATTTGAATATAAATGACTATGGCACAAATGGAACTGAAATTGACGGTTCAGTCTTTGAATCAGATCTTATTTTACAAAAAATCTCTGAGGAAACGTTTTCCTGCAAGTTCACTAAAATAAGTATTAAAGGAAAGGAACCTGCTGATCTGGATCTATTACAAAAAGCTTTCACAGTCACTATGGATGGAATTCAAATTTCGAATTACACATTTTCTTCTGATTGGCATCGAGATGAAATTTTATTTGCTAACGCAATGATGAAAGGACTTCTTTTGAATAGAAACGACATCAAAAAATTCTTGGATCCAAAAAATTTGAATGAAAATCAAAATGTTTACTTACCACTAGGAAAATGTGATGCAATTATCAACATAAATCTTGAAAAAAATTATGTGACAATTGAAGCTGAGAGCACTAAAGAACGATGTGAGCCAACCGATGAAGAGATAAAAATTATTGGAGATTTTTACGAAATGGCTCATGATACAAGTAATGCGTTAGTGAGAATAACTTTCAAGAAAAAGAGCTTTTCACCTATAAAACTTACAGCAAAAGTTCATTTAAGATTCTTTGAAGATGAAATTAATGCGTTCATTGAGCAAATCGCTAAATTGACGATCACCGTTAAAGGTGTGAAATTGATAGAAGAAAAAATTGTGATGGAAAAAAATGTGACAACAATGTCAAGAGATGAAATTCTAGATTTTCACAAGGATTTACAATAATCTTAATCTTAATTTATTATTTATTTATTGACCTTAAATTGGAATTTCAATGAATCATGATAAGAAAACAATAAAATAACCCACATTTATTTGCAAAAATTAAATTCATTTTCATTTTGAATTCAGTCTTCATCTGATCAGATCAGGTTACAATTAAAATTGAATAAAACATGGAAATTATTAAAAAATTTATAATTTTTACATTATTTCATATTCCATTAATTCACTCAAAAATCCTCGATTTCCAAGAAGGACAAGAATACATCTTCAAAATTACAGATCAACATTTTTCTGCAATCAATTTCAAAGGGCGCATCATTCCACCACTTGAAACCTCATTTCACGGTGCACTCAAATTACAAATCGCTTCAAATAACAGTTATGTGGGTCAATTTTTCAACACATTAAATGGAGGTAATATTCAAAATAAGGGTGATATTGAAATGGAATTCCTCGTCGAATTTGATGGAGATTCCATAAGTAACATTCAAGTTTCAAATAAATGGGAGAAGAAGGGAATTCGATACATTTACGACTTGTTAAAAGACGTAATGAGAGATTACACTTCATTAAAAACGGTTGAAAGTTCAGTGAACGAGTTCAATGTCGAGCTGCCACTTGGGAAATGTAACGCCACTGTTGATGTTCGTTACATGGATACGGAAAAAATTATCGATGCAAAGAGTGGTAAAAACAAATGTAAATTAAATGAGGATTTGGTTCAAATAATCGGAAGTGAATCAGCAGAAGTCTTAACAGATGATACATTTAGTGAAGCAAAAGTGATTTTGCGATTGACGGGTGACGATGAACCATTTTTTGATCAAATTGAGCTTACAACGAATATTAGAGGTGAAGATGCTCGAAGTGATTTTTTGGTGGCCTTGGTTAGTAATACAATTGTAAAATATGCGGGTTCCAAGCCAAATGACGCCCGAATTCCATTGGAGAAGACATTGGTGAAACATCTGAGACAGGAAATTTTGGAATATTAAAAAAATACATTGAATTTTTCTTAAAAAGGCACTTTACATTTAATTTTTCTATTTTTCACATCATTTTTACACATTTATAACATAACAAAATATCTGTTTGGAGTAAAATATGATACAATCATTTAAAATTATCAGAGAAAATTACACATGACACTGAAACCCGATGGGTTTTGTTTAGTTTGGACATGAATATTTCCATTAAATAAATTATTTACACACGACTTTCCCGTATCAATATTTCCTACTATAACTTTTCCACTTGCTCATGTATTCGTTCGTGACTTTGGTGTTGTTGTGATCGTTTTCGAACTCCTTTTCCATTTTGCAGACTTGAAATTGCATTCATTATTTTCTTGCCAGCTCCCGTATAAGCGTCCTTTTTAAATCGTTTCTTCTCCTCATCCAACACAATGTGACTCAACAAATAATCTTCTCGCTTAATTCTCTCCCTTACACGTCGTGGCACATCGGGAATGAGTGAATCCACTAGCAACTGAACTAATCCAACTACATTTTGAAAGACGACAATAAATGCTAAGCGTGCTGCCAACACATGCCAATAAACCTGATTTTTCTTGTATTTTGGTTCAATTTCCGGTGGATTTCTGAATTCAGTGTAATGACAAATTTGGACATCGACAAATGGGGATCCTGTGATGTTCGGGGCAAGTCCTTCATCGAAATCGTTTACATCGAATCTGGCTAGCGAGAAGTTGAGGTAACTTGGTTCAATCATATTCTTATTGACGTAAAGTGTGTAAACGAATTCTGGGATGAAATTTGATGAGAATGCGATGATAAATGCATTTGACATGACTGATAGACGACAAATTACTTGCATGATGCCATACCATGAACCAATGTCACGAACACGTTTTGGAACTGAACGCCGATAATAGAGGAGGAATTTTTTCGCATCAAGTCTCATTTCAAAAATGTTATTGAGGAGTGCGAAAAATGGTGCCAGTGGAAATGCAACAACGAATAATGTGATGAATCCGTATTGAATTATCATTTCAAGGTATTCACTGAACATCGACATGAATTGCCAGGGAAGGAGTTTGTAATCTTCTGTCCACTGATTGTGAGTGCGGATTTTGATTTCAGCATCTGACCAACTTCGACGAACTCCAATGTGATTCCAAATGTTTGTGATAGTTTTCGTGATAACGGGGATCAACATTTCCATCACCGAATTCATGATCTGCTTACCAACCATGATGATCACAAGTTGAATACAAAGTTCGAACATACAATTACCGGCATTACACTCCTCTTGTCTGAATCCAAAAATGCGATTGTATTTCTTTGGATATCCAGGAAATTTGCCTTTGATGAAAGCAATATAGAAAATTGAACTGTAATAATTAATAAATTGAAACAAATAAATCTTCAGTGATAGACTTTCATCGAATTCGGCTTGTGTTCGTTTCATCTCCAGATTCGTTAAAATAACTGCCAAATAATCATACACATAATTCAAAATTGTAATTACAACTAAATTTATCAGGGCGGCAGTGATTGGTAAAACTGTGATTTTATAAGTCATTGAATCCTTATTTCCATAAATGTGCTGTGCCGTGTTTAGCGACATTCGATATAGGATGACTCCGAAAACAGCTGCCACTGCAAGACAAATCTGAAATTGAAATGAAAATTTTAACAAACAAAATTAACAAAAATGTGTCACTTACAAATAAAAATATAACTGAATAACTGACTAGATACCGTGGAAATTTGAATCTCCAAAAAGGAACTGCTGGTTCAAGGACCGCTCCCTCAACATTGGGTGGCTGAGTGCGGTTTTGTATAAATTGGTCCTTCAATTTTTTTAATTTTGCGAGATATTGTGGGCGTGGTGGTTCGGTTTTCTTTGTATAATTTGTGAGACCCCACGAGTGTATCAGACTAGCAGAATATCGTTGCCATAATTCGAGATACAGCGTGGCCCAAATTGACATGAAAACTGCCCATATAAATGTCAATTGATTATCAAATAAATTACTAAGACGAGAATAGACGCAAGTTTCATTAAAGTTCCAATAATCACATATTTGATCGCATTGTGGACACATAATTCTATTTTCAGAACAAATTTCCTTACTGCAAATACAAATAAAATAAAAATGAATATTTTATGGATGTTATCAAAAATAATGAAATTTCACCTTATATTATTACTAAACATCGTTGTGAGTCCAAATAAAACGACAATTATTCCAAAAAATGAGGCCGGAATCAGCATGTGGGTGTAAAAACCCAACCAAGCAAAATATAATGCGATATGAGCTCCGAAATATTCCTTGATTTCAGTGAGTGGCTGATGCCTGATCCATTTATTGATGGAGGCCCATTCAGTCAGTAGGAGACCTCGTCTACTTTTCAGATCATTTGGATCTCCATCGTGTAATGGATATGCCCCCTTATAAATTTTATCATCCAAAAGTTTTTGTACTCCAACACACGAATCGGCTGATTCGGGCTCTGATGTAAATGCTGTCCGTTCAAGTATGAAATGAACAACGGCAATTCTGATATCTTGTGTGAAAAAATTTGGATCATCAATATCGAATCTAAAATTAAATAAATTTATGTTAATGATTCAAATTTAATGCTATTAAAACTTACAAATAATCTTTGTCTCTTGAATATTCATGAAACATCTCCTTTGGTCGACTCGGAAATTTAATTGGATCCAATTTAACGAATCTAAACGGCCGGCCAAACCACGATTTCATATTTGTCAGAAGTCGGTATTCATTGTAATCGACATCCTCTTTTTTCCACAGTGATCGTTTAATTGGCATCTCCCATTTGAGCAATTCAGCATATTTGCAAAGCACATGTTTCGGTGCATGTATTTTAACAAAATGTATTGATTGTGTTTTTTCAAATTCAAGTTCGAGTCCCTCCTTTTCAAGATTGGCACAAAAAATTTGTCGTTTTTCATCGGCGATCTCATTGGCCTGTTCTTTGTTCGGATCAAGACGAAGAGCCGGATATGAAAGGACATAATCGACTACTCGTTCACCATCGGCAAAGGTGCGCCAGACCTGTTAATTAAAGATGATTATCATTAAAAACGAGACACTTCAGGGAACAATGAAAGTACACTAGAATCTCTCATATAGCCACTTCTCATAAATCAAATTCTCGTATATCAAATTTTGTAAAATTTTGACAACTTCTAATAAATCAAGAAATTTGATATATGAGAAGTTGTCAATTATAAAAAGCGGGATAAGTATTACTGGAATATTTGAGAAGCTCAGTATTTTTGCGTTTAATTATCAATCAAATAATTTTCTCACAAAAATAGGCTCTTGTCATAAAGAGTTTCAACGGAACAAGAAAAACTAGCTCTTAAGTCTTAACACCTAAGTGGTATACAAATTTGATGTTTAACGCCTAAATTTAATTTCTGTTTCTCAAATTATTAGATGTAAATGAAAAAAACAGATCCCTTTGACTTTTCTTTAAATAGATTTAAAGAGAATAAAAACCTCCTTGGTAAATATTATGAATGTATACCACTTAGGTCTTAAAGGAACGAATTTGATGTTTTGAATTCTACATTTATTAATGTACTTTAAAATTGAAATAAATATTTTTGAGTGAAAATTTTAAAAAATAATACTTTGTTTCTCATATTTCAATTTTTCTAATATATCACGAACCCTTCGCCCCGAGCATTTGATATACGAGAGATTCTAGTGTAATTAAATTTTGCATATAAAAAAAATAAATATTTTATTGTGAACATGTGAGGTGAGTGAGTGTGTAAAATATTGTTCAATTATTGAGTGAATGTTAAACATGTGTTTTTTGTGTAATTACTGCATAATAATATTTACATGACTAAATTATCGTATCAATCATTTAGAATGAATTGAAAGTGATATGTGCAATTGAAATAATGTGTCGTATTGCAATTTTAAACTACAAATAATGGGGGTTTAATTGAAAGTTATTCTGGTTAAGTGTAAAATGAGGATTTATGTATTAAATTTAATTTCTAGGGAAAACCTTTCAACACAAAACAAATAGTAAAAGTTAAAGAATAGGAAGAAAATAAACAGAAAGTTACACAAAGAATCGATTGGAATAATATGCAATTTTTGCTGGGTTAATGATTGTTTACTCATTTTCCATAAATATTTCAATTTAAAACTTTATTTCAAATGTAAATTGATAAAGCGTTTAACTAAAGTTACCAAAGATCTTATTGACGATGTTTTAAGTGCATTTCATTCTAATTTTGTAATATTTTGAACGGTTGGTGTCACTTTTTCGTTTAATTTGGGTCATATGAGCCAGTTTCGTCGGCCCAAAATTTACTAGTCGAAAAATTGGCCAGTGCTCGATAAAATTCAGACTATTAATAAGTCCGTCAATAATTTCAGTGTAATATTTCTATTTAAAATTTATAAAAAAAAAAACTAAAAGATCCCTGTATTCAAAAATTACATTTCACATGTATGTGTAAAAATACCTGCTGACATTAAATTAAATAGACAAGGTCATTAACGACCTATTACTACAGATTTTTATGACGTTGTCTACAAATCTTCATAATTTAATTTCATACTCCATTAAATATCAAATTATAAATAACTAGTAGATATTTTTTTGTTGTCTCACTCAATTCAATCAGAAAAAAATATCAATTTTGATCACGATGAATCACGATTAAAAATATTTCCTGTTTTCCTCCTTTTAATTATATTTTTTCTGAAAACAACTCAGCTTGATGTTAACATAAAATTAAAACGAAAAATCTGGTGATTATCAATCTAATTAATTTTTCTTGAACAAAAAATGTTTTCTTTGAACTTGAAATAGGTTTTCTTTGATTCAAAATATTTCTTGTTATTTAATTTAAGATGAAACGATAAAAATCACTACAGTTTCTTAAAAATAATTGTATTTTTGTTGACTTTTTCTTGTTATTATTTATTTTTAGAGCGAATTCCACCAACAAATTTCTCGTTTATTATTAAATTTTATATTTGTCACAAGTAACAACGATCATTTTTTTTTTATTTAAAGAATTTTTGCGTAGTTGTGACGATTTCTCAAAATTTACAACAAAAAAATTATATCAATTTTTTATTAATCGAACCCAGAATCGTCTGATATGAGTCTATGAAATAAATTTAAACACTAACAAATGACAAAAATATATTTTTAGATGAACTTGTCCATGTTTCTTAAAATATCACACATGTCATAACACGATTTTATATTAAAATGAAATAATTTAAATGATTTTTTTTCATATTTTCATATAATTATTCGATCAAAAGAAAGAAAAAAGTTGAATGAACTTTTTAACACAGATTTTCTTAATTTTAATTTCAATTAAATCACTACTAACTTTTCCTGTGCATCCAGGTGCTCTACACAAATGACAAACTGGAGTTGAATCCATTATTTTTGCATTTCCATTCATTTTAATAAGTATTTAATCCTGTAATCCTTTTATATCACATTCAATAATTAATTTTAATTGCACATAACTTTTAAGAATTTAATTTCTTTTGATGTCTTTCAGTCTAAATTTGACACGGAACGTATTTTTTATATTTAAATTGAATAGAAAAATTACTGTTTTCAGACTGGCCTCTCATTTAAAACTGAATTAATATTGTAGATACAAGAAGAAAAAAGTGGATATTCAGAGTTTAAATAAATAAATAAATATCCATTCAGTTAAAAAAAAACATGTAGACACACGTTGATATACAATTACGAGCACATACTTAGAATTGAATGAGTATGTTATTGTAGTTTTATTTTGCTAAGAGATATTAAGTTTTTATTAATGTTATTGCCGGCTTTTTACTCGCAGTTTAAAATGTTTGAGAAACTTTTAATTTAACCGAGGCACATCAAATGAGACATGATTAAAAAGTGTCTCATTTCTCTTCATGCCAATAATGATATCATAAGTGTCAAGAGAATTGGAAATGTTTGTTTTGTATTCTTAATAAAATATATAAATATTGAAACATTGTTTGTTTGCATGTTATCACAGTTTATCAGATATTAGTTTAGGACTCGGCTGTATTTTTTAATTTTATTTAAACTCAATTGAAAGTTAGACATAAATTTGAGATTTGGTTTAAAGTTACCGTAGAGTGGGACAATCTAGATTTTTCATGTTGAATCTCGATTAAAACTTTTATCTAATTTTTGCTGATTTTTTAGACCCCAAGAAAAATACGTCTCACAGTAACCAGTGACCCTGGTCTTTGCTTGGCGCTTCACTGAAAGCTGAAAATGCTCCTCAGTAAAAATTTACTTGGTCGGCTAACGGAGATCTTTGATTGACGCTTACATGACATTTAATGAATGACATTTTTATCAAATTTCGTGTTGATTTGGAACAAAAATTCGAGTATTATGGGCACCTTTAAGTCTATGCATATAGTGCGGGTGATCTGCAGGGCGTTTTCAACTTGCAATGTTGCTAGTTATTGATGGAAGCAAATTTAAAACGTTTTTGCTGAGACACACGAGTATTGTGGGCACTTATGTGTGCTCAAAGTTTTCAGGATCAGGATTGTCCTGCTCAAATTTTATCCCTTTAAGTTTATAGCGCACGCCTACGTATTCAGAAAAACTCTCACAATAAAAAAAAATCGATTGTTTGCCCAAGATAAGGACATTTTTATCATTTATTTTATATGCGATATTAAATTTATGCAAATATCATAGCTGTGAGATACTATTAAGATAAGAACTTTAATAAATGTTAAGATGATGGGTAAGTCCATATGAATGGGGCCGAGTGTGGAAATCATAGTCTCTGATTTTATTTATACGCTCAGAGTAGAAAGCCCTAATGGTCTCCATCACAAAAATACCATGGTATATATACTTTTCCCACGGGTTAACCCATTGAGACGTATTTTAGGTTTTAGCTTCAAACCCTGATATCTCCTTTATTTCTGCAGATACAGAAACGTAATTATACTTAAATCGCATCAGCTCGAGAAGACCTACAACTTATAGAAGAACATTTTTCCCACTTTGGTGGAAAATTTCGGAAAAATCGGGAAAATTAGTTTTTCATCGGGAATTAATGGGTTAACCCGGTCTTCTCCATCGCCAATTTTGAAAATGAAAGCTCTATTTCCTATCTATATTTGCTCCATACATCATTTTGATGGAGGACATAGAGAACTATGAGAAAAAAGCCTCACAAAAGCGGTCATATTTGAATTCTATGTATATTCACCATATAAAAGTTAAAAATTTCCTGTTAATTCACTTAAAAATCGAAATGGTCATTTTTAGAGAGCAAAAATCAATAATATTTTCAAAAAATAAGTATCTAAGATTAATTATTTTTAAAAAAAATTAGTTTTGAATAAAATCCAATTTTTCAAATTTTTCCCTAAATTTACTAAAGTTAGTAAATTTTTAACTTTTATATGGTGAATATACGTAGAATTCAAATATGACCGCTTTTGTGAGGCTTTTTTCTCATAGTTTCTTATGTCCTCCATCAAAATGATGTATGGAGCAAATATAGATAGGAAATAGAGCTTTCATTTTATAAAAAATTTGGCGATGGAGAAGACCGGGTTAACCCATTAATTGCCGATGAAAAACTAATTTTCCCGATTTTTCCGAAATTTTCCACCAAAGTGGAAAAAATGTTCTTCTACAAGTTGTCTGAAGAAATAAAGGAGATATCAGGGTTTGAAGCTAAAACCTAAAATACGTCTCAATGGGTTAACCCGTGGGAAAAGTATATATACCATGGTATTTTTGTGATGGAGACCATTAGGGCTTTCTACTCTGAGCGTATAAATAAAATCGGAGACTATGATTTCCACACTCGGCCCCATTCATATGGACCTACCCTGATACATTTTATTAATTAAAATTTTATGATCATTTCCAAAGAACCCGAAATGACATCACTCTTGAACACACAAAAACAAGCCTTAAACAAACTTTTAATATGAAACTCATATGAAAAATCAGTTAAATTTTTCTTTGAATGAAAATGAATAAAATTACGTCATGAATGTCCTACCCTACAAAGAGGCGTGTCAGAACCAAAAAAAAAATGTATTATTAAGCCATCAATTCTTTGTTTTTTTTCAAATTCAAAGGAAATTTCAATATAAAAAACTTTGAAAAGTATTGTCAAAGTCAATATTGTTAATGATATTTGAGTGAATGAAACCATTCAACTGTTAATTTAATGTAACATGATTTTGAGGATATTTCTGATTTCCCAAGTTACCGAAAATGAATAGAATATGATAAAATTATAAATATTAAGTAAGAAAAGTATTAAAATGAATAAAAATGGGGAAAACAATCAAAGCCATTAAGTTAATGAAAATTTAATGCATAATATCCAAAAAAAAAAACATAGTGAAAGTAAAAGGTAGTAAGAACAAACTGATAGAATATAAGTTAATAAATAAATAAATTGTTAAAATTAATAACACATCATAAAGTAGGTTTTACCCTAGATTTCCATTCATTATAAGTTACGATTTGTTTGGTTTTTTGTTTGTTTTTTTGTTTAATTATTTGATGATGATCTGTCAGTAATGAATTTGTATTTGAAGAATTATTATCAAAAAGTAATGCAGAGACCTCATCATTTTCCTGATTATTCCTGGCAACACCTGCAACACTTTGAGGTCTATTACCTCGTAACGGGGTCTCACCATCAACTTCCATGTCGTGTAAACCAGCATCACTGTGATATCTCTGGGACTCCAAAAAATATTCATTGTTTAAGCCACGTTTGAGACTCCCCGTACTTGGAAGATCTTCGGTAGAGTGATAAATTGTTTGTCGAGATAACGTTATTGATTTACGATTGTTGGTATTTGTACTTCCGGACTGAATACTTAGTGTATCGAGGTAAATGCTGTCTCTATCTGTGTCAATAGACATGATGATGGTAACTCTTTATTTTGGTCAATTTTGAATGTAAATGGTTCCTATATGAAATGTAAAAAAAAAAATATCGATAATTTACACATTTATTATTAATGGATGATATAAAAAGGGTCGACGAACATTTTAACACACACATTTTCCTTTCAAAAAACAATAAATCATAATATAAAAAGGAAATATTGACTGGTCACATTATCATCCCCTCATGCATGATTAGATGTTTCAATAATTACCTAATAATGACAAAATATTAATTTACTGATAAGAACAGTATATTAAAATAGCGTATCTTTTATATAATTGCTACCTATAACATATCGTTATCATCAATTTAATCATTTTATATGTTGCATGGCTTATGATTAAACACGTTAACATATTGAATGTAATTTTTCTTCAAATTATGCATTGAAATTCATATTTAAAGTAAAACTTTTTTGTTTTGAAGTTCAGAGCATGCTATGTAGAGCGAATACAAAAAGAACAGGAAAACATGATAAATATTCCTCACTTTTTCACACACTACGGTATTTCTAACTTTACATGTGAACTTTTAAAACCTTGTACTATGACTTGTCGTTTTATTTAACTTCTAATTATGCAAAGCCACATACACACACATAAATTTGTAAGAATATCAAATAATTTATTGTACTATAAAACAAATGAAAATATTATGGGAAAGTAAGTCTACTGTGCAATTTTAACACTTAATTTACTTAAATGGGTTTTTTTTATTAAGATATAACATTGAAAGGTTGATCAACAGCTCCTGATGTAACTTAATTTCACTTTTTTGAGCATTCCAAAAAACGTTGACATTGTAAATGTAATCATATTATATAAAATGAATAATGAAATTGTCAATTTAGGGACCAAAATTGGCTGAAATTTCGGAAAATTTCATTTTGTTGACGAACTAAACTTTTATGGACAGTGTTTGAGCCATATTTCGACTGAATTGGAGCCATTTGGCAAAGGTACCTTAAAAAAATTAGAGTTTCATCGATTTGTGAGCCGTTCAAGGGAAAAATATAAAAAGAACCTTAAAATCCCATTTAAGTAAGTTAAGTGTTAAATTAATTCAAAAAATATATGCCTTCACATCCATCATAAATTACGTTTTTTACCGTATTCACACACAAAATGCAATGAATGTGAACTATTGTTATTAATATCAACTAAAAAAAATACAACATACGATATGCTGTAAACTATTATTATTATTACTTTTATGCCGGTGAACATACCGGTTAAGTATATTCAGTAACATATTCAATCAACATATGAACCTACATGGACTGTAGGCAAAAATTATTTAATTTCAAATAAAATTATAAATTTATTCAATTCAGTGAGATTTTTTTTAATTTACATATACCAGGTCGAGCAGTAAACAGAAAATTTAGTATAGAGAAGGTTAAAACTTGTTCCATATGTGTGTGTGCTATTGACTTACTGCCTTTCAATATATATAAATTGAATTGAGAAAAAAAAGACGGTGAAGTCATCGGTTTTTTATGACTACAAGATTTTTATATTTTTTGCATATTAATCTCAGATATCTTAGAATTTTTTTGTATTATTGACCGAGTAAAGTAAATCTGAGATGTTTCTCTTGTTACTTGAATGGACTTTCAACTTATTCGAGGGTCATATTCAAGTTCGCTGAACTACATTCACTAATAAAATTTAATTAAAATTATACAATGAAGATCTATTCTATTATGAATGAATGATTATAAAAAAGAAAAAATTTTTCATTCAATTTAAAAGTACAAATAAAAAAAATCCACATTGAACAGTTGCTATTGAAGCATATCATTCATTTTAATAAACATTTACTCTCCACACACGATTAATTGTTCGATTACCACAAAATCAGTGTCAATAGTATTCAAATAGCGCATTGACGGGAAATAAAATTATCTCATCGCGACGTCGACCCTTTATGACAATCACACACAATTGATAACTTTATTTTGTCTCATAAAATGTCAATGTAAAACAGTAGAAATATGTTCCAATTTTCCTTCTCCTACCTGTTAATTCAATAAAAAAAATTTATGTACATGTATATTCAGCACTGATATTTAAATCATTTTTTTTTCTTCATTCATTGATTCATTGAAAATCTCTTATTTTTCCACGAATTCTTATTACACTTTTATTTTTTCTGATTTGAACACTTATCAATATTGATCAAAGATGATGAAAATCACTTTGTTTTGGTAAATTTTCAATTCAAAACACTTTTTATTGAGATATAAATTTTTTATATGTATTTTTTTTTTTATTTTATATATGACAGTGGACTAATCAATGCTACTTCTGCTAACTTAATTTTATGACTATTTCATTGGAAAGTGTGATACAGACTGAATAGAAGGCAATTCAAAGTACATTGTATTGAAAAAAAAAAATGTTACTATGTATTGTATATGCATGAATGAGTGCCTTTTGTTATTGTGTATGCATACAAACATGGAATTCCATTTTCATTTTACTTGATATGGGAATTTGTATGATTACTATGTTTTTGACAGGTTACTGCTGGAAAAGCAGGGTACAGAAACTAAAATTTCATTCTTAGTATAATGTGTATGTTTCTTTATTTTAATTCAATTTAATTTTTTTTTTATTAACATTAATTATTTGAATAAAAGCCAATTTTCATTGAGACAGGAATTTTTCATACATGTAATATAATAATGGTTATGGTACAGTTATGGCTGATATACCACAAAATAAAAATAAATTTTAATTTAATGTGTTTTTTCCTTCTTGGTGAGTGAAAAATAAATGCTCACACAAATAACGAGCAAAAATACTGCACCAATTCCAAATAAAACAAACTTATCTCTCATATATCGCATCATCATCGTATTCAAAAGTCTGGAGGATCTTCCCAGCTCACTATCCGTATCTCTAAGTCGTCCCCTAGCTCGTGTCAAGGTTTCTCTTTGGTTTTCCAAATCACGCAACACACTGTTTCCAATTTCTTCCGTCTCCACAGCAATTCGATAGGCATTTGTCAAATGATTCGACGATCGTTCCAATTTCTCAGAGTTGTCCAAAAGTCTCCGCTTCTGATCTTCACTTATGCTTATATCATCGTAGTCATCATCATCGTAACCAGCATTCACCTGATTTTTCTTATTTTTTGCCATTGTAAACTCATTATGGAGGCGTTTCAATTCAGCATTATAACAATTGAGTTTTGAAGTGAGACCGGGACGTGCTCCTGGATCAGAATCACGGATTTCTAAGCCGATTTGTTCTAACTGTGAAAGGAAAAGTATTTTTAATCTCAATGAAATTGGAAAATTTAACTACTCACTGTTTCACTAGCTTCCTGTAATAGTGTGTCAATGTTTTGAATGAGTTGTCTTTTATCACCTGGAATTGCATTAAAACATTATTGTTTTCATGTAAAATTTGCAATTCAGATTTTTTTTATGCCATATTTAATGCAATTAAAACATACCTCCACTTGCTACAGCTAATCTACCAATTAGAGCAGTAGCTTCGGCCGTTAATTGTGAATATTGTTGCTCATAATCATCGATTAATCCCATTTTTATTAATTAAATTCTATAAAATTTGATTAACAATAAGACTTTCACAATATAATTTTTCTTATTTACTACACTACAATTTGATTCATATGTACGACATATGTTACATTGTAAGAATCAAAACAAATGCGTTTCAATTTCAACGGAATGCATTGGAAATGGAATACTCACCATTTGTTTATTCCATTCAGAAATAAATTGAATTGAAAGTTTTGTGAATGAAAAGGAACCGTTATTTTACGTTAAGGTTTTTTTATTGTAGTATTAATCAAATGCACTACCCATTAAAGGAGGTGTTCGGGCTAACATTCAGTTTCCATGACCCCTATCTTGGATATTTTCTTGAATTTAGTACGAAAATACTAATGACACATTTTCAATGATACAAATTTTATCTGTAAATTGATACCAAAAAAAAAATAACGTGGAATTCCTTTTTACTTTGATTCCTTATCAGTTTATTTTAACATCGAAATCTTCAAATTATGACACATTTAAATCTCAATTAATCAATCTAATTCTTGGATCAATTTAATTTCAATGGAATGCGGTCAAGATCCTTAATCACAATGCAAACAAATTAAGAATCCCGAGAATTGAGTGACTAAACACCATCATTAAATTTTTGATTCATTTACTTTAAACAACAAAAAAAAAGTTTTAAATTAAAAGTGATACTGTGTGTGCTGTGTAAGTATGTTTTACAATGTATGGTTCTGATAAAATGACAATTATGAGCATGTAGTTTGATAATATCTGTTGGGTTTCTATGCATAGACAAGGCTTTTGCATATCTTTATCAGTTACACTTATCACGAGTTAAAGGTATGTAGCTTAGTTTTTCTAAGACCATTGTAGAGAGAGGTAAGTTCTCATAAAATTTAGAAAATTAATTAATTTTTTTGTAACTTAGCTGTTCAAAGTTAAATTTAAATTGAAAATACTTATTGAAATGAAAATTCAATGTAATTGAACTGATTTTCATTGAATTACAATCGAAAAACTCAAATTAAATCATTTTCAGTGTTATTCTCATGAAAAAACATTAGATTCAATGAACTTGAGTGTGATTTTTCATTGAATCATGAAATTTAACTCAAAAATACATGAAAATGAATAATTTTCAATGTCAATTCCCGAAATTTACCATAATCATTACACAAAACTACTAGATTGAGGTCAAATTACCAAATTAGATGAAATTTTTTGTAATTTTATGAAATTTACCAAAAAAAAGGAACATTGCAAAATCTAAACCACATTTTCAATGTGAGTTAAGAAAAAATTTACATAAGTGATCTCAATAATTGCGTTATCTTATCTCCAAATTAAAATTTGACTGTGAAATTTTTAAATTTTACACATGGAACTTTTCACATGCGTAAGCTTTCTTATCACTTACGCATCATAATTAAATATAAAATAACAAAAAATATGTGCGAATTTTTTTCATATCATTTGTATTCAGATTAATTAGAAATTTAGTTGTTTCAAGGCGATTAGATATTAAAATGGCACCAAAATGGTGACAGTGACTCCTTAATTTTAAATGTACATTGGAGATTACACACGCATTACAACATACTCACATAAGTTGAACTGATAATTTCAAAGTAAGAAGATTAATTATGTTTTACCAGATAATCTAAAGTTTAAACACGAACAAATATTGTGTGTGTTTAATCAAGTGTTTGAATGGAATTCTTTGTAAACTAGCGGCTCGTTAACTTTTGTTTTAGAAATTTGCATAAGAATGAAAGTTACTGTTTTTTTTATCTTTTTCATTAAAGAATTGTATGATGACATCATTAAAATTATAAGAATTAAATGAGGTTATATTTTAAGCATAAAACTGACCAGAAATGTGAAGAAAGTGAAATGTAACGGTTTTTTTCCTCATGAACTCCATTTTAAACACCAAAAAAATCCAACTTCGATACAGTGAACCATTTTTCGAGAAATGAAGTGAGATTTTAAACCTTTGGAGCCTAAATCCAAAATTAATTGAGTGGTGGTAAAATCTCATCGCTTCACTTTCTAACTCAAAAAAACTATGACGGACGATCTCACAGTTGATCCTCAGACAAACCGTCTGTTAAAGTGCATTATTTTACCTAAATTCTTTGTTTAATGAATTACAACCATAATAAAGTGATTTTCTACACTTGACTCAAATAAATTTTAATGTTTTCTTATCATTCTTATCAATTACATCATAAAAATTACAATAAAAAAACATAAAAATTTGTATTTTTTTTTTGTTATCAATCAATCAGTTAACAAATCAGTTAATCGACAATATTTTTTAGTGTATCATAAATTAATTTTTGGTTATTTGTTTTATATTTTTTTATTTATAGATGAAGCTTCTTTACAAAGAACTTAGCCTGATACTGATAGTAGGTGCTATTTTGGTGGCTGCTGATAGCAATGAAAAAAATACCGATGATGGTGATAAAAATGATGATAACTTAAGTACCGATAATGCATTGATAAAAGCAAAACGCCAAGCATCAGCGATACCAACCATAGAAAATTGTAAGAAATTACGTGAAGAGTGTCTTAGGTCATGTCCAAAGATAAGCAATTGTACGGAACAATGTCCGGTCTGTCCGATAATAACAAAAGTTGATCCTGTTCCTGCATCTCCTGCTGTTGTAAATCGGAATTACGTGATTGAGAATGGAAATGAGGAGAGTAAAAAGTTTTCTGTGAATCATTTGCCTGGTGCAAATTACACAACGATAATAAGGTTATCAAATGTAATCAATAATACAAATATCGTTAAAGTGGCAACAAATCTAAATAACACAAATATAAATACAATAAAAATTTTTGCAAATTCAAGTCAAGAAAAAGATGAATCAGGCTTATTTGGAGTGGGAATAAATGAAAATGGTGAGTCATGTTGTTATGTCATTCATCCAAAGACGTGTCGGCATTCCATGAAGGGATATCGATGTCATCACAGACGACACAAGACATGTGGTCCACAATGTAGCTCAAGACAAATTCATGTCCAAGCAAGAAGTCGTTGTTCTCCTCAAGAGGGGTGTCAGAGACGAATCGCTTATGTCCCAGAACCCCGTCCAAGTTGTCGATACACAAATTATTGGCCTTACATTAATTGCATGGGTGTTAGAGCAATTGGACATTACTCGTGTGCTGGATGTTACGATCATTATGGACATGGATATTCATCGTATTACTCTCAATCTTCATACAATGAATGTGCTGGATGTTATGATGATGCATTTGATTATGGCCCGTTATATCGACGAGGACCTGTATTACGTAGATTTTATTATCATGAACCTCCGTGTTACATTACAGGTCGTTGCTCCTACTCAGGTTACTACCAAAGTGATTATGGACATTTTGGAAATGAGTTTGTTGATCCAGCATTTGGTCCAATTTATGATGACGAGATACCAGATTCAGATGGAAACGATACAGTTTCAGATTGGGGTGTAATTCTGAGCAAATGTAAAGTTGTCACGTCAAATGAAACTGTTAACCTGGAAAATTGTACAATTTCGCGGGAGAATCCATTTGCTGCTGCACCCGAAATGATCCAAAACTATGTACCAATGAATTTGGATTATGAAGATCCACCACCAAATTATTTTAGACAAAATGGTGTAACAAATAAAAGAACTCGTATCAGTAACAAGCAACCAAGACGACTCAAGCGAAAGATAAGAAAACACACAAAAATATCGCAATAGATTAAATTAAAATGAATCTGAGACGGGAATTGATAATGAAATAAAACTTTATTCATTTTTTTTACAATTTAACAGTAGAAACAAAGTTCAGCAAATCCAATTTCATTCACTGCCTGCTGTAGACAATCGTAGAACTTCCATGTACGAATTGATTTCTTAAAATTGTCACAAAACTTTGCATTGCCACTTTTTTCAATCTAGTGTAAATTTAAATAAAATAAAATTTTAATTGTAATAACAATAAAATTAAAAAAAAAAAATGTTTTTTTTTCTTACTCCTCGCACTCCCATTTGAACATATTTATCAAAAGGATATGCCATTGTTTGAAAATCGTTACATTTAAAGCTGAAAAGTTCCATCTCTGTTTGAATTGCTTTCGTTTTCAAATTTTGAGTAATCTTTAAAATATAAAAAAAAAATTATTAAAAACAATTTCACATTAAATTGATAAATTATTACTTTAAAAGTAAAAACTATTTGATTGAATGTAAAAACCATTGTTGCATTTCCGTCATAATCTTTGAATTTGAGTAAAGCATCATACACAACACTAACACCTTCGATATATAATGTGTCTTTAACATACGCTTCTTTTGAGTTGGAAATCGCATTTCGGTTTGTTTTCAAATCGTATACGGACTTAATTTTATTAACAAATCCATCATATAAAAGAACATTTCCTTCAACGTTAAAGCCGTTCATTGTTTCACTGTTAAATTAATTTCAATTGTTAATTCCGTAGAATAAAATTTTTTAAATGTTTTACTTTATAGGAATACTTTGATCCAAAATAGGTAAATTTCCTCCTGAGACATGCTTCTCCTCGAAAATCTCAATTGTGCGTCGAATTATTTTCAGGATGTATCCTTCATAGTCGATAATCCTAAATCTGTAATCAGATTTTTTTTATAAATTTAATGCAAGTGAACTTAACTCCGATTTTGAGATAGAAATTAGGAATGAGGTATAAAAACGAATTTCTACTTTTTCATGGACTAGTCTGAAGTTCTCCACGACTTAATCACCAAGCTTATCAGCTTTGATCACAAATTTAATTAAGAATTTTCTAAATCTTAAGAGCATGTTCGGTGGATTTGCACGACTTTTTCAATTGAAATTTTTTTTCGTCGATAAAGTCGTGGAAAACTTCAGTCTAGTATCTTTAACACAATAAGTCAAAGTTGAGGTTAGGCCGCGACAAATGAATTTCAAAAGTTTTGTCCGATGCCCCTTTTGAAAAGTCAAAAAAGACGTGGGGCATAAAAAAAAAAAAATTTTTTTTGAACAGGATTTTCAATTGAAAATTCATGTTTTTTAGAAAATTTCAACAATTTTTAAATAATTATTACGTTATTGTGGTGAATTAGCCTGAAAAAAAACTAAATAAACCAAAAAAATCCAATTGAAATTCCTTTAGCAAAATTTTAAAGTCCAAAATTTTTAACGGTCAAATTTTTTTAAATAGGTTTTTATGAATTTCTGAGTGATTTCTTTGTAAACCTTACAAAAAACATTCTCAAAAGGCAATTAATTAAAAATGTAAGCAATTATACGTCTGTTATTGGTATTATTTGAAAGAAATTGCCTTAAAGACATAATCTGCAAGAAGAAATTTTTTTTTTTTTTTGCCCCCCCCATCTAACATGTAATTGGATTAGGACAAAACTTTCGATTTTCATTTGTCGCGGCCTTATTTGATTTTTTTATTTAATTTTCACACGTACGATCCAGTATATTTGAATTCTTGCCATCTTGGTTGTTCATCTTTTGATAAAATTAAATTGAAATTGAAAATTACAATGAAGAAAATTATTTTATTTAAATATTTCAATGTCATTTTTTGATCAAAATTGGTTGAAATTTAAAATTAAACTGATTAAAAGAACATTTTCTTATATAAATTTACGATTTTTTCCTATCAAATTGATAAGATTAGGCTTTGATTTTAAATTTTATTATCAGTTCTTATCTGTTTATTTCAATAACTGTCATTCACGTGATTGAGAGGATTTATTTGAATTTAATGAAAGTTTACTGAATCATCGTTGCAGGCGGTGATGTCTGAATTTCAAAATTGTTGGAAGTAAAAACCGTTATTTAACGTCGCTTGACCTGTCAAGTTTATAAAATGATGTCAGAAGCAAGCTAATTGATCAAATTCATATTATGAATCCTCATGGTCAAGAAATCCTTTAATCAATCAGAGAAGTTTAGGGAAAATTTTCAATAGCAGTGCTCTAAAAGAGGAAATTTCACTTCAAAAACTGGGATTGTCTCATTCAAAAGTGCGCATCATATTTTTTGGAGCTTCGAAACTACAATAACCAACAAACCTCGAAAATTTGGTGTTCATTAAATAGACAATTTTGGTTACTTTCTATAATTATTTTAAAATATTTCTTTATTTAAATTAAAATAATAATGTTTTTCTATTTACATTTTTATCAAATTTCATATCTTAACATAATAGTGACCTATTTAATACAATTCTACAGAGATTCATTTAACTTTAATCAAAAAAAATATCAAGAAAAAACTTTTAATGTAGTTTTCATAAAAGTTACAAAACTGGCAGTTAAATTTAACATCCGAAAAAAGGTCAATTTTAAAATTAAATTAAATCAAATAAAATTTAAACATTAAAATGAATATTTTTATACTTAAATTTATTAAATTGCTAACTAATAGGACGGACTTTATGGGGGGTAATCATTCCACTAATTTTTAAAACGATTAATCCTAAAATTATTTTATTTCATTTTATATTTTATTTAAATCATATTTAATGGTTATGGCAATTAATAATTATTATGATAATATTAATTTTATTACTCTAAAAAGTTACTTTTTATTTGAAAAAAAAAATAAAATAAAATAAAACTTATTATTAACTAAAAAATTTTCATTACAAGGCAACATTTTTCATTCATTTTGTGCGCTAAAATGTATTTAATTTTAATTATTATATACTTAAAAAAAAAAAGTTACAGGCCGGGTCGACTGTTTAATTTTGTGTGTGTTAGCTTGTGCAGCACATTTTATATCGTTACAGAACAAATTTATAAGCTAATTGTTTTAAATTGGAAAAGTTTTTGATCCCTCTCTTTTTTTCTGTAATTTTACGTGTTTCATTTCATTTTTCGTCATCATTTAAAAAATTGTGTATTTTACATTAAATTTAATTTCAAATAATATGCAAAACATGAAAAATTGACTTTTATCTATTCAATCTAATAATTAATTGATTACATTACAAGTATTTACAGAGATATTTTTTTTTACTTATGAACTTGGTAAAAATTTAAAAGTTGAATTGAAGATGAAGAGTGTTAAAAGACCTTTGGATACTATTTTTGCATTTCGTCTTTCAAGGAAACTATAGATCTGTAATGGAATTTAAATGATTTAAATTGAAATGATTAATTGAGCTTAAAATTGTGTCTTACTCATCGTTTCTTGTTGAATTTCAACTTTGTAACTAGGATTATCATATGAAACTTCATTTTTCCTTGGTGGTGTAATTGCTGCACTTTGCACGCGTCTTCTGGTAAAGATCAAAAGTAACACGAGTGTTGTGGCAATTGCTAAGGCGGCAACGCATGCAGCTACCACAAATGGACCATAATATTCGGCATTGCCCGTATCAATTATTCCAGCGTTTTGTAATTTGCCTAGGAAATGAAAATAAATTAAAATACGGCTACATTTTTTCTTGTTATTAAACACTCACCTGCTTTAGCAGCAACGGCTGGACCATTTCCTGGCCTAGTTTGAATATCAATTACATTACTTTTCTTTATGCTACCATTCGTTAAATACATCTCAATCCACAAACGATATCTTGTGCCTGGTTTTAGGTCAGCAATTAAAGTACCAGTGGTAGAATCACGTTTTGCAACTTTGAAAACGCTATTATTATGATACGATAATGAATTTGAGTGTGTGTAAAGGAAGAAGAATATAATTACATTGCAAATTAGTATGTGCATATTAAAATGTATATGAAAATTTAAAATGAATTGCCATTTATGAGTGAAAAAACTCACCTAGAATCCTCTTTGCCACTATCACTTTGGTAAATTACACGATAAATATTCACATATTTGTCCTCAGGATATGGGACACCTGACCACGTAATTTCAATGTTGGTCTGTTTAATTTTTGTCGCATTCACAACCACATCAAAATCAAATGGATTTGGTAATTGGTCTGTTGTAAAACGCAACATATCACCACCACGAATTTCGTCTCCATGTCCAGGGAAGGGGAAGAAAAATATTCCTACTTCATAATTAGTTTGTGGTTTTAAATTTTCCAACGTGTAACTTGTAAGAGTCCTATTTTAATTGTAAATTTAATGTAAATTATCATTTTTTAAATTTAAATCTCATGAATCACCTGTGAATTAACGGTGTAGCATCATAAACCATGCCATCCCATTCCTTGTATCGCAATTGAATGCCATCAATTAATTCCAACTCATCATCCAAAAGTTTTCTCCATGTAAATTTCACAAATGTTGAATTAACTTCAGCTGCTTTGAGATCTGGATCATCAATTGCTTCGAGCATGGGTTTGGGTGAAACGTGTGTTGTATCGATTGGTCTGAAATCTGGCATGCCTTTGAAGGGTGGTGTCCTTACTTTATATATTTTACTTGCAGGACGTGAATCCAAATGGAATAATTTTAGGAAAATTTTGATTTGATATTCTGTATCAGGTTCTAAATTAGGCAATTCAAATTCCAATTGTGTTGTTTCAATGATATCACCGGGTGGAGCGAACACCTGTGAATCCCAATTTGCTGTGTTGTTGTCTTTGGTGCTTGTGTACCGCAATTCAACTTGACCTTGAAGTTTCTTGTAAACTTCAGGCACGACAAAAATAATGCGGATTGTACGAGAATCAACCGGTTCAATTGAAATGACTTCCAAATCACTTTGCAAAATATTGGGTGTGAACGGATTGAAGCCTTGACCTGGAACCACTATGGAAATAAAATAATTAAATTAATAGCGAACTTTAACATTGAAAAGAAAATTTTTATAATTTTAAAATAAAAAAGCATAGCGAAGTAACATTTAAATTCACTTAGACATAATACTAAATAAAACTACGAAGAATTTAAATTTTCAAAATTAGTTCGTGCCATAAATTGATATTAAATTAATGTGAAAAGGAGAACTTGTTAATGAATATTAAAAGCAAACAAAAAAAAAAACCAAAACCAAGCTTAATTCAAAATAAAATGTGAACCTTGTGCAATTTGTTGTGGATGTTGCGATGATGGTGGTGGTCCTTGACCAAATTGATTATAATTAGGTGGCACTTGACCAGTATGAATATAAACAGTTGGATTTTGAACTCCAGGACCTGTATTTGCATCGGCTGCTCCTTGAATTTGTTGCAACAAATGTTCAATTCTGAAGGGGTGTTGTGGTGAAATTCCAAAAACATTGTACAATTCTGGTGGAATTGCCTTATCAAATGACTGCTGTGGTGATTGTTGTTCCTGGGAATTTTCATTGCCATACATGTTGGTTTGATATTGCGTTTTGCTGGTATCTGGATTGAAATATCCAGGTCCAGGATGTCCTGGATGAATTCTTTCGTCCTCGTAATTGTGAATGCTGTATTTGTCATCGCCAGCTCCATTTAAAAATACGTTATTAATTGCATCTTTTTTATTTTCCTCTTTTGGATATTTTTTGTATGGTTTTTCTTGGATACCCTTTGGTGGTTTTCCATCAATTGTGGGATAAAATCCATCACCTTTCTCTTCTTGTTTCTTGATTTCTTTATTGTCAGTGAAAATTATTTTTGGTGATTTGGTTGGCAAGAAAACACCTGGTTGTGACGTAAATTCTTTAATGTCGTTCCCTAAAAGGTGTTTTTAATGATTGATGAACAAACAAACAAAAAATTATATAAAATAAATGATGAGACACACACAAAAAGCAAGTCAATTTTGCAAAATTTGTGAAAGATGCAACAATTTAGTCATAAGTAAAAGTTTGACAATTAAATCAGAAAACAGATAAATTTATCTTAAAAATAATATTTAGGATAAAATTTAAGTAATTTAATTTTATAGAAGCATGCATTTACACTTATTTATGTGAGTGTTTAAAATAATAATAATAAAAAATAAAGTGATTAAGTCCCATTCTAATGATAGATTTTGCAATTTTGATATTCAGTTTTAATTATTTAACTTACCATCATTTTCGCTACATTGCCAATATTTACAACAATCATCATCAGGGAGGTTATCAAGTCGGGCATCTCTTGGATCGCACTGTAAATTGGCTGGAGGAAGAGCTGGGACAGGTGGACAAGCTGGACGACAATCAACTTTGCCTGAATAAAATAAAATTGTATTAAAAGAACGAAATTTATGGCATTTTATTTTAATTTTACCCATTTCACAGAAACAATGTTGATCACATCCCGTGATATTCTTAGGAATTTCTGTCCAATTATCAAAGAACATTCCATTGTATTCACATGTTCCATTATCAACACATTTCATTCGCTCAGGACAACATTTCGGTGCAATAGCTCTAAATGTGGCTGGTTCTGGTTCCCATTTAAGACAATGTGGATCAATTACATCCAAGCCAAATGTTGATGGACATTCAATTTTCGAGCAATGTACACCATTTGCATCACAAAAACAAAATGATTCACACTCATCATAAAATTGATCTCCAATGTTGTGAGTTTTTCCCTTATATTCACAACTTGTGGCACCAGTTATTTTTTCCGTTGTCACCGATGATGTGTTAATTGGTTTTTCTGGTTCGACTTGTTCATGCTCATCATCATCTAATTTGACATCACAATATTCTATCTCACAACATGCATCATTTGGATTCTTTAATTTAACACAGTGTTCGGAGTTTTCTGTTCGATTTGATGGCGGACATCGAGGAGTACATAACATTTCACCACTTGTTTGACAAATACACACCTTTTCACAGCCCACTTCAATACGTGTGTTAACTTCATATGTCCGATTATTGTATTCACATTTAACCAGTGGAACAACAGTTGGAGAATCTGTTACTGGAACACCGTCTAACACCTTTTCTGTCTCATCCGAGGAAAATGCGCGTGATTTTTCTATTAAAATGAAAAAAAAAATAATACTTAAAGTACTCACAAAATTAAAACTAATAATAAACCTCACCTTTTATCAAATCCTCTTCAGTTTTATTTGCGTTACTATTTTCACATACCAACATATCACAACATTCATCATCATATGCCTTTATTGTACAAGATGGATCATCAATTTTCTGTCCACGTTTAATAAATGGTTTTTGACAGATATCCTCACATTTCCATTTACCACCATACTTACATTCGCATCTCTGTTCACAATTATTATCGTAGACATCACCAACCTGTATAAATGGGAGAGAGAAAAAAAAATTCACATATAATATATAAATTATTCATGTAATGCATACATATTGCACTAAAATACAATCAAATCAACTATTTCCATATAAAATTCTTTATCCGTTAAAAAGGAAAGGAAAAAAAAACATATATTGAAATGTATTGACAAGATAGATTATTTTTTTTTTAGCTCCTCCAGCTATCAACTTGCAATGAGGAGAGAGAATCTTTATAATGTCGTTACAAATCCATAGGTTACATTTTAAAGACACATTTTATTCTGTTTTGCATATTTTATCATTAGATGTAATGTAACAAAAAAAATGTTGAACGTGATCGTGAATGATAATCAAAAGTGCATTTCCATTAAATTAATTGAAAACTTCAATTTACTTTAAATTTTGATGGACTAAAAATTTCAATGTGCTAAAAATCTGAATGTCCGTTAAATTTGGATGGACAGACAGCACCCAAACTGGTCAATTTTTTTCAAATCGACAGTTAAAAGCGTTAAAAAAGTTTTATGTTGAAAAATTATGTGGAGGTGACAGATTCAGGTCTAATATTCATTTTTAATGTACAAACAGATCAATACACATTTCAAATTAAAATGCCATCCATGTTCGCGATGAAATGGATAATAATCCTTATAATAATAATAATAATAATAATAATAATAAAAAGATTCGAAACAATACTTTTTCTTCATATCAAAGTAAATTTCATCTGAATTGTAGTTTTTCTTAAAATTTATCACTAAATTGCATGACATACAAAAATTTTGACATCCTAATACAGAGAAAGAGCAACGATAAAAAAATAGGAAAAAAAATAATGTTTGAAAAATTGTAAAATAATTCTGCACGTTATAAAAAAGTGTAGGTAAACCGCTTAAAATTTCAGACAGTTTAAATTGTGGTGTAAGCTCAAAAGATGAATTTTAATATTGTAGCTCATCATACACACTAAGATATCTTTCAAAAATGAACAATATACATAATGTATGTTAAAAGGAATATAAAAGTAATACATCAATAATCTAGTGAAAATATATAGCTAAATTGCATGTAAAAAGTTTTTTTTACTCTCCTTTTAGTACTTTTTAGATGTAAAATAAAGTGAAAATGTTCATTTTTTTACATTTAAAAAAACTGCATTTTTTTCTTAAATGTATGAGCTTCCATTTTAAAATAAAATATTTTTTCTTAAAAAAAATAAAATGAAAAAAATTGGCTTTTGATGTTTTTACTGAACATTTTACTATTATCATAATAATAATAATTTTGTCGTTGTTGTTGTTGTATTTGTGTTTGTTTTAATACAAATTCCAAGCTAAAAAGATGTTTAACGAGCTTGTCAAAGATGAAAATTGGTGAAAACGTAATATCATATTAAAGACTTAAAAGGATTTAAGAAATTGGAAAGAATTTTCAACACTTTATTTTTGTCCATGTGATCATATTGCATACGTTCAGGAGCCAAAAAGCAAAGATCGACATTTCGTACGATTTTCTTCAAAATTTACGCTAAACTTAACTTTTACAAGACGATCGACTGCGGGCTTTCTGCCAGATTGCCCGTATGGCCAATCCATCACTAACACAGACTCGATAAGGAACGTTCAAAATTGGTCAATTTGACAAAAATCGTTTGAATCCGTTGACGATTATAAAATGCATTGCATAAATTCAGGTTTTTTTCTAAAAATTAAAGTCAAAAGCGTATTTTCTCACATTTATGGAAGAAATTCATTTAAAAGGTTATTGTTACCTGATCCATACCTGATGGAATATATAAAAAATGACCACGTCATGACAGGAATAATTTTTTTCTGTATCATCTTTGTCTGAAATTCATAACATTTTTTGTTCTCTCTTCATTTTCATGATAATCTCTTATATCATTATCATAATAAAGTGGTGCTACACAGCTAAACTTTAGACATTTTATGCGTACTTGGAATATTAAACATCATTTTATTATCCTGCTTAAACTTTATTATTTTATTTTTTTTATTATTTGCAACTCACAAACAAGAAAATGACAACACTATCTTTAAAAAAATATGAGAATACAAAAAAAAAAAGGAAAAATAACTATAACAACAAAGTAACGCAATTTTCAAACGAGCCTCTCTGAAGTAAATCAAGATAGCACACTGTTATTCTTGGAGATCGTCTTTTCACATAAAGAAAAACATTATTAATGCTGCATGCACACAAACTCATCCATTTTAATAATAATAATACTATTCGTGCTTTACATTAATCTATGAATACAATATAAGACTCTTTACTCTGAAAATAATAATAATAAAAAAAAATAACTCAGTTCATACGGGCGCGAAATGAAAGAAGAAATATTGAAAAAGAAAAAAGGGTCATGCACATAATAACCTTGTGCAGCATTAAGTAGCCCTACCCATAAATTACTTATATTTTTTTTTATTCATCTTTTTTATTTTACACAAAATAGTTACAAGAATCATCTCTTCATCGTGTGTCTGAGTCTATCTATCTTTATCTCTTTTTTTTATGTATGCAAACGTGGACAGAAGAATAAAAAGAACAAAAAAATAATTTTTTTTCACCTTTTCATATTTTTGCAAGCAAATGTGAAGTATCATCATCTTGTTAAGTCTGTTACACACTTTTGAACTTTACAGTATAAAAAAAAATCATATTCAGATGCACATTAGGGGATTTAAAATTATTAGCTCAACATTTTAATAAAATGATATCCTAAGGTTTTTTTTATAATAGTTTTAATTGTTTTTGGACTCAGGATGCTTTCTTTTGCAATACAAAGCAAATCAATGCAGGAGATGCAGAGGAATCTCTTCATAATTTAAATTACAGTTATTTTTTTTTCAACATTTCACTAAAGTACTGCACAAGATCTGCAAATGCAAATTATAGTTGATACAAGAAACGAATTTTAAAGATAGTTTTATGCCCATTTCATAGCAACCTGGATAAAATTCATATGGTCATGATTAAATGCAAGAGAGAATGTTGATGTGAATTGAAGTGGTTTTTTGAGTGGCAGCAAGGTACTCTTATCATGTAAAGGTATGTAATGTATTTTTCCCAAGAGTACACGTATTTGCAATTTATAGAACAAGGTTCAGTTTTTTTTCTACTACTCTTGTGTGACTGTGTGTTTGTACGAGTAGATTATTAAATGATTTTATATGCAACCAAAAACACTCACAAAATCACTTGACTCAATTTTTTAAAATGTTTAAAAAAAATTAATATGAAAAAGTAGCCAAAGTGCACCATGTGGTAAATGTTTGTGTTGCAATGTGTTAAAGACATCAAAGGTATATAAATTTTCATATTTATTGCTTCTGATCGACTTGAATAAATTACAGAAGCCATTTAAGCCTTAGGAAATGTGTTACAAGAAAAAAAAGAGATAAAATTGTTTGAATTAGAAGAATTACGTTTAATACAGAAAAAAAATCAGTTGTTTTGGCTTGCATGGGAAAAATTCGTGAAGGTAATTTTAAATTTTTATAATCAGAAAATAATTTTCTCCATTCATTCTCCTTTTCTGTTTGATTTGTTTCTGAAGCTGAACAATTTGGGGCGGTGAAATCTGAAAGCGTGAAACTTTGCCATCAGGACAACGAAGGAGTTTTAGGAATCAGGATCGTCATGTCTTTTTGAAGTTAGACCATTCTTCAAATCGTAGAAAAGCTAAGGTTCGCGACTAAGTCCAAGGTACATACATATCGAAACAAGGGTAGCAATCGAAAGTTTTGAAAGGAAAAAAAATTGATCATTTTTAAAAATTAATTGGAGTGAGGTCAACGTTCGATTTCGCTAAAAAGCAACAAAAAAAAATCACAAAATTCGTTTCTTTAAATAGACAGGTCAATTAACCCAATAAAATATCGTAAATTTATTACAGCAAAAACTTTTTTTACTGTCAAAACATTAAAAATTCGCTAAAAACAACAAAAAAAAAAGATGTTTCACGCTTCACAAATTTTCTATTTTTTTTGTCTTTCTGTTTTAACATACTTTGTATATTTATCACACACCTTATAAATTTTCTCATCTAGACATTTAACATTAGACATCTTCTTAATTACACAAAGATTAAGTAATATAAATGATATACTTTTTTTATCATCATTATTATTTTTATTATTATTATTCTTCATCATAGTAATTAACCGTGTGAAAATGATGAGAAAATTATTTTTATATTCAAATGTGGTAACAAAGCGTTACGAACCTAAGCATGCATAAATATACATTTTTGCTATATCTAAACAACACAAAAATAATGGTCGTGTTTTGTAATTAAATCTGTATCAAAGTAATAAAATTCTTTCTTTAAATTTATTTCTTGCTACTTTTTTCGTGGGTTTTTATAGACACACGCGTGCCTTTTTATGTGTGTTCAGTATGAAAATGAGGTTAGGGTCACAGACACATTTTAAAGTAATTAACAAAAAAAAAGTACATTGTTATGTTTGTGTTATGATGTCGTTTTACATTAAAATTATTATCAAATAACGTAATTGAAATAATTTTGCACGTTCTCAAAAAAACCTTACAGTTAAATAAAATAACAATATAATTTAAAATGTAAATAAACATTTTGATGAAAATGCACTCGAAAATTATGGTTCAAGTCAACAGAACAAAAAACCAACATTTAATGAGACTAAAAACGGTTTAACATCTCTCTCAACTTTTCTGACAAATCAAGTAAAATAAATTTTACTGCACAACCGGAAACTAAATAGTTTATTTCTAAGTTTCCTTACTTTTGTATATAAAAATTATGTGAATTTTGTTGCTTTTGTTCATGTTTTATTGTAAAATTTTAACATTTTAGCACAACACACACTGAAAACATTAAATTCTTAAACAAGCATCACGACAGCTTTATATTTGCTGTTTCATTTCAACTTTAAGCATATGACATGGTTACGTGAGTAAATTTTCGACTGAATACATGAAAATGAAACGAAATGATTATTATTATGAAATGTGTAAGAAAATATGGAAGTAGAACATTAATTTGTGGAAATTTTTTGATGATTACAATTGTGTTTATTACATTTAAATAATATTTTATTGTTATGCTGATGTTAAATTTGCAGAATTTCAGCAAATATGCAGTAATTATCTTAAAATAATGATGATGATGGTTGTTGAATCGAAAAAAAATATCATCATAATTTTGGGTTATACTTGAAATTTAATTAAAGATCCGTTTTGTATTTATTTTGGTGATATTAAAAATTAAATTTTGTTTTGTGTGTTTGTGATTTAAAGTAAATATTTAATCTGTGTTGAATAAAGAACCAATTCATTGTTGAATATTTTCTTAGATGCCCAGTTGCAAGGAAACGGTTCAATTTTCACAGGACATAACGAAATTTTGACATTATCGAATGTCATTGTATCAGAATTGCCTCCTCATACTGGGTAAGCAGATAAAACTTGGCAGCTAATTTTGTATAGATATACATACGGAAACGTCAAAAATTCTGTACGTAAATAGAGATTGTCAAACTTTCACCTGCGTATCCAGTTAAGCAGAATTGACTCCTGGAATTCACATCTTAAATTCCGACAGGGAATGAATCTTTTCAAATAATAATATTCATTATTAAATAATCTTCGATTCATGTAAAATATATTTTTTTTTATTATATTTTGAACAAGTAAATAAAAAATAATGGCTTAGTTGTTTAGACAACCATAATAATAATAAGTGAGATAGGTAGCAAAAGATATAAATTTTATTAAAGAAAAAAATTAACAATGAAAAATAATTCGATATTGATTTGAAACAATGCATAAAATGATCAGATTTAAGAGAATCATTTTACGTCATATAAAACACAGTGAGTCAAAAATAACTTGTATCTTTGAATCGGACGGTATTGAAAAATCTTTCTCTTTCATGGCGTTCTCACACAATCTCTTATTTTTACATTTTGTGTGGCTTTTGTAAGACTTTAGAGTTAGGTTAGGTTTTACAAGGGCACCACCGCGGTCTCAAAGAGTCCTATTGTTCAAGTTCTAGAGTTCAACTCTGTGTCATTTTATAGACTTTTCAATATTTGAATTCTTTAACCTTGTTCAATTTCAATAAATTGAGGTCAAATTCCAATTTTGTTCCACTCAAAACCTCAAGTAGTTTTTAACGAACAGTTCTCGCCTTATACATTTAAGAGATACAAAACAAAACACATCTCTTGTATTTTTATTTTTATTTCATTTTTTCTTTTTAAAATAAAATGCTTCTTGCATAATATGCAAACAAATTTGTGTGTGCAAACAAAATTTATCTTTATTTTGTATAGCGAATCTGTATCTCGTATAAAAATATTGGCTTAAAATGCTCTTTTTCTGCCGTTGAGAATAGAAAGGAACTTTTAAAGTAAATCGTAATATTTGCATATATTGCTTCATGAAATGCATCAGTTTGTAAGACATTTTATTTATTTAACAATATTTGTGCAAGTGAGTAAGGTTCGTGAATTTGTATTGAAATTGAACACTTTTAAAGGATTAAATGATTTTTATTGATCAATATTTTTATATTTCAAGATATCTAGATTAAAATAACACTTGAAAGAACATTTCAATGTTCAATATAAAACAATTTGGTCAAAAAATGCCATCACTTTGAATGTTAATAAATGAATAAAGAATCACTTTAGTTCACGGATGAATGTTCAACATTTTTTACATTACATCATATTTTACATTATATAAATTTTGGAATGATAGAAATTTATCAACAATGAAATGAAATGAAAAAAATAATAAAATAAATATTTTTGTTGTTACCTTATATAAAATTCCACTTTTAGTACAAATATCGTCTGAGATAATATCCTGCTGATTTTCTGTATCGTGATGTGACCGAGACGAATGTTCATCATCAAAATTCTCATTGTGAGTTAATGTCGATGAGGAATCAACAGTCGATTCATCATGCTTAGCAGTTGTTGTGCTTTCTGTTGGTGTGGTAATTGGAATGTTTTCAGTGTTATTATAATTAGTACTAGTGTTGGCATTTTCTGTAGAACTGGACAATTTGATTGCTTCAAGCATTTTTTCTGTTGATTGTTCTTTGACAATTGTTTCATTATTATTATGACTCAATGGTTTCACTTCTAAAATTGACAAATCAATTGCTCTGCCTTCTTTAGCTTCTTTATTATCGTTATTTGTTTGAATTACTTCTACAGGTGATTCAGTCTCATCATTCATTGAAATTGTTGTTACTTTGATTTCATCCTCACCACCTGGCATAAGTGTTGTTGAAACTACCTCATCTATTTCGATATCTTGATTTTCAGAAATTGGTTTTGTTGTTGTTGTTGTTTGCATGTTATTACTAAATTCAATCTTGTTACTTTTATCTGTACTTGTTGTTGTTATTATTATTTCTGTTGTTACATCAACATTTTCATTTTGTTGGGTGTGAGCAGTGGTGATGGCTTCTGTACTTGTATCTGTTTCTTTTGTCGTTTTCTTATTATCTTTTTCATCATCCAACTTTTTGCTTTCCATTTTATTTTCAATTTCGTCCAATTTGATAAAAGTAGAATTTGATTTTGATGGAATTGCTGTCGTCGTCGTCGACATTGTTGTTGTTGTTGTTGGATTAGAAACTGCTTCAACATTTTCATCAACTCTTGTTGTCGGCGATGATGATGACGATGATTCTTCTGTTATTGTTGATGATATTTCTTGTGTGTTTGCTTCTATGGTAACATTTATGTCTCGAGGTGATTCGGTTTTTGAGTTATTTAAATGTTCTAAAGGCACTACTTTTAATGGATCTATTGTGGTTGATATTGTATTTTGTGTGGTAGATGATGAAAATGAAGAAGTATTTGCATTATTTTCGTCTTCATTTGTTACTGTTGTTGGCAAAAATGGTTCAGATGTGGTTTCACTCACAACTGTAAAGAGAAATTTGAAATAAAATTATATAGATAGCAACAAAAAAAAAAGAAAACGAAAAATAAATAAGACGAAGAAGAATAAGTTATATATTGAAATGTTTACATAAATTGTGGTAAAAAAAGGAAAATCAAACACAAACGCCAATTTAAATATCAAATGTATAAATTTTCCATTATTCAGAAAAACATGTCCTTTTAAATATTGAATGTGTAGGCATATCATATAGATATAGAAGGAATTTTAATCAATATAAAATCATTTTTGTTGATTTTCATTTGAAACAAAAAGATTTTTTTTGTTAAATTAATTTTAATTGATTGAATTTCCCTTTTTCTCGTGGTATCATTTTTCAGAAACAAATTTTTCATGGAATTATTGTAATTTATCAATTTTAAATTAATTTTTATCAATATTAACCCATTATTTTGCATAGATCGTATATTGGCCTTAACAATGTTCGGTGATCATAAAAATCGATAAAGGAATTCCTTGAAGGTTACTTTTGCAGGATGATTACTGGAATTTTTGTCCAGAGTGGATTCATTCAACACTTTTCAATACTTGTAATGAATTGGTAAAATATTTCATAAATGCAAAAATGAGTTTTTGCCAATTTTATTCTTTCATTTCAATTTTAATAAGTCATGTGGGCTCTAATTTAAAACTTTTTTAAGGTGAAGGGGAAATAATTGGTTTCAATGAAATTAAAGTCATGTTTTAACCGTCACGCTTAATATTATGCTTTAAAAGCAACAAAAATGAATCATAATTATTAAACAATACCGAAGAAAAAAAAAATCAAAAAAAATACCGGTTGTGATTTTCTATCAAACTCACCAGTCAACTATACATTTAATCTTATTAGAAGAAAAAAAAACAATAATAACTTTTAATACTTTCAATCATAATAATATTACTCTTATCTTATAATACATTTACTATTTCTTTTTTTCTAAATCTTGTTTACCATTTGTGTTCAGGAATGCGTAATAACTAGGTCCATACCAGACATTTACGTTATTATAAAGACTGGAAATGCAAGCTCTGTTCACATACAAACATAATAATAATCTTTCTTCATATAGAATGAAAAAAATAAACAATAATAACATGAAAAAAAAATAAAATATATATTTTACCTGTTATTTGTATGGAAAAAAAAGTTATATAAACTAGTATTAATATCTGTAATATGTTGTTTACCTATATATTTATTCCATTCAATTTCATCTGATTTAACACTTTTATATTATTATTATTAATATTTATTGAATACGTATACGATGTTTTCTTTTCATATTAGTTTAATTTTTATTATTTTTCTGGTTTGTGCATTAAAAATAATTTTATTTTGTAATATTTTGAATCAGACTTTTTAATTGGAAAATGGTTTAGTTTTCAACATTAATTACGTTTAAATGTGTCATTTAACAATCTGAATAGAGTCTTTAATTTAAATTGGCCATGATCAAAATTGGCCACCTTTTTGAATTTCGGTAAATTTGAAAATAAAAAGCATTGCTTTCTCATGGAGGATCATTGTAATCTTAAATTTAAAGAGTCTTTTATCATTTAAAATCAAAATATCGAGAATTAAATCGATATAGATAGTTTTAAATTAAGTTTTAAAAAATGTCCAAATTTTGACTTAAAAAAATGAAAATAACCCCATTTTTGAATTGAGTTATTTAAATGCAAATATGTAAGGAACCTAATTTTTTTTCTTACATATTTCAAGATTACAGTGTTAGCTTTAAAACAAGCTAAAATATACTTAATTATCTTTAGTTTTAACAAAGTTATTACTAAAAACGTGTGATATGGAATTGATTTAAATTGGCCATATGGATGGATTTAAATTGGCCACCTTCTAAAAATCAAGAAAAATAATAGATAAAACTGTTTTTTCTTTATATTTTCACTTGTAAGACACCAGAAATATTTAGCACAAATAAAAAGCTTTCAATTAATATGAAATTAATCAAAATATTTACTATGGTAGTAGGATTTTAAAAAAAATTAAATAAACCAATGTAATTACATAATAATTAACACTTCTAGGTATTTTTACATAAACAAATTGGTTTTTTTATGAATAAAATCATATAATTTATTTATTTTAGACAAAATCTTTGGAAAAATAAAATAAAAAAATTATGAACCACATATTCATCAATTTTCCATGCAAAGTTGACCCAAAATTCGAGTTGGCCAATTTAAATCAGAACACTGGCCAATTTAAATCAATGGGTGGCCAATTTAAATCAACCTTATTTTCCATTATTTTTCCTATTTTCATTAACATATTGTTAAATATCCTTATTTTAACCCAAAATTTGATTCATTTGTGATCTTTTAAACCCAAGATCAATGAATTTGCTCAATTAGATCAAAATTTATAGCAAAAATAAAAATCGACTTTGACATTGTTGTCCAATTTTAAATCAATTACTCTAATTAAAATACAATTTAAACGCATTATTAATTTAATTAGTAATATTATGACGGAAAATTTAAATCTGATTGAATTTTTATGAGGCATTTCATTTTGAAATGGCGATTAAATTTATTTATTTTTTTTTAAAATCAATCCATCAGAACGAAGGAGATTTTTATATTAAGCCAATTTTCTCGATTCACAATTTTTGATATTGATAGATTTTGTATAGTTGGATATAATACAATTTAGAGTCACTTTAGAAGAATCTGTAAAACCATGATTAGTTCAAGCCAAAAATCAACGATGGACTGGGAATATTTAGAGAAACTTTGGTAACCAAACCAACAATGGACTAGGAATACTTAGTGAAACTTTAGTTGGACCATCTTTTATCCGTGAAACAATCGCTAGTAAACGATATCTTGATATGATGATAAAAAGAGGTAAGGCAACTGAACCAGGCTGGGTATCCTTTGTATAATCATGGATGGATGAATCTCCAGAATCGAGTGTTTTCTGAAAATTGGATTGAAGGAATGAGATCTATTGATTGACAGTCGCCAGATCTTCCATCATTGGATTATAATGCTAAACTGTTTAAAATAGATACATTGTTTAATGAACTTCATTTTGTGAATCAACTATCTTTTGACCTTCGCCTTATGTTTTTTACAATATATAAAAGCATTAACTTCATCTTCCTGATTTTGCTAGACTCTTATGAATCTGTGAACACTTCTACACTGTAAGTTAACGCCTCACAGTACAAATTGATTTGGTCCGGAGACGGAGATCTTTGATTAACGCTTACAGGGCTTTTGATGAATTCCATTTTTAACGCATTTCCTGTTAATCTGGATAAAAAATTCGAATATTATGCGGGGCTTTTTGCGGGCGTGTATCCTTTTGTTTGTAATTCTTTTCTTATTTTTTTTTTTTGAGCAAACTCTTTTCATTCTTTTTTAAAATTTCTATTAAAAGTCAAATTTTTAGAATAGTCTTAATTAATTTTATCGAATTATCAAATCAAACCCACTCTTATTTGAAATGATCCTTAATTATATTATTGTTACTATACAAAAAAGTGATATGATTAATTTATGACATATTCTCAGTATATTTATTTTGCAAGTTTTAAAATCATTTCAAAAATGTATGGGGGCTTAACAGATTTCATTAAATATAAATGACACACCTCAATAGACAAAGTTATTTAACAATATAATAAATAGAAGTTATTAAATATATTAAAGCAAGTTATTATTACAAATTTAGACACATTCAGAAAGTCTAGTCAAGCCATTTATTTTGATTTTAATTTTATTTTACACTCTTTATTTTCTAGCCCTAGAGGTAAATTTATTTTTGATTTCATTCTAGACTAATGTTATTAATTCTTGTTTTCATAATCCTATCATTGATATTTTTTTGTTGAATCATCAATAAAAATTATAATTTTAATTAATTGTGCCAAAGGGTGAATTTTGTTTAAAATAGAACAGAAAAATATTCAAATTTAATCTCTTCTTCAATTTTGTTTTAAACTTCAAAGAAGTATTTTTCCTTTGAATGACCATTTTTTATTATGCTCATTTATTTTATTTTAAGAAACCCACACAATCATTAACACGCTTACCAAAAAAAAAAAATGAGCAAGAACAAAAACATGCCAGGTCTTAACTGATCATTTCGACGAATTTTTTGGTTACATCATCGTTTAAGTATGATGTTTCCCAGAAAAAAAAATGCGAATTTCGGTTTCTTTTACCTGTCATCACTCAACCAAACAATTAAATGGAACAAGGAAAACATTAGGAAATTATCTCCAAACATAATATTTTGATATCAATCATTTATGAGGGAAAAAAACTATAACATATTTTTCGGAAACTGTTTACTTTTTTTTGTTGGGCTTGTAGGTGTGTGTAATAAGGTTCTGAGACAAGAAACAAATGAAGAACATGATGTTAAACTAGTCATCATCATAAATTCATTATTTTGATATACATTCGTTATTAATATGAAACATAAATATTTCTTACTTTTATTATTATATTTTGAATCATAACGCGTGTAAATGAAAATTTGTTTGTGAGATTTAGTGTGTAGGATTCAAACCTAACTATGAACATGGAAAAAGATTGATTGCCTTCCACAACATGCACTGTTATTAAAAGAGGTATTTTTTTTGTTTTTTTTTTAAATACAGTACAAAGATTGTCTCGTCTTATCAGCTCCTTCTTTTTCTTTCCATAATTTGAACATGAATGAAAATATCTGACATATAAATTTACACATTTGAATGTTAAGTATATAAGATTCACTTAAATCTGTGTTAAATTGTTGGTTGAGAATTTTATTCTACATACAAAACATAAAAAAATGCGAAAATAAAAAAAAATGTCATGACAACGTGATAAACTTTATCTTGGTGTTTATTATGATACATTATTAAAAAAAAATATATAACAAAATATTTTGTTTATTTTTTTATATTTTTTTTTTAAAAATAAATCTTGCATTATTATAATGATTTTGTATCACATTTTACTTTACACTTTGAAACAGATTTATGAAAAAAAATAATTTATCATCAGAAAATTTGAAGTAAGTACGACGATCTCAGCAATGTAATCAATTATAAATATAAGCACTTAATATATAAATTGAGTACGCAGACACTTTTTTTCTTGCTAAATCCACTTTAATCCTTTTTTTTATTATGATACATTTTTTTTCACTTCATAATAATTTCGTGAAATCCAAATTTGTGAATCATTATCCGGTTTACCGGCGTAATTCTTAGAATGAATAAATAATATTCTTTTTTAACGTACGCATACTTCTTGTGATTATTTTTTTTTTGTATTGTTGTGCTTGTATTGTTATTTAAATGAGAAAGAACTTAACAATTCATTGACCGATGACTAACTTTACGTTGAAATGAGATCTAAATCATATCTCTTTTTTTTTGTGCGAATTTCTTTTGAATTCTCATTCATTTGAGGTGGGAGACGTTAAAAAAAAATCTTTTTAAGTCAATATTATTTTAAAAATTCTTTGATCAAGTTATTGTTGGTCTTTTAAGCTGATTTCATTTAAGATTTTGATTGAAATGTGGTAGTTTTAGATTGGCATACCAAAAATTTGATGAAAAATCGGGACTAGTGAAATAAAAAATCGGGATTTTGAAAGCAAAAAGCAGGACAGTTTAAAACTATTCATTTTTTACTAGACTGAAGTTATCAACGACCTCATCAAACTGCTTTACAGCATCGAGGAGGGATTTTCGAACCCCCAGGGCCCTCCCCGACACTCTCGTAGGGCATCAACGACCCTGACTTTCTATTTTTTGCTGTTTTTAAACTTTTTTCTTCGTGTAAATCACAAAATCAGCTCTCAGCGCCCTCTGGAGTGTCCTATCGAAAACCTAGATACAAGACGCTGTATTTTTTGGTTCTCTATCGATCTGCATACTCATCAATGACTTATTCCTTGGAAAATATTTCAGGGATGTCTGAAAACCATAAGTTCATAAAAAACCCTCTCAGCGCCAATCAATCCAAAACTCAGATTCAAGACGCTGTAACTTTGGTTTTTTATTCGATCTGCTTACGCATCAACGACTTTTTCCTTGGAAAATTTTTCAGGAAACTTTTTGTTTTAAGGTTAGTTCTTTTTCCTGACTTGCCTTTAAAAAAGACAAATCGGGAATCGGGACATTCAATCAGAAATTGGGATTGTCCCATTCAAATGGTATCCCTACGTTTAGTTCTTATGAATGAAATCACCATCCTTTAATCACCACAATTTATGTAATTTTAATATTCATATTTTGTATGTTAACAAAATTTCATCAACTCACCTTCTTGCTTGTCTTGACACGATCCGTATCCAGTGCAAATTAAAACTATTATTAGGAAAACAATTCCATTTAATAATGTAAATTTTTCTTTATACATTATGAAAGTGTGATATAATATTTTCCTTTTTTTGTTACACTTTAATTTTATTTTATTTTATTTATAAATTAAATTAACATAAATAATTATTATAATAATAACTTTTTTTTTAAAAAAGGTATTAAATGATTAAAAATTTAAATAATTATTTCACTTTTTTTTTTAATTCCACTTATGTTAATTAATATTTTTTTAATAATTTAATCAATGAAATGCTTATTTTACATAAAACCAAATAATAATCATGTAAAATGAATCAATGATTTTTTTTGTATACATTCATGCATTTACGAGAATTCAGCAGGTTGTTTGTGATGTTGTGGTTGAACACGTAGACATTTTTCCGCGTGTAATTTTTGTAATAATTTTTTTTTTTTAACTGTGTGATGATTGTGAACATTAATTTTTTATCACATTATTATTATTTTTTTATATTTAGCACATCGTATAATTTTACTTTTTTTTTATAACATTTCTTTTGTTATTAATTTAATAATTGTAACACATTTTATGTCATCAACATTATTATTATTATTATATTGTTTTATTATTTTACTTGGCACTATTCAACTGTGAGGAGAAAAAATAATAATTAAAAATTTAATTTAGTTGTATAAAAAGGCTTTTGTACAATTTTTCTTTTATTATCTTATTATTATTTTAGTTTTTTTTTCATTTCATCAAATAATAATAAAAAATAATACTAAACGTGCCTTTGCAGTTTGTTACGAGTGACTAAACCATGATTCCACTTGTTGAATTTAAAACCGTATTATACTTTCCTTCATAACTGGTTTCTTTAATAAGTATAATAATAAATACAACACACATACAAAAAATTTATATATATGTATATTCCTTTCTTGTACAATTCTTGTTTTTTTTTATATTGTTGTTCTTGCTTTTTGTCTGTACGATCACTATTATTATTATTTTTATTATGATTATAAAAAGTGGTGAATGTGTATACCAAATAGGTGTATAAAATAATGTTCCACGTCGTCGTCGTTGTTTTATATATGTGTGTTTATTATTATTTTATTTGCTTTTTGATTTATACACTATCACTGTGTGAATTTTATTGCTTGCTTTGATGTTTAAATGTATGAGTGTTAACAAAAACCGGTCTCTTTTACAGCATGTCTTTGTATTTTAACTGCAATTAAAAAGAAATGTGAAAGAAAAAAATTTCATTAATAAATCCAAATAAATTCAAAAAAAACGTTAAAATATTTTAAACATTATTTAATTACATTTAATTCATAATCATTATTTTTAAATAATAATATCTGAAATTCAAATGATCAATTAGCCATTATAATAATAATAATTAAAAAATTATTCTCATTACATTTCAATGCAATAAAATGACGTATTCTTGTATCACATGATCATACACAACACTCATATACAAAAAATAACCCCAGAATGATTCATTTTGAAAAGTGAAATGAAATATAAATAAAATTCTTTCATACTTCGTTAATTTACTTTCAGTTGAAACAAAATTTTAAAAGCAAACAGACTTTTCAATTTAAAAAAAAAAGGAATGTTTGTTGTCATACGTGTTGAAACTGTCTGTCTAGCATTTATACAAATATAAATTACCATTAAATGAATCGTCTCTTGAATAAATTTTTACATTCATATTTCTACGAAAAATCAAATGACTTTATTATTATGATTTTATTGTGTGTATTTTGTGTGTGTGTATGTGTGTGTTTGTCTGTAAAAATTAAAATTAATAATTAAAATTCAGGGAAAATCTTGTTTAATTATTATTTTGTATGAATATTTAAATACTCTTATAAGAGTAAAATGTTACCTGTTTTATAAATAATTTTATAAATAAATGAATTGTATTGTGATGATGATGATGATAATAATAATGATGTTATTTTTTTTTAATTGTTGTATTAATTGTCAAAAAAAAATATTATAAATGAAAATAAATAATTACATTTCTTTCAAGGATTTAAAATTTGATGATGGTCATGTTACATGATTTTCATTGTTTGTTTAATTATGTTTTAATGAGAAACGAATTATAAAGTTTTTTAATGGATGATTATGGAATGATGGTTTAATTGAATTTGTAAAAGGATTAAAAGTTTAATTTTTAAGTATTTAAAGGATGTGTAAATGAAAAAAAAACGTTATTTTGAAACATTTCTACACTTTAAGATGAAAACGTCCCGCAAACCACCCCGCATGATAAGCGTGGACTACAAGATTGCCCAAAATAGTCAATTTTTTACAAATTAACAGGAAATGCTTAAAAAATCTCATGCGTCAAACGCCCTGTAAGCGTCAATCCGTTTGTGGACCAAATTACTTTGTACTGCGAGGCGTTTTAACCTTACAGTGTAACCGATTTTCGCATGAATGTGACATGTAAATGTTGTTTAACTGTCATTACGGTAAATTAAAGTGGGTTTTTTTACTTAGCTTCATTCAAAGCAACCCTGACACTCTGATCTAAAATATTATGTTTTTAAAGCTTAATCAAAAAATGGATCAGAAAATCGGACAGGAGTTAAATAGCCAGAATTTGAGCCACTCGAAGTGGCAGGTCCTGCGGTGCGGTCATCGTGGGGTATAATGTGCTTAAATTTTTGAATAGAGTTAATCGAGTTAATGTGCTGCACATTTGCTTTGTGTATATCCCAAGCATGCCAGATTGCGTGGTATCATGCTGGGTGAGAACTTCCCCGGGATTGATTCCATCATAAAAGTGAAGGTGTCTGTCCTGCTTAGCTTTCTGAGATGGTGTGGTAACTTTCCTGAACTGAGTCGGGTCTATTCGACTTCTTTCTTTAATTGTTTCTCTAGATTTGGTTATTTTTTCATCAGATAAGATCTGTTTGTAGGTCTGAGTGCTGGTTCTCTTCTGAGAGCGCCCTAGAAATCTGATCTGATCTAATGTGATCAAATAAAGTGAGAATGTCGTCTCAAAAAGAGAGATGATCCATGTAATCGAGCATCATATTCAATAGCAAAACGTTTCACGACTTATTTTCATAACGTCACTTCATAAAAAAAATCAATATTTTATTTAAAAAATTTCAATATAAAGTGAATCATCCGTTAAAATAACAAAACGGACATTAAAAATAAACAACACAACTGCAAAAAAAGCACACATTCAATGGAATTCCTCTGATGATGCCACAGCACTATTTTAAAAGTAAAATTTATGTAACCGCTCATTTCTAAATTCGGTTTTAAATCCGTTTTTTTTGTTGATACTTTTACAATGTACTGTGCATTGAACACCATTTGGTTCAAGTACGTAGTCACAGTTATTTATTACATTATTATTATTCATTGGATTATTGAAAACAATGAATGAATAAAATGAAACAAAGTTAAACTTAATCAGGTATAATAATAATAATAATTGTAATTCTAAATCACTTTACATACATGTGTGTGTTGTATCTATGAAATGACTCCAAATATAATGACTAGCAACTAAGTAGTATGAATATAAAAGTAGAGTGTCGCGTATTTTAGAGTCACTAAACTGATTTTATATTCATAGACCTATTTAAACATAATTTTTGGCATTTTCCATGTTAAGAGAATCATGAAATTTCGCAAAAATTAATTGGACTTGCAATTATTTGAATTGGAGCGAATTTTAACCACTCACGTGTTTGGTGAATAATTTTGTGAACAATTGTTGCAAATTTGAATATGAATAAAATAAATTTTGGACTTACATACACATACACACACCCAATAATAATAATAATGTAGAAAATATTAGGAACATTAACAGAGTCCCCGACATACCATAATAATAATTATTATATAATGAAACAATAATAAGTCTAAATGTGAATTAAAGTATGTCGGTTAAAAATATAAATCATCAAAATGCAGTTAATTAAATTTATTATTAGCATATTATTAGGAAGAAGATTAAAATAATTATTATTATTTGATTCACATTGTAAACTATAGTCAAAGTTTATGTGTTTTATATGTTTTATTATAAAATAATATTTATCTGCAAAATTTATGTGTCCATTTTGGCCTCACATCAATAATAATAATAATAATAATAATATTATAAAATGATAAAATGGATATAAAATATAATTAATTTTCAAATCCTTTCATATAATGTTTGTTTTAATCTTATTCATCTTTCTCTCTCTCTGCATATATACAGTGTTATCACATATCACATAATAAACATGCATTGATTTGCAAATATAGTATTAAAGGTAAATGCTTTAGTTTTTGGGAAAATGCATAAATTACCATTTTAATTGTGTGTATGTGTGTGTGTGTGTGCATTTGAAAATGTTTATGAAAATTTAAATTGATATTTTGAAATAAAATTAAATGATGGTGTATCATATTTTGAATGTAATGTAAGTGAAAAAGCACTTTATTAAATTTTTTCTGTGACTAAAAGCTTTTTGTGAATTAATTATTACTCGAAAATAAAAGATTTTGATGCATTAAAAGCGTGAAGCCACTTTTTATGATGAAAATACACACTTTATCAATAAATCGTTGGTTTTGGCTGACTTTAGTCTTGGAAAAATTTGGAAAAAACTCTGGACGAAAATTAATTTCAACCATATTCAGCTCATTGAAAACCCAATGAGTGATGGTTAACTCTCAGAATCTCCTCTTTTCAGTCGACAATTTTATTTCGGTTTTGGAGTAGACTGGGATTCAGCACGAATGAACCCTAGCCAAGCACCACCAACCCTGTTGGCTAACCTAAAGCAAGATGGATCGAAAGCTAGCCATACCAGGTACTTTTGATGAAAAATCGGGACAAGTGAATTAAAAAATCGGGATTTGAAAGCAAAAAGCGGGATAGTTAAAAACTCTTCATTCTTTAATTGGCTGACGTTATCAACGACCTTATCAAAAACCTTGTCAGCCTCTAAAAGAGATTTTTCGGACCCCCAGGACGCTCCCCGTCACCCTCGCAGTGTCATCAGCGACTTTTACTCTGATTTTCTACTTTTTCTGCTGTTTTTCAACTTTTTTCTTCATGTAAATCACAAAATCAGCTTTCAGCGCCCTCTGTAGAGTCCAATCGGAAAACGCAGATTTGAAAAATAATCGGAAAACGCAGATACAAGACGCTGTCTTTAATTCAATGTGACGAAGGTTAAAACTACAGAGCTTATGTGAAAATATAGACAAAAAAATTTCCTAATTTTTCTTCAATTTTGAGTATTGTTTTTTTCACGTTACACCGTTTCTTAAGGCTTTTTTGCATAAGTTTTTTTAAAAGGGAATATTTATCCTGATATCAATCTCTCATTGCTTTTAATGAAGTATTCAAAGTGAAAGGACGATGATGTACTTGAAGACCACATGGCTTCATATGTTAGTAGCAAATTTAAGCAAACATGGGATTTTGTAATGATACTTGTGTTTTGTATTTAAAGCTTTCAAGTGCATTTTAATCGTGATCGGGAGCCACCAAATGACACAACAACTTTTGTTTTCATTTTTATAAGATTTTTATCAAAACAATTAGATAAAAAGCATAATCACATAATCATATACATGTTGTAATTAATATAATTTTACATTAAACAAATTTCAATCAATTATAATGATCTTTTAACCATTGCATTGTCTCGTTCGATGAACTGACCATTATTATATTTTGACAAGTCATTAAACATTTATATACAAATTATATTGAATCATCATCAAAAATCATAATATTGTAGTGAATGTTGCATTTCACAATCATTATTATGATTATTATTATTTTAATGACTGATGAAAGTATTGCTTTTCTAATGCGATGCGTTATCTGTTATTTGTCTGTGTGTGTGTTTGTTTAACAAGAGGGAAATTTTTGATCTTAATTATAATTTAGTGAAAGATTTAACATGCAGCATCATATTGCGATGAGCTATTATCTTAATCAATCTATGAAGCAAATCGTGTGTGTTTTTTTTCTGTCTATTAAAGCAGAGAAATAAAAATGTTCATATATAGGTGTAAATCTAACTTTCTACAATGATTGAATTTGAATTTTATTTACTATTTAATTTAATAATGTTCAATGATTTCATTTTTTTTAATTTATTTTTACATTCAAATGCTAATATTTTTCTTTCATATTTTGCATAATCTCAAAAGAAATTTTATAATAATAATAGAAATGCAAAATTATGCTACATGGTGAAACTAACAAAGCTTAACAGGTGATCAATAAATTAAATTTGTAGTCGAGGTGTGACACACATCACATCAAATTTGACATTTTACCGCTTTTCAATATGACTGTGACTCGATTGAAGTGTAAATATATCATGACCATCATCATCATAATTATTGTTTTAAAAAAAAAATTGACATTTATTTGACCATACGTCAATTAGCGTCATTGGTCCATAAAGATGCAATTACCATTATTTTTCGATATGTGATTTTTTTTTGTTTTATATTGAAAAGCTTTCACTTTGTAATACGTGTCACCAATTTTGTCAATTTTGAAATTATTATTTAATTAAGTGAAGATGAGTTTTATTTTTGTCATTTGAATTGAGATGATTGAACTCAATGAAGATGATCTTAAATGTAACTGTGAAAGGCTTTCAATTTTAAAGGGAGACGATTTATGACTGATTTCGAAGTTGACATTAGGCTACTGGCCCCTAAACACAAATAAATGGCTACAGGCGATGTCCAAAACAAAGTTTCAACCATGTAATTTCACAAAATAGGTATCTGCTAGATTCCGATCATTAGCTTCCGATTGTGTGTGATGCTTTGAACACTTGTGTCAATAGAGCACAGCATAGAATTTCGTAATAAATCCATTTCATTTCAAATTGATTTCTTTTTACACCCCTTATATAAATTTCATGTTAATTGAAATGTCAATAATATATTGGTCATATTATATATCACCTTTTTTATTTTACCACCTCATTTCATTTTTAAACAGTTCATCATGCAATGCAATATATTTCGAATACGTATCGAACAATAATATGCAATTTTTTTGAAAACATAATCGTGTTAATATACTGCAACAGGTAAAATACTCGTTTTGTATGGAGAAAAGTTGCCAATATTCGTAACCACTTTATAATTTGGTCTAATATGTAAAATATTTATACATGTATATTAAAATAAACTACTATTATTTAGCAAAATAGTTACAATTGGCTTTTAATATTATTACTGTTACCACAAGTAATTATGAAACTTATTGACAAGTCATGCATACATAGGTATAGGAATTTATACTAAATTGAGGAAAAATGTAAGAAGAAAATAATAATAATTAAATTATACAATATTGGAAAACACGTTATTGCAGTTTAATTTGAAGTGTGTTAATAATTCACTTCAATTCATTATGTTTTGTTTTCCGTTTGAATTGAGAATGAAATGATTGATGTGTTTAAAATCATTTAAAAAAAATTAATTTTAAAAACGTTATCATGATGCGATCTACATGAGTGCATTTCAATTTATCCGGATATGTTTCAACTGGAAAGTTTTTTGACGATTTACCTGATTGAAGGGTTTTCGTAGAAAATTCATATGCATTCTGCTATTTCTTGTACTTAATCTCTTAATTTAAATGTAATTATCGTTTAAGTGCATACCATGTCATAATTAAAAAAATTCTTGTTTTTTTTTCAATGTAAATTCCTTCACACATGTACAATAGAATAAAAATATTTTTTCCGTAAGTGATGCTTTTAATAATACTAAGAACTCATAACAAAATGAAGAGGTTAACAACGTATGCCATTCATTTCAATTTTCCTATTCAAAAGTATTTTTATGATGAATTCGAGTACAATTTTTGCAAATGGAATTTTTCTGCTGTGAGTAATTAAGGGTGATGTTAAGTATATGAGCTTACGGTTTTTGATGAATAAATGAACATAAAGCAGGAATTGAATTGAGATTTTGCAGTTTATTTGCTCAGAACACTGAAATGAGTATTTCTAGCGTAAGGATCCCCACAACCAAAGATACAATTAGATGATTTAATTGGGAAATGCCCAGGGATGGTTTCAGAATATGTCTTTTAAAGGGGCGAGGGGGGAGTGGGAGGTCAATATGTGTACAAAATTCACAGTTTGCTGTCCAACACAAATATCAAAACGTGAGGCGAGTTATATATCGCTTGCCCTCCTCTCTTTAACCTTATGATTGGACATGCTAAGGCATTTTTCTTGTGGAATAGGCCCGAACATGTCGATGCAATTGAATGAAGCTGAAAAGATAAGCTTAGTAGTTCACAACTTTTGGGAATTTCTTGATTTGTATCGAGGTGACCCAAATATGACTCATTGAGACTGCGCAAGTGCCTTTTTCAGATTTAACTTAAATTAAGTCGGTTCTTTTGTCATGTCTCACGTTTTCGTTAGAACCTATTTAATGCCATCATTTGATTAAATCCTTAATTTTACGCTAAATCTTTAAAACCTTACATAAAATTACGCCAGTTCAAAATAAGATATCACAGTATCTCTGCGTGACACAAAGTCATTTTCACTAACAGTAGCTTGTGATATGATCATATGACACGTGATTCACACAACTCAACACTGTGGTTTGGATTTTCCTCTTTTTTTTAAACATTTTTAAGTAAAAGCATTCATTTCAATTGAATTTCTATGAAAACCTCTTTCATTTAAAAAAAAAAAATGAAAAATAAAACTTTTTGCAGCATTCAAATGATAAGTGATGTGGAACAAAGTCTATTATATTAAAGCTCTTTATTTTAATAATAAACACCATTGTTTATGATAAAGCTTTTTATAGTTAAAACATTTTTTCCTCTTGTTTTTTTTTTCTATTATTTCAATGAATTTTTGTTAAATAGTTGTCAAATAATAATGGTTAGAGTTCTCTCCTTCAGATTCATAATAAAATGATTGTGAGTTGGCAATGCACACTCTGTTTTACTTTTTTTTTTTTAATTTTGTATAATAGAATAGCAACAATTTAACAAAATGTATGTTGAAAAACTGGTTTTTGTGTTAGGAGTTTTAGTTATGAAATAATTCTTAGTTTGGTTTTCACAATACAAATTCTATTCATTTTTATTAAAAAGCTTTATTGTTTTTTCAGTAAAATTTCATTAAAAAAAAAAAATATTAATTAAACTTTTTGTATACAATGTACAATGTGGAAATACCTGAAATTATTATTATAAACACTATTTTTGAGAGAAAAACTCTAATAATATAACTTGGCTTTTAATGTTTATGTATTACAAACACAGCGGGCACACGTTATTAATTCAACGCGACTCAACTTTAACTAAAACAGACAACAAACTTTAAAAGCAAATAACACAACATCATACAAAAACAGCAATAGTGCAGAAGGTAGACAGCAGCAGCAGCAGCAGCAGCAACAGCAACAACAACACAGCAAAAAATAACAGACCAACATTCTCTTTGAATTCAAAAACGAAAAATACCACAATTTTTTTTTTTATTTTATATATATTTTTGACTTTATACACATTGCTGTATTTTAACAATACATTCATATTATTTTTATTATTTTTTTTTTAAGTTAATGGCTGACTTGAATTTGTGTGTAGAAATTGTAGTAGATTGCAAGCAATGTGATCAAAAACATTTTGAAGCAACACGCACACAATTATACATTTTTAAAACATATAAGAGATGAAGTGGAAAAATACAACATACAAATTTTTTTAATATGAATATGTTATTTGAGTGTAGCATCAAATATTTTGAATAGAAGTGATGAGTATGAAAAAAAAATTAAAATAATAGTTGTTTACCGCTTTTTTTATGGTATTTTATGATATATAGAAAAATATGAAGAGATATTGATATTTGAAATACAAAAAATCAGTTTATTAAAACTTTTAACATGTTGTTGTTAAAATATTTGTTGAAGCACGATTTTGAATGACTGTCATAAGTGTGAATTACACTTAAAAAAAAAATAAAAGTTGTTTGTTTTTTCTTTGAAGTGATAATGATCTGATTGCAGAATCAAACTTTTAACTGATTTAATGAAAACAAGATCCTTATTTAACTTCGTTTAAAAAAAATTCAAGACTTTGACCAGAGACTGTTCGTTCAGCGATACCAACCTGGTATCTAATCAGTTACAAAGTAGACTCACATTACTTGTAAACTCTGTGACTTGGGTTACAGGGATTACAAGACATAAATTAGAGATAAAGTATGCTGATTTGGAACTGTCAGATGTTATCATCTGTTGTCAATGTCAGTTCTTCATCAACTCGTTCACTTCGTTTCGAGACATCAACATGGAAGGACGCAATAAAACTGAAACTGATTTGAAAGTTTATCAAAGAATTGTGAAAGTCATATTTCCTCAATAGGACCCTTAAGGAACTAGTTGAAGCCTTTTCATATCCATCTATCTTGACTTAACGTTATAGATTAGATTAGATATGAACAAGCTCCACCGCAGACCCAATGGTCCTATTTTGTTCATAGTATTTCAGCTAAAGTTTCCATAGTAACGCTTTTTATCTATGGTCTAACCACGTGGGACCTACAATTTATACTGTCATTTGATCCAGTCACCCTCAGGTTTCACTCAGCAACACTAAAAATCCTAGAAGGACTTTTATGTATTCTAAGTGAAACTGAGCAAATTTGGAACTCGAAAAACACAAATGTATTTTCATGCCTGGGACTGGATGTGAACCCCTGTCGCAAGAGTCTTACCAATCATACCAGGCACTTAACTAACTCGGTAAACGATTTCCCTGGAACGTTACAAAGTTCATGCATTAAATCACCAGAAATTTATTTGATGAAACAAAGCCAAAACCAACAAGATATTACAAAAAGCAACCAATTAAAATGTTGGATAATTATTTTGAATTCAACTGCATATTTCGAGTTCATGATTAAGTGTTGCAAATTTAAATTTAATTTCAATTAGTGAAATATTTTGTTACGTAAACATGATGTACCATCACTGCATTTAAATTGTGTTTATTCACTCACTGACGTATATTTACTTTTAACTCAAATTATGATTGAGTATTTAAAGTATTTAGATTTAAGAAAATTCAACATTAAAAGAAATTTATAGCCAAAAATCGATTAAATTCACCCTCAATAAATATGTGCTCAAATATTTCCTTTATTAAATTACTCCTAAAACCACCTAATCAAAATTTATGCAAGTATTTAGTGAGTGTGGTGTATATTTAGTGGTAAGGTATTAAAATGAATCAATGTGAAATGTCTTCGTATTTAATTGTGATACAAATTATTAGTTTATACAAATGAGTCTTGTATTAAAATGATTTTCTAATCAATTAATTACACATAAATATTGTGATGGTTTTAAGGTAATGTCGATTTAATTAATGATAGGATAATGATACATATTTCGGATAATTATGTTGTTGATTATGTTTTAACTCAAATAAATTTGATCAGATAAAATAATGCTAATGGGAGTTATTTCGATCATCAATTATATAATGATCATTATAAAATTCCAGAAGCAAGACTTGAATAAAATTATTATGAAACGTAAATTGTATGATACATTGGATAAAGGGAAAAAAAGTTTAAAAATCCATTTTTTTAACTTCATATGCAAGTCATATGAAGTTAAAATTATTCCGCATCAAATATAAAATAAATGAAAATATTGTATGAAGATGTGTGACAGATATGAATAAGAGGTTCAATAAGAGAGTAAAACATATGATATAGATCAAGAAGAATAAAAGTGGTAAAAAAAACACATATAAGAGGAAAAAAATTGTATCGACATGAAAAATGTAGAAAATGTTTAAAATTAAGTACGTGCTTTGAAAAAACTATAAATTTTCCACCTAATATACTTTTCTTTACATCCTGAGTGTTTTCTGCATATAACACATAAAAAAATATTATATTTTCATTTTGTCCTATTCAAACTCACATGCATTGTATACATTTAATATTGCTTTTTAAATTGTAACGAGTTGTATTTTTAACTTGAGAAGCTATTTCAAACAACATCATTTTTCACAACACCTCGCACAGTGTGATTGTTTTTATACATATTTTCACTTTTTCATTATTATTAGCTTTGTCGCAAAATTGATGTAAATTACGCTTATTGACGTTCAACTCCTTTTAACATTCAATATCACGTTGATTATGTTTGTTTTTTGTCACTCACATGCTTTTTAAATTCATTCAATAATCATAATATGAAATTTTAAAACAATACACAGGTTAATGCGTGTTAGCTTGCATTGAAAATTCACTTTATTCTTTTCTAAACATTTTAATAGAACATTGAGAAGAAAAGGAAACAAAAGAATGTTTCTGTAAATGTCACTTGATTTTTTTCTATTTCACACTATTTATTAAAATAAATCGTCTAGATGTATATTAAAATATAAGGTGTAAAATAAGAAAAAAGAAATTTATAACAATGACACATAGTGTGAAGTTAAAACAATATATAATGAAATATTTGTTGGAAACTTGATGATGTCTTTCTTTTATTTTTCTTTTATTATGGAAAAATGGTGTAATACAAACTTTGTCACGAATGCACAATTAGTTAGAAATAAAAAAAGAAGTGAAGAGAAGAAAAATACATTTCAACATTTGTTGGAGGTAAAATTCATAGAATGAAAAAGTAAGATGAATTTAAAATTCTTCTATTTTTTTAAATTTTTTTTTAAAACGACATTGATCAAAATTAGAATTCAAGATTTAAAATTTAATCATATAATGTATAAAAACTGTATTATAATAAAAAAAAAGTTAGATTACATTAAATAATTTGACCATGTCTGATAATTATCTTCGAGCGTTCAATGTTAATCATTTTAAGATTAAGTTCGATCAAAGGCTTTTCATTTAAAAAATATATATAAAAAATCCAACCACCAGGCGTTTTAGAAAAGTGCATTTCGATGGAACCCGTTTCATTGAATATAATTAATTTTGAACCGTTATTTTGAAAATAACTGCCATTTTGAAAAAAAACCCGGCATTTTGAAATTTAATAAAAATAAATCTGCCAAAATATTTGAAAAATCGAACGTTTTGGGCTTTTTACCGTTTTCAGGCTCTGGAGCCTAATTTCAGAGCCCAATCCCTCCTCGATCCAACAAAACCAATTTTTTTAAATTTTGAACCGTTTTAAACGGTTTTTAAGGCTGTGAAGGCTCTGGAGCCCAATCCTTGAGCCCAATCTCAAAACTAATGAGTTATAAATCAACCTTAAGACCTCCTGATATTTCACTCGTTACATAACAAATCTCATTTTGTCGTAAATTGATTTTAACTTTTCATTTAATTTTTTTTTGTATATAAAAATAATTGCCTGAATAATGATGACATCATTTATTAACCATTATAATTTTTTTTCATATTAATGAAATAAAAGCTCTCTAATATTGAATAAATATCTTAATCGTGAATCTCCTCCAAATCAAATAAAAACATAAGAGCACACATTTAACCCGAAAAAAAAATTAATAATAACATAATAAGAGCCAAATCACTTGTTTCATTTGTATTTTTATACATTTTTTTTTGATTGTATAACTATTATTAACGAAATAGCATATCATTGCCATTCAATTTATTAATAAAATAATAATAATAATAACAATAACGTATTAATAACGTTTGTTATAAAATAAAATTACTGAGTCAAATTTATTGAAATAAGATTACAGTAAAAAAAAATATTCATTTAATTTTTTTACATATTCAAAAAAAAAAAACACTGTATATCGTTATGATTATTGTAATTTTTAATAATAGTGTTCAATATACAAAAGTTTTTCATGTTACTCGTCCATATTTCGTTCAATGTCGATCCAATATTTATTTTAAGAAATAAAATTCAACAATAGTTAGTATAAAATAATGTTAAATAAAAAAAGATACATTAAATTAAAGAGGAATATCACTATTTTTTTTCTAAAATTATTTTTGCATGTGCACAATACACACACACACACATTAAATGCTTTAATAATAAATGTATGTTACATTATGTTTTATTGTTATTATTACTATATTCCGTTTCATATAAATAAAAATGGGAATTGTACACATATTTTTCTTATATATGTTGAATAAAAAAGTCATGCTGAGTCACACAATCGTCTTCCAAGGTTATACTTGAAAAGTCAAGAAATATTTTTATACATGTTAATATTGATTTGTGAGACACACTCACACACACACAATTTCATACAATAAATATAACATAAAATAAAATGGAGAAGAGGGAAAATGCTTTTGGCGAAAAATGTATATTTTTATTTCTTTCTACTTAGTCTTTACTTTTTTTTCTTTTCAAAAAGTATTTAACGTCTTAGCTGTTTAATGTATAAACTTTAGGTAAACATTTTAAATAAGTGTGTCTGTTTGTATAGAAATAAGTATAAAAGTATAATTTTTTTTTATATTCAGAGAGAATTAACTGAAGATTCGCCAAAGGCTCTGTTCTTTGTTTTATATTTTTTTTCAATATTTTCATTTTTTTCCTATTAAATAATAATAAATTTTTAATGTATTTTAGTGGTCATAGAACATTTTCTTTAAGTATTTTTTTCTTTTCTTGTTTTTTTTTGAAAAGAATCATAAATCTATTAAAATACATAAAGGTTTGTGGTGTAATTTCAACTTTCTTTCAATAAAAATAAAAATAATAATTTAATGAGAAGAAAAACTTAAAGAATGCCTTGAAGATTTGACTTGTATTTAATTTTTTTTGTAGTTTTTATTATGATAACAAAAAGTTAAATTATAATTATATGAATAAAGTAAGGAAACACTCTAGTCAAAGTAAATAAACAGTTATTATGATTATTTTACATTTAAAGAAAGGGAATTTGAAATTATTGTTCTGGGAGTTATTATTAAATGACGTCAATCCATCCGTGGATGTTAATTTTCAATGAAATTTAAATAAAAACATTTTCCGGAAATGTTTTTTAAAAATCTATTCATTTTTGGAAAATATATTTTAAATGCAAGTCTTTCAACCGGGTGACGTATTCAACATCAAACCAATCACTTCGGCTCGTGCCAACCGTTTCTTCTCTTTTATTGATGAAGTGAGAAATTTTTATGGAAACTCAAAAAAAAAAAACAAAACATAGCAGAAAACCTTCGCTTTCTTAACAAAGTGTGGTCGTTAAAAAAAACATTTTCAGAAAATTGTTGTCTGGAAAAGAACCAACACATGAAAACCACACGTTTTATATTAATTCTTGGAATGTAAATCCCATCAAAATGTATGTTTTCATACACTGTAAGTTGAAAACGTCCCGCAGTACAAATTGACTTGGTCCGCAGACGGAGATCTTTCATTGCCGCTTACAGGGACTTTGATGAATTCAATTTTAAACGCATTTCCTGTTAACTTGGATAAAAATTTCGAATATTATGGGCACTCTTTAGTCTAATCATATTACGCGGGGCGTTTTCAACTTACAGTGTACTCAAATTACCATTATATTAAAAGAAAATCAATTTAATCAAAAAAATTTTCCATTCTAAATTTAGCCAACCATTAGTTCAGTCAAGACATCATCAATTCAGTCAATATTTACGTTGTATTTTTTTTCAATTTTAAATCATTGAAAATCCCATTTAAAACTGAATTAAAATCACATCATATGATATAAATTACAAAATTACACATGACGACCTGAAAGTGAATGTTTAAAATTGAAGTAGAGCATAACTAAACTATGTCAAATGCCTTATTTGTTCAAAATGTTTAAATGTAAATATGTATGTTATGGAATTTATTTATGTTTTTTTTCTAGTTTTTGAGCAAAATCAAAGCAAATTATTTAACATACAAATATTTTACTAAGAACAGGTGGTTTTTTTTTTAAATTAAATGCATGAGTGATTATGAAATTCTGTCATCATTTTATTTGAAGAGTAACGTTTAATATCATTAGCTTGAATTTAATTTTCATTTAAACATTTTTCTTAATTAAAAGAATTCACCTTCAACATGGACATCATTCAATTAAAATGGATTCTATTTTAATTTTTAACTATGAATTCCATTGTTAGTTGCACTTGAATCTTACTTATGTGATCACGCAATTTAATTGTAATTTAAGTGAATTTTATTGATGAAGAATTTCATACATTTCTCATACAATTAAATTTATGTACAGAATTTTCAATGAAAATAAATTTATTATAACAATAATAATAATAATAATAGTGAAGAGATTTGATTTATGTAAATGAATGCTTGAATGAACGTTTGCTCGTGCACTGTAATTTTGTGTGAGGTGTGAATACAAGAATAACAATGCAAAGTCGTGTAAATCAAAATTTTGTAGTTTTTTTTAGAGATCTTATGAACAATAGCAGTAGATCAAGGTAAGATTGTGGTCCAAAAGTAAATATTGGTATTACAATAAGTACTTCGTTATGGTATTTGTTTAATTGAAAGACCATATTAATTATTTATGGAATTTATGTTTGCTATCCATTTTGACAAATCAAAAAAATTGGGATATTTTGCATTATAATGAATTCTCTCAATTTGAGTTAAATGCTAATTCTTTAGCCAAAGTGCTTCAGTGCTTTATAACAAAACTGACAGCCGAAACTCGTAATTTAAAAAAAAAAAATCAGTTTTGCATCTTTGAATTTGAATCTTCAGAGAAAAAAATATGAATCAACTACGTCAAGTACCTTAATACAGGGTGATTTTTATTCTTTTTAGTGCCTTTTTTTACACTTCTATGCTCTTTTTGACGCTTGATTGATCTTTCTTGCACTTTTTAGCTCTTTTATGCACTTCTTTTCACTTTATTGCGCTTTTTAGCTCTTTTATGCTCTTTTAAAGCGCAAAAAAGATCATCAGAAAAAACAAAAATCACCCTGTATTCAAAGTTAAGCATTTACTATTCTTATTTGACAAAATTCCAAAAAATAAATATCAATTTTGAGCCAAAAGTTAAACCAACAATGCAAAACAAACATACTAAGTACTCTTTTTTATTGATTCTTCAAGGTCAAATTCATTTCAATTTAAAAATACAAATCACGCACTCAAGTTTGATACTCTTAAAACATAATCATACTTCCTCACTCAATTGTATCAGTATTCATATAATTAAATACCAAATTTATTTACTTCTATTTTGTATGGATGAGAAGTGTGTCAAATTTACATTTTAAATGTAATATTCATGTAAATTTTAATATGAAAAAATTTAAACTCAAGAATTATTCACACGTTCAATCACATTCATTACAATGAGCATATTGCAATGAGTGATGCAAAAATAAAAAAAAATATGTTCATGTGTAATTTAAAAGGAACTAAGCTCACGTTTAGCAAAGACAGGTCATTGTCTAGACAATCCAATTGTTATTATAATTATTATTAATAAAATCAAATTATTGTTCATTTGACGTATGTGTGTGTGTGTGTGTGTGTGTATATTTACCACAAAAATTTGCATAGTTATATTCACAAAAATACACCAGAAAGATATATTGTGTCTAAATATTTTAAAATGATATGAATAAACTAACCCGAAATGTAATTACATTTCCACACATTGTATATTCCATTTCTAAGTATTGTGTTGCTGCTTGTTTTCCTACTTTAAAATTGCATTTTATATCAAGCCACAATACAACACATAATCAAATACAAAATACAATTTGTCTTACTTCACATATCACACTGTGTGTATGTGTGTGTGTGTGTGTGTCATAGTTGAACCTCACCAATTCAACAAGGTAGTGCCTAATACAAAGAGATAGGCCTATTCAACATTTATATAAAGCCCAATGCAATTAGAATCAAATGCACAGTATGAAAAGAGAAGAGTTCACCATATAATTTAAATGTATTATTATTATTATTACGGTGCAGATAATGTCACTTGTTAATCATGCTAATAATTGTAATAATTGAATAGGCATCATATTAAAGGAATATTATTAATTTGATATTGGACCATGAATATTGGGATTAAATTTTCAATTAAAATATGCTAGTTCGAAGAAATTGAGTAATTTCCATGAAATTAAAGACTTTAAGAGTATATTTTTTTATCTAGATTGGATCACACACAAGAAGTGAAATTGATATCAAGTGTATTTGATTACCTAATTTCATGACTTTTTTTTTCTCTTTATCTCTTTTGTGCAAATAAAAACAGACAGGAAATGACAAAATAAAATGTGATATCATATAAAATTGAATGTTGGTATATCGTGATGAAACGATATAAATTTGATAGACTTTCACTTTGCACACATGTCATCAAGATCAAGTTTAATTTTTAATATATTAATTTATTACCAAATATGATATTACCAGTTTTTGTTACTGGTTAGTTGTGCAAAAAATTAATTATTGTTTGATTTTAATGTTTTCAATTGGTATTGACTACTGTTCGACTACTTAAAGCTGATAATCTGATTAATTTGTGATTAATTTCTATTTGAATTGATCTTTATATCAAAAATAGCTTTTCTTTTCAATCGGCTTCTACGACTCCTATGTTCAGGAGCTCATTCCTATTCTAAAAGGCTAAAAAAGTCTACACTCTAAGTTGAAAACGCCCCGAAAACCACCCCGCATTATATGCATAGTCTGTGCCCGTGAAGAGTGCCCGTAATATTGGAAATTTGCATTCAAATTAACAAGAACTGCGTTAAAATTTGCATCCATCAAACACCCTAAAACTGTCAATCACAGTGTACAAACTCATTTATTCTAATGGGATCAGTAAAGTCGTTTTCTTTTATTCCTAAGGTTGAAAAATGATATTAAAAACATTTAAGCCATATAAGGCATGCAATATCAAGTAAGGAACAAACGAAATCCGTTGTCATCCCTTCGATGCATCATCAAAAACCACCTTGAAACTTGTATTATGATTTTAAAAAGCATTTTAAGCATGAACTTTGTTAAAACACTCATTGTTCTCATTCATCATTTAAATCTCATTACCAAAATAATTGAATTGATTATGAAAATCAACAGTAACTCTTTCACTGGCACACGCATTCACACATTGCATCAAACATAATTCAAATTATTTAAAACAGAATGCAGTTGCATTAAAATCCAACACAATACTTGTGCACTGACATTGACTAAGTGCCCTTGATAATTCAATTCACTCCAAAATTGCACTAGAAATCTAATCAATTAGAAAATAGTCTATTATCATAATCATCTATAAAAGCACACACACACATAAAATGAAGTCAACTCAATAAAACGTTAGAATTTTCATAACATATTTTTTGTATGTGTGTGTGTGTGTACTGAACAAAAATCCCTATTCTCATATAAAATCAAATTTCAATAAATCCAAAAAAAAGTATAATAAAAAAATCGCGTTTTATATTATATTTGGAATGGAAGTACACAGCATCACATTTATAATAGATTTTTAGTTTGAATCTTTATGCAAAATATGTGTGTGTGTGTGTGTGTGTGTGTGTGTGTGTATGCTTACACTGCATACGGAGCATAAATAAATTGAATACCGTTTTTATTATTATTATATAATAATATCATTCAAAATGTTAAATAAAATCTGCATTTAATTCAATTTCATACTTAATACATATAAACTAATAATAAAAATTCAGGTGCATTTAAATTATATTATTATTTGATACAATAATAAAAAATACACTTTTTTTAACGTATAGAATTCATTTATAAATAAAACAATTGAATATTGGATCTCATTTTGATCTCTTTTTAAATTTTTTGTGTTGGGATAAATTTTTTTTGTGTATGTTGTCTTTTTTAAGCCCCTTATCTCGATTTGTTTTATGCCATTGTATCTTCCGTATCATTTTGCCTCTTTTTTATATACACTATGATGCTAGTAGTATAATAAAGTGTTATATGAAAAAAAAACGTATAAATTGTTTCAAACATATAAAGCGAAAGTGAATACCAATGGTGTGTCTCATTGTGTGAATGAATTTCAGGTTTTATTCTTTTTTTTTCATTATTTGATCAAGAATCATATATTTGGGATTGGTATTGGCAACTACTACATGTACACATACACACACACACACACAGTCACAATTGTTATTCAAAATTGGATTAGAACCGTATGACAAAAAGTTGCAAAAATTAAAATGGAAAAAAAAATTGATAGAAATAAATAAAAATCAAGTGCATTTTATACACATATCCAATTCAAAATATTCAAATGTTTGACTGTGTGTGTCATTTTTATACATTCGTATCAGATGAAATGTTTGATTTGATGGAGATAGATGATTGAATAAACTTTACTTTATTTATTTTGGAAATAATTTATCTTTTAAACGAGGTAAAATTGTTTGAATAATTTAGTGGATTAAAATAGGTGAGTTAGTCACAGTAAATAAAAAAAAAACCAATTAGAAATTTAAAATTAAATTTGGGATTTTTAATTGCATTCATGACAGGAAAATCAGGAAATAGTGACTTTGATAAACATTATCTGTCCAATTCAGTTAAAAAGCTTTAGAACTGTGTTGTTGCCTGGTCGTAGAATTTTAAGCATATTTCTCATCGATTTGAAAAAGGACTGCACTTTCATCTGTATCGAAACGTCATGGAAAAATATCCTGGATCCAAAATGGAGAAATTTTACAAAATGGCGAATATTTTCGTATTAGAAGATTTTCAAAATGGCTGACTTTTTCAAAATGATGAATTCTATCTACAAAAATTCGCTAGTGTATATCGTTCAAAAAAAACTTTTTATTTACTTCATTTTCGTGGTTCCAAAAAAATTTCAAGAGCCACACAATGGCCCTTGAATTATGTCTGCAGACTTGGAAACACATCATATCATCCATCATCATCAATTTAACAATTCTTCAAATAATCATCACGTCTTTTCTCTTATTTTCTATGACTTGTAAATTTTTGTAAGGCTTGAACCCAAATCAAATTGATCCTACACCAGTTTTGCGATAAAGGACCTGGTTAGTTTTTTCAAACGTGATTTAAATTTTGAACGACACGAAGTTCTTGAGAGTCGTCATATGTGTCAGCGAAATTTTCACCAAACACGTCGTCAACTCATATCAAGAAATTTAAATCACTCTTCTGTTTATTCAATTTTAAGCCCATATAAATTTCAATTAAATCAAAAAATGAACAAAAAAGTATCCCATTTCATATGAATGTGAAAGTTTAAATAAAAATTTTCATGTACCATATTTTTACAATGGATATTCTCACCAATATTGTTCCAAAAAAACATCACGCACCACATTTTTGATGGTCCAAGCTATTTATCACACAATTTTCTCTCTTATATTTGATATTCCTTGCAGACAAAATAGGATTTGGTTATGTAATCTATCTAATTTTTTGTCATTGCAGCACAAAATCCACTCACATTTACAATCCTTTTTCTATTATACAACTTTTTTTATTTTGGTCTTCATATCAAATCCATTCGTTTTTTTTTGCTCTACACATCCCCAATTGAAAACATGGTCTATCTCATATGTGTGATATAATAATAATAATGCTTTTGTTTGTTAATGCGTGTGTTTGTACGATATATTTCATTGAAGAACAAAAATGAAAAAAAAAAATATGCTGTACCATTTTTGAAATGAATGCGACCAATGACGATATGTGTGTGTGTGTTGTTCTAATGCTTTATAATACCCAAAGGAATGCTGTTGAGTTCAGTTGACAGTACATTATTTTACATTGCTTTTGCAATTGTAAGTAAAGTTAGTATAAGTCAATTTAATGTGAAACAAAAAAAAACATAACACACACTATATTGCTCTTATTGTAATTCTGGTAACTGATGTGAAGGGTGTCCAATTTGAAATGAAACTCAATGTAAATCCATATTAATTAAAATGAAAATCTGAAAAGTAAACAAAAATTACAGAAAATTTGTTCAATTTTATTTTTATTTTATTTTTTTGGACCCATCCTCTTTGGTTTAAAATGTCTTAACTTGATATATTTTGATACATTTTACTTTTATTTAAAAATCCCAATACTTCATTCGATATAAATTTTATTTTTCCTTGTATTTTTTTTATTCCAAAGATTTAATATTGAACGAAGAGATGAAAGCTTCAATATACATAAAATTGATCGGTACATTTCCAAAGAAGCAAGACACTAATCTTAATTGATGCAGGTTCAGTAAATCCTAAGAAAATAAATCGATTGCTCTTTCTGTAATGATGATGATAATAGCTAAATACAAACAAAAAATAAATAAAAAAACGAATGAGGGGATATAAAATTTTAAAATCATGATCCTAATAGCAGTGTGTAGGATGATGTTGTAATAAAATTACATAAAAAAACATAAGAAAATGTTATCAATGAATGACTTAGGCAAAATAATGCTACTTATAAAATAAAGAGGCTTTCATAGCCAAGTTTTTTTTGCTACTGGATTCAAATAAAAAATAATTTTTTTAAAATCATAATCAGTTTTCAATGAACTAAGTTCCTAGACCAGTCCAAGTCACTCCCTCGCGATGGTGCTCCTAAAAACTTCACCTAATTGTGGCATAGCAGGTACTTTTTATGAAAAATCGGGATTTGAAAGCAAAAAGTGAGACAGTTAAAAACTATTCATTTTTTACTAGACTGAAGTTATCAACGTCCTTATCAACCACCTTTCCAGCCTCGAGGAGGAATTTTTTGGATTCCAAGGACCCTCCCCATCACTTTCGTAGGGTCATCAACGACTTTTACCTTAACTTTCTAATTTTTTGCTGTTTTTCAACTTTTTTCCTCGTGTAAATCACAAAATTAGCTCTCAGCGCCCTCTGGACACTCCTGCATATTCATCAACGGCTTTTCCCTTGGAAAATTTTTCAGGTAAGTCAAAAAACCGACTTCAATTTCACAAAAATCCGTCTCAGCGCCCTCTGTAGGGTCTAATCGAAAAACGTAGATACAAGACGTTGTAATTTTGATCCAAATTGAAGATTTTCCTCTCGATGTAAAAAATCACGATAAACATTTCAAATTAAATCATTTAGCAACAGGTTCATTTACTTAATATCTTAAACAGCAATATTTATTTTGCTAAATGATTATTTCATTTTAATTACGATTAAATTAAATTTATTTCATTATTTACTTAATTTTTATTCCAATTCGCTTAGTTTCGATTTTATTTGAAAATGAATTTAACATTTATAAGAAAAAAAAACTGCACCTACTTGTTAAACAAGTTCCATTGATCAAAAGTATAAACGACAGGAAAAGTATGTCTACAAGATGAAACCTGCATATTGTTAAAAAAAAATTATATATTTTTTGTTGTTGTTTTATAAGTTAAATTTGTTTGTCTCTGTTCAATGTACACACTCATTTTAATTCGCGCGTAGGCAAAAATTTTTGCATTTTATTTCTTCCCTCTTTCACTTTCTTTTATACTCAAATTCACCTTCTTTCGCTCAACATGTCTGCAATTTTTTTTACTTGCTTCACCTTTATTGTTTTAAGAGTGGCTTTCTTTGAACAAGTGTTTTCTTTTTAATTTTTATCATCATACCTTTCAAGTTTCTTGGTCTTTGTCACATTTTAATAACTTTTAATTAAGACATGAATAGAAAACGATAATTAATTTCTTTTCATTTTTTTTACTTTATTTCATTACTTAAAATAATATTGAGGTGCAATATGAGAAAAAAATATCAAGTGGTGGTTGTTATGCAACGTGAAATAATAATTATTTTTATCAAAACGTGAATTGAATACTGCAGTTAAGTCTTTTAAAAGTAAATTAAATAGCTTCATAACAGCTTATGACCTGATATTAAAAAGAAAAAAATAAACTTAGAAATATTTTTTTTTCTTCAAATTAACGTCAAAGCTCATCTAAGTGCCATACTACTAAGACATAACACTTAAGAACTTGATAAAATTATTTGCTTAATTTTTTGTAGCCCACTCATTTTGCAAAATTAATATGCATAATACTTATTAAAACACATTTACACCTCCCCATTTTCAGTAAGTACTGTGTTCAAACACTAATTTTAATGGCATTTCAAGTCAATCTACGTAAATTTCAAGAATAACTTAAAAAAAAATTAAATTTACTACTCACCTAATTTTTTTTAACTAATGTTAAATTTAAATAAAACTGTTTTTAAAAAAAAGTTTTTTTTTAACGAGATTGCTACTCAAAATATCATGATATAAGTTAAATACAAAAGAATTGACATTAATTCATAATTTTGTTTCAATGCAAAATTGTGTATGACACGATTTAATTTCAAATATTTTTTTTTTACATGAATTATGACTGTTTTTTTTGCTTGTATTTTTATTTTGGAAATCCCATTCACTTTATAAAAATATATAAATTTTTGTAATACTACGCAATTTAAGTCACCTTTTCCGTTTAAACGTTCAACAGTAACTGATTGCTCTTTTGGTGAAGTTCAATTCAAAAAGCGTGATTCATGCATTTTTCTCTTACATTTGTATTAAAAAAATATACAACAACACATATTCATTGATGACATTAAAATGATTGAGCTTAACAAAAAAATAAATTTAAAAATTGAATGAAAGTTTATCAGATTAAAATCAAATAATTTTGGACATTTGAATAATTTTTGTGTGGGTTTCAATAAAATTATTTTTAATTTCTATCAAAATAAAATTTGTGTAAAATTTTATCTTTCATCACTTACCATCACTAATAACATTACTCACGCAAGTAGTATTCACCTTTCGATTATTTGAGTTTTGTTTGTATTTCAATGTGTGAGTGTTAATTTTTGCAACTGAATTTGAGCCGGTGTCCAGTACATGGGAGTTCATTACATTCATTTTGAGGTGAAAAAAAGTTACTGTGACTTAAGGTGAATTTAGCGAGGGCATGAACCAAGTTGAAATGGTTGAATGAATGTGTTTGACTTAAATACGATGAATTGTGACTTAACACGGATTAAGTTACTTTTCTATTGTTGAGCACGATTTAAAGTGAATTTGGAAGGAAATTAGGATTTTGGTGGAGAACTGATTACTTTCATAACTCCACAATGGTCCATGAAGTGCCAGGTAGGCTTTGTAAATAGAGAAGGACCCTCTTAGATTGATCAGGTTTGGGAAATTCCTCAAACTTTCGACTTGAAGGTCTAAAATTATTAAAAATTCCTCGTAATGAGGCCATCATCATATGAAATTCAAAATCTTCGTTCAAGAGGAGTGAATTCACTTTGACATATATTTGAGTAATTGATTGACCAAATAAAAAACTGTCCTATGACACAAATCTCAATGACTTTATGATGAATAAGTTTTGATTTGAATAAAATAATTTATAAATTAAGAGTCATAAAATCCATGAAAATCCCTTACAATTATTCATTTTTTCCATCAAACATCCTTAAAACTTCTCATTAGTTTTCCATACATACGATTTTGTAGAATTTGACATATTTATGAAGAGAAAAAAAATCAAATGAAAACACATATCATATAAAATGAAACAAAAATTTGTATACGAACAGTTATGAATTCGGTCGACATGATAAATGTTACATTTTATTTGTGTGACACAATAATGGTTTTTACATGACTTCTACAGAATCCCTTAAAGATTAAGAAAGAGTGATAGATATTTGCGATCCTGCATATTTTTATGTCATTTTTACATTATACGCATAATAATAACTTTTTTTTTACATTTTTTTTATTTCATTCTTCATCGTTACATTGTGTATGGAAACGAAAAAAAGCCTAATTTTAAGATATACACAGATTATGTTTGATGGAGTAAGAAATAAGACGACAACGTATAAAGAAATGATAAACAATACCTAGAAGACATGAAAATAAAAGTATAACAAGATGGATTTTAGAAGTAAAAGTAACAGAATGCATATTGTTTGTATTTTAGTAGCAAAAAAATAACCTTACACACACAAACACTGAAAATCTTTATACTTTTACAACACAATACACACAATTTTTCATAAAAATCCATTCTATGTATATACTGTGATATGAATGCAAAATAATAATGGGCTTTTCATCTAGTTACCATATACATTGCATACATTTGTGTGTCTGTGAATTTTTATTTTATGGGAAGGAAAAAGAATGAAATTTGAATAATTTAGTCAAATGAGCTAATAAATCCTTGTATAATGTTATTTCGTTTTTTTTCCATAGTACAAAAATAAAAATGGAATTTTAGTTAGAAAGACAGTTCATAAATAATTTTTACAATTTCAGCATATATAGTTAATTTGAGGTGAACTATTTTTGCTTCAATTCACATTTTATGGAAAATTTTTTGCATATAATTTTTTATTCGTATATCATGAGATGTTAAAGTCATTATTTTTAGATTTACGAAAAAGATTTTACATTTGTACATTTTTGGAAGAACTTTAATATACATTTATCACAGATTTTGTTTGAGAGAGAGAATATTTAACAGTTTACGTTTCATGTGAAATTTTGGCGTAGATTTTTTTTGAAAAAAAGTCAACATATGGAACCTTATGCTAACATGTAGGAACAATTCATCATCTTTTCCTCCCTTCTTGTATTTAGTTTATTATGAAAGTAATGTGATGCCAAAAGAATGAAAAGTGTACAGTATGAAATTTTTTAAAATATTAGAATTACATGTTCAATTTTCATGGAAAATTTTACAAGTTTCACATTTTTGAATATATTTTTATCTTAAATTTTTTATATAAATATAAAAAAAATTTTATATATTGATTCTATGCAAATGTGGTCATTTTAAAATTTGACTTACAGAAACTTGAAGCAGAGCTGACTCTGGGGCTCGAAACAGTAAATTCGATCTGACAGTCAGTCAATGACAAAAAGGGTCGAAATGTACACTGTAAGTCAAAACGCCTCGCAGTACAAATTGACTTGGTCCGTAGACAGAGATCTTTGATTGACGCTTACAGGGCCTTTGCTGAATGACATTTTTAACGCATTTCCTCTTAATTTGTGAAAAAAATCAACTATTATGAGCACTCTCATAGTCTATGCTTACTATGCGGGGTGGTTTGCGAGGCGTTTTCAACTTACAATGTAAACAGTGTCTGTTAAAGCAATTTCACAGATGATCCATGACCAATTTTCAAAGAATGAAAATTAGAATAAAAAATTGGAAACAGAATATTCGAAAGATGAAATTGAATTTGACTCTTGACCTCTTATGTCATCAAACCCCTGAGATTTGAAACTAGAAAAAACTAATTTAATCACCATTTTAGCAAATCAAGTGAAAATATGTTTAAAAAATTATTCTAATTAAACTTTTTTTCATCCACATTATCGCTTAACTGCCTATTTTGATTTCTCATTTATTTTGCAAATATTTTATTTCTCATTTGGCACAACGATAATATCTCACTTGTGTCATCTTGTTTATATCGTCCTCTGCTTTGAACCCACTTTAGATGTTGTATGTACAACACAAAAAAAAGTCAGGAAAAAATTATCATCTATTAATCATGAAAAAAAATACGGAATATACAGAAAACTAAGAGAAGGAGAGATAATGAAAATGTTTGAGCAAAAAAAACAACCAAGGTTCGTATCTACTAATAAAAATAAAGAAATAAAATTAAAAAAAAAGAACTGTGATTTAAATTAAATGACTTTGTGAAAATAGAATATACATTAAATGAAGAAATGTCCTTTATTATGGTGTTTAATTCTGATTTTTCTTTCTCTGCTTGGTGCTCTATGTTTTTTTTCTTAAAAGGGTGAGTTCTATTCAGCGACGGGAGATATAAATCTTTTTTCCCGTACTTTTTGCATTTTTTATTATTATTTTTTTTTCTCTTAGAATTGTCTTCGTTTTGGACGCACTTCTTGTAAAATAAAATCAATTAAGTTGAAATATTTATCAACATCAGCTGCAGCAGGCAAGCAGAGAAATCTTATTATTTGAATATGAATAAAAATGCTGCGCTACAAGTCAAGCGGATACTTCATTTTTATATTTTATAATGTGAAAGGAAAAATGTTTTCCATCAAATAGCAGTCATAATCTTAATTTTTGTCATCACAACGTAGTTCGACTTTGATTCAATTTCCAAACATGTGCCTTGAAATCAATTAAGATCCTTATTGAATTTTGAAGAATACATCTCAGATCAATGTGATAAATGATCTCAAATTTATATTCGTTTAACATGAAAAATCGGTGTTGCAACCGGTTCCTTACATATTTATTTAAAAAAAATTATCATAACACACAAAACTCACATTATTTAAGGTTAAAAAACATTCATTTTTTATTATTTTATATGTTTATACGCGTACAATAAAAAAAGGAATGAATATATTTTGATTTACACCCCTGTAAAAGTTGTAAAGCATATAAAAAAAATCTAACATATATATTTTTATTATCAAAAGTACAACAAATACAACTTGTTTCAGGTTGAATCATAAAAGTTATGTGTATGTGTCTTAAACTCTAACAAAAAAAAAAGAAATATACACACATATTTAAGATTTCCCGCATCATAAAAATAGCAATATTATTAACATGGGGTTTCTTAAAATTTGTGTGCTATATATATTATGAAGTCTTAGCAATGCATTGTTACACAAATTTTTATGGATTTTATGAGTAACACAATTTTTTACACAATTTTTCAAAAAAAAAAATGAAGAATAAAAAAATATGAAATACTGCTGGGAATAAATCTGAGAAAATTCATGGGTACTAATTGGAAATGTAAATTTTTCCCTCTCACCCTGGGACTTTTAATACAAAATTAAGGTGAAAATAATAAGCAAGGGATATTCTTTTCTCCATTTTCATAGTAATTTCATTTTAATTTGAAAGAAAAAATAACTTAGAGATAATAAATTTAATAAAGAATCAATGTAAAATGTTTAATTTTATTCCTTATGACATCATAAAGATAATTTCCTTTCAATAAATGCTTATTAGTTTTTGCTCTCCTATTTTATTATATTTTTTTCATAAAAACGTGATTGTTCTTTTAATTTAATATTATTTTTTTTTGCTTTTTTATACAAAAAAAAATCCTTAATAAAAGAAAATCCATTAAACAACTAGTTTTGCTTTAGTTTATTTTCTTTTATCTCAGCTTAATGAAACGTATTGTCAGTTAACAGTTAAAAGGCGATGAATGGAGTTTTTATTATTCATTTTAGTCTCCTGTTTTCTTTCATGAAAATCACTGTAGTTGAATTGTTTCATTGATAATATTAGGCATTTCGTGCTCCCTATGAAATTTTGTCCGTCATTGAATTCAAATTAAGGGACCAAGGTCTTGAAATTGATACCCATTGGAAAAATTACTGATAATTTTTAGTGTCTTTGTCGTAATTTTTAATTTCTCGGAAATGTTTTTTTGTGCTAAAGGTTTAAGAGAAGTTTCAAGGCACTTTCAAGGCGCCAATGGGTAAAATTTCTGTCTTTATAGGTGGGAGGGATACCGAGGAGTCCATCACTTACACATTCAGCTTATCTCCACGTATTTCACAGATTCATTTTTATGAATAATAAACCGTTTAAATAAAACACTATTTTAAACACCACAATTTTCATTTTAAAAAACAATAAAATATAAAGATACAAAAAAAATAATAAAAATATATATTTGATCATAGAAAAAAAAATATAATAAATAAATGAAGTGATAAGTGTGAATAGGAATCGGAAACATGATATGAGAGCAAAGTATTAACTTGAACAAAACAATAAAATAAAAACCGGGACTAAATTCACAATACAACAAAAAAAAATATACAATTACTTCTTATACATTTTTATTTTGTTATATTTGAAATAAACTCCATTTATTTCATATAAATTTTAGAAGAAAAAAAAAACATTTGGAAACAATGTGAATAAAATGTTTTATTTATAAAATGTATCAAACGTTTAAACAAAAAAAAAAGAACAAAATAAAAATGAGAGAATTTAAGCTATTTTTATTCTCAATGGCAAAAATATTGCGTGTTTTTTAACATGAGAACATTAAATTAAAAAAAATAAAAAAGCTTTTACTACAATAACATTTAAAAGAAGGAATTAAGCTCGAATTGACTAAGAGGGATATTGAAATGAGATGACCTTGGAAAGTGATGTGCCAAAAAGATAAAAAAAGTTTAATTTTTTCGATTAAAATGAAATGAAATTTAATTGAAAAAAGAAATTTTTACGTATATTTTATTCCTATTGAATTGAACAGCATTGGTTATGAGCTAACTGAGTATAATTTATTTGGCTGTAAAATAAAAATTTTTAGATATAAATAGTAAGGTACCACAAACCACTTTTTTGAACAGGAAAACAATTAATTAAAAAAAATGTAGCATATTCGTTAAAAATACGATTTAATTCGAAACCAGCTCTTTTATTTTTCAATTGCAGGATATTGCAAATACTTTCTTCGAGTAATACGAGCAAAACAAAGTTCTTACTCAAGGAGTGAGTTAGAATCTACACTGTAAGTTGAAGACGCCCTTAAAACGCCCTGCATAGACTAAAAGAATGCCCATAATATTCGAAATTTTTATCCAAATTTACAGAAAATGCGTAAAAAATTAGATTCATCAAAAAAAAATTTGTAAGCGTCAATCCAAGGACCAAATCAATTTGTACTGCGGGCCGTGTTCAACTTAGATTGTAAAATTCTGTATAATTGGCAAACTAGGTTCGAATCTTCTATGGAGCATGAGGACATTTCATAACTTACATCCAGCCTGATATCAAAAATGAATAAATATACTGGCTTTTTATATCTGAGTGTAAGATAAAAATTAAATGCAACTGCATGTTCAAGCTTTAAAAGTAAGTTTTTGTGCATTTAAAAATAACACCACTAAAAGAAACATTTCAATTCATCTGTAAAAAAAAAATATAAAACCAAGAAGATTTTTTTTTTAAGTAGGTCAAATATGTTTAATATTACACGTCTATCAGATTTTCTTACAAAAAAAAGAGGATAACAAAAAAATTAAAGCAAAAATTTGCATTTAATTGCTTCAATATTGTACATTCATAGCAAAATGTCACAAAATACCAGGAAAAAGATTAAATTATTCAATTATACTGTCAGCAGCCAACAAATGATCTGTGCTTTTTTATAATAATAATTTCAATGTATTTTTTTTTATAAATTTAATTTTATATTATTTGTTGTTGTTGTTTTTCAATGAGAATCAGATTTTAAATGTATAGATAAAAAATATGTATCAAGAGAAACCACAACAAAAACTGTTTGGGACAAGGCAATGGAAAATGCGGTGAAATTAATTTCAAGCATAAACTTTATCTATTATAATTTTTGCAATGTGTGTGTGAGTGTCCTATAAACTTACACTCTAGTGGCGAAAAATAATGCATTTAAAATAACCACAAAATTTTTAGAAACGATTTTACGAGATATTTTATAATATTATATTACACTCACATATACATCATACACACACGTATGTGTATGTTTGGAAAATAAAATAAATGACGACAATGAGAATATTAAACTAAAATCCATTATCTTTCTATTCAAATTTAATTAAACTTTTTCAATTTGGTTAAATTGTACACACTCTTTCGAAAATAACCAAGCTCATCGTTTTTTTTTTGTTGATTTTCAATTGTATTTCCAATGAATATACATATTTTGTTTTGTATCAATTTTTTTTTAAATTAAGAACAAAAATGCAAAAATAATGATTTTTCTAATTAGTTTTTGTTTTTCTGATCTACATTTTTGAAAAAAAATGTATAAAAAAGTAAAACTCATGATTCCCAAGATAAAATCAAAAAAGGGACTGGATTGTCTTTTAATAATAATAAAAATAATACAAAAAAAAAACGATTTTATTCATCAATAATTCAATAACGAAAATTGAGGAACAAAAAAAATATCCTCGTAAAAATACCTAATTGTACAAAATTTTATGTTGACAACTTTAACCCATATTGACATATTTTTCCTTTCAAAATATTCAGCACAACGTGTGAATGTGAGAGTGAGTGAGAGGAAAAAAAACGACAACGTTAATGGCGATATAATCAAGTACCTGTTATTTTTTTAGCTGATTGTGTTTGTGTGTTAGAAAATGTCACTGCTGTTGATGCTTAAAAATGAAAACCAAGTAAGTTACTAAAAAACAATGTAAATTAATGTAATATGGTGTGAAAAGTACCTGTATGAAAGATATTTGTGTGTGTGTTTTTTTTTTTTGAAAATTAATGTTAAAATTTTTATCTCGACCTTTGTTGTTTTACTGTTCATTTTGTGTGTGTGTGTGTTATAACTAATATAGCGATATTGTCACTGTTTTGAATCAGACTACTAAAGTTTCTTTGTACCTTTTGTACCTTTTTTTCTCTATAATAATAATAATAATACGAAGCAGACGTTTATGTCACAAGAATAACAAACAAGGTGTAAAAATCCCAATTTTTAGCATGAATAAACTCGCAAACTTTCTTTTAGCTTTGCCACTCATTTTTTTTAACTGCTCTATATGGGTGTGTGGATGTTTGTATGTCATAAGGAACGAAAATCACATCAGGGAATTTCATTTTGAATATATAATTTGGTGTTACGAACCTTTTGTTATTATGTACATGCAAAGGTGTTATACTTTTTATACATGTATTTTTTTTTAGTTTAGTATAATTTTGTTCGTGTTAAAAAAGGAAAAAAAATTAAAAGAAAAGTCACTCCATTTTTTTTAGAAAAATGAACGGTGAGTTCGAAATATTTCAAATCAACTTCAAGGATTGTGATAATGATAAAGACCTAAGCATACCATTATCTAAGGAAAATTTCGATTTTTCGATTCCAATCCCGATTCCTGATTAAGACTTTATTTTTCTTGATTTTGTTGGGTGAAATGCGTAACATTTTGGATTATCAAACTTGGGACTTGAAATTCTCGCGCTCAGTATATGAAATTGGTGACTGTTTGCGATGAAAGGATTAAAATAAGCCCCTCTGATGTTGATAATGAGAGGCACGATTGGCCCAAACGTAAGGCTTGAACGCAGACTAAACAAGCCGCCTTCTGAATCCGAATCTTTTGCCTTTCAAGCAGTTGAAATCAGTCACCTAGTGCAAAGCCCGATTTTTTGACGAAAATGTCGATTGTTCGATTTCCATGTCCCGATTTTTTCTCAAAAGTCACTAATATGCCTATAAAGACATCAAATTTTTCATGTATCTCCAATTATTGTGCTCACTCAAAAATTTTATATTAGGATACATGAAAAAAAAACAAAATAAAGGCAAATTATCTTCACCATACTCTCAAAAAAAAATAGAAGGACCCGAGTTAAAGGAATGAATTGTTTCATTTTCAACATTTTTATACATTAAAAACATCAACATCAACTAATTTTCGTGTCAACAATTCTGTGCATTTATGCTGTATTTTTTTTAGCAATGATATTTGTACAATCACAGAAAATTTCTTGAAAGGACATCGCAATATTCTCTCAACGTTATTATTATTTCATGTATAATTTGAGTACAGATGGTCAAAATCCATTATTTTCTGTGGCTCTGTTCTCTGAATGAAATGAACAAAAATTAATGATATACAAAAAAAAAGTAAATGTACATACATACAGACATCAATTACTTGTGGGACAACTTGATGTAATGCAGAGTCCATTTTCATTTTTAGGATTTTAAAGCACTTTCCACTGCATGTACCTACAAGTTGTTTATCTGGAAATGTATTTCTGTGTGTGTATGTGTTTGTGTATGTGTGTACGAGATGGATAAAAGCTAATTTATAGTCTGTCAGCCAAATGAACTCATTAAAACTTTATTACACATTGTGTGCGTTTTGTACTTTGGGTATTTTGATTTTTTTTTTTGCGTTCATGAAATAATTTGTGTAAGAATAAAATGATATCACAGATAAAGTCCCTTAACTCGTCAATGATGTTTAATATTAAAGAAGTGAGAGACAAATGATAAAAAAAAACACTGTAATGGAACAAATTTTGTAGATATTAAAAGATAATTCTCATGTGAATTGCATTTATTCCATTATTTTTTTAACTCAACATTTGTTGAACCAATGTTTCGAAATGTTCTGTATGTGGGTGTATGTGTGTGTGTGTGTACGGTAAATGCATTAAAAGTAAAAGAAACATTCGTTCTTTACTTTTATCATCATCTAACTTTTTTCACACATTTATTATTATTGTTTTTACCATTGTCACATATTTTTTCTTTAAAAAATCTTTTTTTATCACACACATTCATTCAACTTTTATATGAATTTAAGTGAGTAATGTATTATTTTATCAACATTTAATATTAAAAAAAAGACAACGACAATGATGATGACGACAACAACAGAGTAATATCCTTTTTTTATCAGTTCAAATACTTTTGCCATTACAGTCTCTCTGTGTGTATGTGTGTATGTGATGCTATAAATTGATTTTAGTCTTGACATACAATTGCTTTTTCGATTCTTATCAAAAAGGATCTCTTTTTCTTCTGTTTGAAATTATTATATATATACATATTTTTTTTGTGGTTTTACTTTGTCTTCAGTGTTTTCAGCACTTAAAACCATCACGTTTGTCTTTGTTTTGTAAAAGGCATAACTATAAAATAAATAAAATATACAGGACAAAAAAAAGGGAATGGAAATAGAAAAGGCTTTCGAGGAAATGAGAATTTGATGATACAAACAACTTATTCTTTTATGTGGTGAAAATGATAATAGATAATTTCTTTTTCTTATCTTTTCTTTTTCTTTTGTTTTTTTTTTACTTTTACTTTGTAGTCAAAAGATATTTTGTTACTTGTATTCAAATAAATTAAAATATCTGAAAAAACCCCTTTATGTTGTCAAATCAGAAAGAGATAAAAAAATTAAATGGATGACACTGAATTTAACAACGACCTTGAAATCAAAATTAATATGAAGGTCGAGTCAGAGAATGGCTTTGAAATGAAATTAAATGAAATTTAGATTCACTTGAGCTGATACTTGACTAGTCGAGTTTATTTTCAGACTCTATTGGGGCCAAACCCTCCAAGGGTCACCTACGGATTCCCCTTAAACTGATGTTTTGCAATTTCTTACTCCGTGTAAATCACAAAATTGCCCTCTGGTGAGCTTAAGTTAAAAACCAGGATTTTCTACCAATTTCTTGGATAAAAAGCTTATAGGACGCTCTTAACGAAATGAATCATCAAACGTGGGGTGATTTGAAATTAAAATGCAAACCACGTGTTTAAGGTATTCAACTTACGTTTATTTGACAATGACACGTTAATAAGGTCGTTGAATACTTGCCTGAAATCAAATCCCGCATTCAAACCAAGTATGAAATAAAACACCCCAAAAAAATTGATTCGCAGTAGCAACTCATTGACTTGAAGTTGAAAAAAAAGATTTAATATTCAAGTTTAAGTCAAAATAAAATATCATCTCATCTTATTCAATTCAAATGCCATAAACATAACCATTAAAAAAAAAAATAAGGAAAAAAAAATATCTTATCTATTATTTTTTTTTGGTTCCTTTAAGAAAAAAATAGAAATTAGGTTACTTGTACATTATTAAAATTTATCTATTAATTAGGACGAAGGTTGCTCCTTTGGTTACGCACTTCTCATTAAGCGGCAGGTGTGGGCTATTTAAATGTTAAAACATAAATAAAAAATATTTTTATCTTTTTTCGTTTTCCTTTTTTTTCTCTTCATCTTCAAACTGTCGTCTAAAATAAGGTCAAATTATTAAATAATTAATCTGAGTAACCTCGTATAAAACCATAAATTTCAACTGTTTTTCTATAAGTAACCATATAAATAGTTAAATTGGGTAACAAATGCTAACAAAATGGGATTGACAACTTAATATAAATAAATAAACAGGTTAACTTTTAAAGCATTTTCATTCATGTTGTGCGTTTTTCTCGTTACTTTTAAGAGATATTTGCTAAACAAGCTTGTTATTTATAAGAGACAACATAAAAGGTGTTTGCATGTTAATAGAAAAAAAAATTACTGGGTGCGACTGGAAATTTCAACCACTGTATCAGAAAAAAATTTCAAGTGCACAATATACATATTTATATTGCAGATGGTTTTGTTTTGTTTTTTTATTTATTATTATTTTTTATTTTATTTTGAAATTAATGCGCATGTCTTCCTATTTATTCTCCTGAGTTCCATTAACGACCTGTTTCTATTTATTTGACATATAATTCAAAAGATTGTGATAAAATTATGTTAGAGAATAAATTAAAAGAATATGGACATGTTTCTGTATGAATGGAAATGTAAAGTTATTTGATATATGTGTCGTAATGTTAACCAGATTTCGCGTGTAGACGAATGTGAATGGTTATCATACAACGACACTTTAAATAAGAACACATGGCTAGATAAATTGTGTGTGTGTAGTTCATTCATAAAATAATATCTGCTAGCTGATGATGTGAAAGAGCAACAGTATAAAGTTACGCCATAGAAACTAAAATATAGTCCTCATGGAAATTCAAAAAAAAAAAGTTTGCTTATCACTTTGATTTCAACTATTGCGCATTTAATTTTATTATGTTGACATTTGTTCAAACAACTCAAATAAAATTCCGTAATAAACTAATTAAGATTATTTTTGTATGTGGTTTTTTTTTATATGATTCATTTTTATGAAATGGTGGTTTTAATACTCAAAGCGCTTCGTTTTAAATGAAATTTGTAAAGGTTGAATTCAAAAATTTATTTTCTGTCCGGGTTGAATCATTCTCAGAAAATTATGTTATATTTATTTCAAATAAATTTTTGTGCGCTCGTATTTAAATGAGTTCTCTATAATTTTAAATGTCCTTCAATTTAAAATAAAATATTCATAAATACTTTCAATGAAATGAATTTTAGTCCGTTCGATTGATTTCAATTCTGGACAATTAGTTAATTTCGTAGAAAAACATTTCACAGGTAAATTAAATTCAGTTCACTTCGTTAAGTTTTCAATTGACTGAAAAACGCTATCACAAGTTGTTTGAGGTTGCGTTCTATTGAGTGATGCTTACGCTACAAAAAAATGGAAATAATCGAGTAACGAGAAAAAGCTGGGTACAAATCGACTTGAATTATCTCTTTTAATGGATCTGGACACTTGAAAGATCGATACAGCACAATTTTATATTAGACGAGGTGTTTGTTTAATAGGTTGTTAGTTCGATTCTGACAGAGCGGACTAAAATGTTAGATTGACCTTGAAACTGAACCAAAATTAACTTAAACAGCACCTGTAAGGGCCGGACCAAAATGTTACAGTGACTGGTAAAAATTCATTTTTATCACCTTATCATCGTAGAATTTTAAATGTTCCTTTAAAACGCTAAGTTGAACATTAATTTAGAAAATACAGCAATCACTTAAGAAAACCTTTGAAATTTCATCACAGTATTTAATTTATTTTATACAAAATGTAATCTCTTTAAAAAAAAAAGGTTACTGAAAATAATTATGAAAGAACAAATTAATCAGTCTGAGTGGAAGTACTTAAATTGTTTCTTATTTTTCCCTTCTCGTTATTTCCTTGTAATACGAATTCATATTCTTTTTTTCCTCATAATAATATAATCCTTTTGCTATTTAAAATTCATTTTATTTTTCTTTATACCTTTTTACCAACTTTTCCTCTTTTTTTTTGTATATTTTGAATTAAATTCCATTTTACGATTTAATGATGAAAAAAAAATTAGAAACACAATATTAAACTTTTGCAGGTAATTTTGCTTTTGCCCCTTTCACGTGGCAAAGTTGTACTTTTTTTTTTTAATCATTGATTACATTTTGATATTGGAACATTGATCATGATGGTAAATTTTGATAAAAAGAAAGAAAAGAAATTCAAGGAAATAACAAAACAAAACAATAAAGCAAAAAAATTTATAGAAAAATATGCGAAATCATTGTGTAAGATTAATTTTTTTGTTGCTGTTTGATATCATTGTTTAATCTGCAGTCTGCTGAAACATTAATCGATTTTTTTATTGTATTATTTTTTTCAATATTTGATTACAGAATGAACCAAAGAAGAGAATACAGAAAAAAAATACATTGCGGTATTTTATTGATATATTTAAAACAAAAACTCATCGATATTCAAACAAAAATTACAATATTCATTACGAGACAATGAAAGAGACAGATAGGGGTTAAAATGACGCGAATCATCTAACAGTGATGACAAACAAAAGCGTAGTAGGAAAAGAAAAGGGTAAAATCACTGATTACAAATGATCCAAATTTAATCAATTGCAATATCGATGAAATGATGACGGTCCCTTTTTAATTTTCATCTCCTTTTATTTTCAAAGTTCTTAGTGAAATTTTCCAAATTAACATATTTTCTACTTTGAGTTAATGGATTTACAGTGATATTACAAAGTTTTACTGAACTTTACGTTTTTTGATTAAATTGTTTATTGATTTGAAATTGAATCCATTTCAATTTAATTAAAATTAATTTTCAAGGAATCAATTAAAGTTTCTAGGGGTACTTTTTCCTTTTATCCAACAGGCTAAGAAGAGTCCTTATCAAGTCGGAGCCACTGTTAGAGGGTTTCAAGTATGAAGGTTTTACAATGAAATTTCGCTCCCAGTTCGAAAAATGTCAAAAATTAACCTCATTGAGCAAATTCCAACTCCCAACGCCAATGAAAGTAACACAAATAATTTCTTCACCTATAACAAGCACACTCAAACATCATAAAATCAACTTTCTTCCATAAAATATACACAAAATGTATATTCAAAATAGATATTTATTACACAAATTTATTCTGTTTAACACAAAACTTCTATTTTAAGGTTCATTTGCATACAGATCAATTTAAAAATATTATTATTGTTATTATACATAAAAAATAAAGCCTCAATACACATTATGTTTATTTTATTATCATCAAACCATACTAAACATTCTTTTTTTTTGCGGCATAAGTAAGTGAGTATAATTTACGTTTTTAGATAAAATATGTGATGTTAATATCGTTTAAATATATAGATTTTTTGGGGCAAAAAAAAAACGTATAATTTTATACAAGTAAATGTCTGCAGTGTAAATGAAAATTTATTTGTAAGGATATCGAGTAATTTGGAAATTCTGATTTTCATTTCATTTCAAAAACAAAAGCATAAAATGGTGTGATTTGGAGTTTCACTGTCCATAGTAAGAGAAAGGTAATATGCTTTAAATATACGTCAGCTCTAAACTTGTTACATTCATATCAATTTGTAAAACATCTCAAATATATATATTCAAAAACATACATTTGAAAATATGTTTTATGGGTAACATGCTGCCTTTTGTATTATTATTATTATTATATTCATGAATATACAATTTCAATACAACACCATGCTATTGTAGGACGATGATGACGATGTGACGATAATGATAATATATGAGTGTATAATATTAAAATGTAAAAACAAAAAAAAAGTTTTTTTATGAATGAATATTATGAAAAAATTTGGAAAAAAATTCAAATATTTATTGTAAATTAAATAAATAATGCAAGAAAGAGAAATTTTCACAAAAAACACGAAATTTTCACAATGAGGGAATTCAAAAGTGTAGAAGAATTTTATACATGATTTTTAACAATTTCTACTGTTTTAGTCTCCCAGAGCTTTTTAGGTTTACTTTACTTGCTTTATCTCGTATATTTCTGCATATGACAAAAAATGAGGCAAGTTTTTAAATGAAATTATTTAAGAACTGTAATTTTAAACGGTATTTTTAATGAAAAATCGGGGCTAGTGATATAAAAAATTGGGATTTGAAAGCAAAAAGCGGGACAGTTAAAAGCTATTCATTTTTTACTAGACTGAAGTTATCAACGACCTTATCTACCACCTTTTCAGCCTCGAGGAGGGATTTTTCGGACCCCAAGGACCTTCCCCTTCACCCTTTAGGGTCATCAACGACTTTTACCCTGACTTTAATTTTTTTTTCAACTTTTTTCTTCATGCTCTCAGCGCCCTCTGGAGTATCCAATAAAAAAACCCAGATACAAAACGCTGTATTTTTTTATTTTCCTCTCCCTTGGAAAATCTTTCAGATAAGTCTAACGACTGACCTTAATTTCACAAAAAGCCCTCTCAGCTAAAATATGTTACAGTTAAAGTTTCATCAAATTACAAAAAAAAACTTTATATTAAAAAAATATTTGACAAAAATGACACCTTTTCCACAAATGTTAAATCACGATACCAAATAAAAAATCAACAGACCTTGTACCAGTTGTGCTAAACATAAAATTTCGCTTCAAATAAAAAAAAAGTTGTATATCCTTAAATATTCAATATAAAATTTGATCGTGTGACTGCAGTGGTTTCAAAAAAAATTGTTTCCACAAAATTTTCCATTCAAAAAGAACAAAAGAAACTGAATTTTATCACGCACTAATATCAGGGAAATTTGTAAACGCATGATTTTGTAACGTGGTTTAGATGAAAAGTTATTGAATATTTTATGATTTATTAATAATATGGAGAAATTTATAAATGTGTACAATGTTGTGTGTGTATTACATTGATCTATATAAAATTTATTTGCATTTCATATCAAAAACTTTATTCGAAATGTTTCATTTGAATAATTTATCTGATATTTTTTTACAACAACAACAACAAGAAAAAAAATAAAAGAAATGTTCATTTTTCTCTTTACATTTTAAATATATTTAAATACATTTTATAGAACAGCACTTTAGAAAAGTTTTATGTTAACTTTTTATCTGATATTGTTGTGAATTTTGAATTTTTTTTTCATTTAAATTTATTTTCAGGGTATAAAATGTCTCAAATGTTTCAAAATAACAATATTTTATGATTTTACTTTTGTGCATGAACTGTGTATTACATTGAAAAACAAAAATAATAATCAATTACTTTAAAAATATATTTGTATCATTGTTTTTCTGACAAGAAATTTAATGAAAATTGACATTAAATAAATATGAAAAATAAAAATATGAAACGATAAATGTGATCTTGTTTCAATTGAATAAAGTCAGTTCTTTTAAATGTTTTTCAATTAGGTTTTGTGTCATAAAAATGTTAAGTGAGCTGAAGTCTGTTTTAAAGTGCCTTAAGCTATTTGCAGTGAAATGAATGTTTGTTACAATTAATTAGGGGGATTGTCAAAGTCTAGTCTGGGTAAAGTTCAATGCTATATTTTTAGTCCTTAACAAATATGATTTTTTTCTTTGTGAGAAAGTGAGATTAGTAAAACAATGAAAGGTAAAAGAAATTTAAATGTAACAAATGAACTTCAATTGAAAATGACTGTTACTGATTTTTGTCCATACCCAAGAAGTTTTTGACCGAAGAGCTTGGTTTGGATTGAATTTTGAAGCCACATTAGGTATCATCCTGCGTATCATCCAGTATTGATTCCATCATAAAAGTGAAGGTGTCTACCCTGCTCAGCTTTCTGAGAAGCTGTGGTCACTTTCCTGAACTTAACCAGGTCTAGTGGGCTTCTCTCTTTAGTTGTTTCTCTAGATTTGGTTCCTTCTTCGACAGATATGATGATAAATGGGTATCCCAATGGACCCGTCTGAATGCTGGTTATTTTCTGAGTCCGCCCTAGAAATCTGATCAGTTCACCCTGCAATCAGTTCTTTCATTTTCATATAAATCTAAAAACAAAAATGACATTTTATTCAAAGTTCAGTTTACATCAAAACTCGTAAAAAAAGGTTGAAAGATTTCTGACATACCAAAAAGAAAACATGATCCAAAGCAGTAGTTTCTTTCTATTAACATTTTCATCAGATAACAAAAAACTAAATTTGTATGACAAAATATCGTTAACAGAAAATCCAATTGAAATTGAATCATTTTTCTTCCGGCCTTATATGCATAAAGTTTATGTGTCACTCTCACAAAAGAAAAACGGTATTGGATTGAGATATTTTGCTTCAACCAAAAAAATATTTTCAATTTAGTTTGTTCCAAGTCACTTTTTTCCCTTATTTTCACATACATGTTTTGAATTGACACCAAGATCTAACGGGTTTTTTTTCTTCTTTTCCGTTTTAATATTTCAACATACATCTTCATAATCCTTCGATGTGCTTCTTTTTTCTTCTGTGCTATGTAGAAACATGCAAAAAAAAATGTTATTTCGCGTCAGAGCAAATATGAAAGAATAAAAAAATAATAATAATAAAAATACATGCCTTCATACTTTTGCTTTTATCTCAAATCTAGTTTATTGATATTTACTTTGAAAATTGTTTCATTTTCATGGATTTTCAGATTTGTAAATATGTTGTTGAATCATTATTATTATTGTTACTGCTTGTATTAAAAAAAAAAGATGAGGTCGCTTATACTCACATCAAGCTCATATTTATTTGTGAAGCTTTTAACAGCAACAACGGCATGCAAGTAGAGAATAAAGAGAATGTGAAGTAATCCTTTTAACATAAGCTTTATAACTTTTATATAATGATAAATATAATAATAATAGCATTAAAGTTGAAATTTGATATTTTTTCTTTGTAAGCATACTTCAATTCATTTATTATTATGATTTTATTATATGTATGTAGCGCAAAAATATTGTTTTTCCTCCTCTTGGTTCATCATAAATTGGCATTAACGATGATAAGTGGGCATTCAAACTTCTAGTGATTTCATTTTTTTTCCTTCTTAGTTAAATAAAAATTACTTTATTTTCCGTTATTTAATATAAAATCAAGTTGATACACATCCTTATGAATGATTATCGTTTATGATGAGTTTTTGGATACTTTTCAACTAAATAACAAAGTGAAGATAAAAATTTCTTGTTGACTTTTCCTCAAATTACTAATGGTTTTGTATTAAACAGATATATAAAATTTCACCCCGTTGCAATACGAAATAAGCGATATTTGATATGTGATTGAGTGTTATCAAGGAAAATTTCTTGTAAATATTTGATTTTATTTTGAAAACTGATAATATTCAGAAGTGGTTTTAATCAAAGTTTAATCATGTTGACTGTAACACTTGAGTTAAGGATATAAAAAATAATACTTAATGGATCTTTGTCTTCCTCCAAAATAATTACTTATTATTATAATAAACCGTTAATTTGATTGCTCATTTCAATGACTGAATATTTACCTTTAAATTTCTTGAGAAAATAACAACACAAATAAGAGGAAAAAAAACTTAATTTAATGAGTTTATATTTCCTCTGAGCAATTAAACAAAATTGTTTCATCCATACAAATTTACATTTTATTTAGTCACTTATTAAAACACCCACGTGAAACAATAAGCCACACACATCTTAACTTTATACATCGCTATTTGGAAATGTGTATATCAAAAGTGAACAAATACATGAAAGCAGTTAAATCTAATTTAATTCAACAGTAAAATATGATTATAGCTTAGCAATGATTTTTCTTTGAACATATATGAACAGAGACGTCACTAGATGTATTTTGAGGTGCTACTTCTTAGGGTTTCATACCATCAATTTCATGTCCAAAAATCCAAAGTTCCAAGTTTACATTACAGTCAAGTCTCCATATAGTGAAAAAACAATTGGTATGTAAATACTCTTTATAGTAAAATCCAGTATCTATAGAAACTGTAAATCCATAGAAACTGACTTGTCATTATATAGAATCATTACGTACAGTTTATTTTTTACTATATGGAGACTCGACTGTACAGTTAAAGTCAACTAATTTTGACACCTCATCCACATCACTGATTCAATTCGAAATTAACATGACTGTAAAATCTTAAACAAAATATTTTCTCAGCTAATACAAATCACACAAGTTTTCGTGTGTGTGTGTGTGTGTTTGTATTTGTAAGCGTATGTAAATATGATAACAATAACACAATCATTTTTGTTGTAACTTTTACAATTTAGTGTGAAATTCAAATATTATTCCAATGAAAAAGTTGAGTCTTGTTACGTGTATTTGCGAAAATATAAATGTGGTTATATAATTTGAATAAGTTCATTATTAAAGGGATTAGAATTTTTTTTATTTGTTATTTTAGGGTTATGAAAATGTTGACAAAGCTCAATCATAAAGTGTATAGAAATTTATCAGAAGGTTTAAAGCAAATTCAAATCAATGGTTTACATTTTAAGTAAGTTTACATTTATTGGTTTACATCTTCTTTTCAGAGTAAAGCGATGGTTTACATCATCATGTAAACCGAATAATTTTTAAAAAATTACATCATTAATTTCTATAAAATATTTAACATGACATAAAATGTTACAATTTCAATTGGATTGTAAATTTTATATAAAAATTTTTCATTTTGGTCAGGTTTACATACAAATGTAAACTTTCCCATTTCCAGAGTTTACATTTTTAGTTCCCTCCTAAATTACATATTTGAATAGAGCTGGTTAATATAATTGACACTGAATAAGCTATTTAAATTTAATTTAATTGAAGTTTACATTTAATTTTGAAAAATTTGTTCTACAATTTCAATTCAAATGGTTTACATTTACACTCAATTTAATAAATGTAGCGATAAACTGACGAACATAATTTCCCCAATTGCGAATCCTGAACAATTCATAAAGTTTTGTTTGAACGTGAAATTGTTAAATATGACAATAAGTAGATATATCTTTTGCTTGAATTTATCTACATTTACATCTAAAAAAAGGTATAGAAGTAAAATTTCATTGAAAATACAGAACACCAAGCACCATGTTTAGAATTAAATAAATGTTCAAAAGAAATAAATAATTAAAACTTAGTAATTAAGTTATGAATTTTCTTGTTCTTCATCTTTTATAGAAAATTCTCAACTCGTGTCTTGTACAATACATACAAACACACACAGACACTAAATAGTAAATCGTGCAACACAACTCAAGCAGGATGTATTCAAAAATATAATATATTTGAAAAGTTATCTGAAATTGCTTGGATAAAATTTCCTTCAAATTTATTTTGTTTTTGTTGTTTTTTTTTTCTTATTTGGTGAAGTTAAATTGTTGCTTTTTACACTTTCTTTTTGTTTTGAGCTGAAAATAAATTTCATGATAAAAGGGAAAAATGAAAAATGAGTTTAAAATTAAAAAAAAAAAGAAAAAAATTATTATGAAGAAAACTAAGTTTTAATTAAATTTTATTTTGTTACAAATTATGTTTATCTAATTATTTATATTTTTCTCTTCAAACGAATTAACAGAATTATTTATAAAATTTATTGTATTAAAGGTAATTTTACAACATAAATTGAATTGTGTAAGTTTTATGAGAAACTATTTTTCTGGGTTTTAATTTCAATTTGGAAATTGCTCATTTAATATGAAAACTGTTCTTTTACGGGAAGAATGAAAATTTTACACGAATTTGATGGGTTTTTGTAAAGTTTTGTTGAGTTTTTGGAGAATTTCGTAAAGTTTTCAATGAGTTTTTAGCCAAACACACAATCGCAACAATACGAGAAAAATGAAAATTAGGCTTTTTTGACAGTTACCTCGATCATCATATCCATATTTTTTTCTCAAATGTCTCAAATATGCCGTTTCATGGTTTTACCAAGATGAGTCTGAAAAAAATTGTGCCTTATTCACTTTAAGCTTTTTCAAAACTCAGGTTGGTTTCAATGAAAGTTTCAAAACGTTCTATCACTCGTAAAACGGTCATTTAAACGGCCACTTCTGACCATAATTCAAATCATATAATTTCGATTTTTTTTGTATTGTTACGTAAAAAAGTGACATTTTGTTTTTATTATTAACAATTTAGCTAAAGCCCAAGTATTAAAAAAGTTTTCAATGTATAGTAATATATTTTTCAAATGAGAAAAGTTTTTTTTATTTTTGCAACCGATGCACAAACGAATTGAAGATTGTTTCTTCACATTCTATTTCTTACTATTTCAAAATTGAACAACACAGAAATGAAAAAGATAATTAGTTTTTGTGTATTGAGTAACACGTGCCACAAATCAGTTTATGACAGTTTTTTAAAATTGAAAACCAATTACGAATTTTTTATTTAATTTTTTTCTCTTTATAAAGAAAAAAAAACAGATTAATTTTAAAATTCATTGATTTAATCAATACATTCAATAAAAAAATCATTTTAAAGTTAAATTTCAAGCAAATGAAATTAAAAACTTCATGGGTATCGATAAAACAAAAGAAAAATTTTCCGTTCATACAATATATCATTTTTTTTAATATTTTTTGTATTCACTGATCAAAATTAATATCGATAGAAATTTGTTGCAATGCAAAGCCAATAACAAACCTGTCAAAATATCAAAATCGTAAATCATCTTTGTAACAATATGTCCAATATGTGAAACAAGAAAAATATCGACCCTTGGATACAAATTCATTTTGATTATCATTTTTTTTCATCGAGGGGGACATTTCACACCCAAAAATCCATATTTTGACGAGCTCAACGAACTATCAATGAAAGTCAAAATACATTAGAAGTAAATTTATCATCGAGATTTCTTTGAAGGAACATTTTAAAAAATTGTTTCGGTGCACTCAAACCATGGAAATTTCACAACAGTAAAAATTCATTCTGATATCTCCCACAATTGAGAATATCTGAATACTTTTATTTCCATATTTATAGGATTAGAAAAATTTTACTGCACAGTAAAAGCAAATCAGTAAAATATTATTCATTTTTCACAATGTTTTTTTTTTCTCTCTGTAATTCACTCGAGAATGTTCATATAAATGAAATACACTTAAAATTGCTTTTATGGACATTTCCCAGATTTATCTTTAGTTTAATGTACACATGCAAGCTTACATAGACAAAATATGAGATGAGTTATATGGATGATAAAGATTAACTACTACAAAAAAAAAAAATATCGATATTTGGAATGGACAGAAAAGGGTTCTCATAAAAAAAATTCAAAAATAACTATAAATCACATGAAAACATGAAATTTACTTCGTCGAGTTCTTACACTCACACACAGACACAAAAATGAAACAGTTTCCCATATAAATGAAATTTGTACTTGAACAGCTTTTATTAAAGTTCAACATGAACATATCCGGGGTGCTTAATGTATTGTAGAAGTGTCTAGAGAATATTCATACATAATTGATTAGTGTGCACTTTCTTATGTGTTATCATGTAAGATATTTTTAATATGTTACAAGAATAAAGGTGACAAACTGTTCCTTGTTTTTGCTTTACAAGTTTCATTTGAATGATTAAGTTTTATTTGAAACTTACGGCTACCATATGACTTACATTTCTGTGTGTGTGTGTGTGTGTTTTGAAATGGATGAAAGAGCAAAAAAAAAATTTCAGTAGATAAAATGTTTGTAAATCTAATTTGAATTTCCCTTTGAGTTGTTTTAAAAGTGTTGACTCTATCAAAGAGCATCATAAAACATCATAGACATTTTTAGTTTAAATACATGAACTTTTATCATATCATATGAAATACGAGACGTTTCCACACACACACAAATTCGATTTTAATGAAAAATATTTTATTTAAAAAAAAAACCCATAAAATTTTTCCAGACTAGTTTCTTTTGATTCTGAATTAAGATGTTCTGAATACACAATGAGATTGAAAAAAAAATATTCTGTTATCTGTTTTCAATATAAATGAAGACTAACATACACACACACATGACACACATGCATTGAGTTTTGAATCCATATAAATAAATAATAATAAAAAGAAAGTTTAGTGGTCAAATTGAATTTTATATGACACTGAAAAGACATCGGTGTCCGGTTATTATTGTGCGTTGAACCTTTACTTAACTTACCAATTTTTATATATAAATTTTTTTTCTTCTGAATATTATCCACATTTATACACAATCAGATGAAATTTTGAAATATTATTAGGTGGAATGCATGTGAAAGCTCTTTTAAATTGTTTTCGATCATCGAATATATTTCATTTTAAAAAAATGATGTAAACGAGTTTACATTTCTAGTTTACATTTAGGAAAAAAATGGTTTACATTTAAGGGTTTAAATTTGAGAATGACATTTCAAGTGATTATATTGTCATCCCAGTACGAAATTCTAGTGCGCCTCTTTGTGATATACATATAGGCGCATAGAAAAAAAGTGCGCACACGAAAAGGCGCACAAGAATTTAGTGCTGCGACGATAATATTGAAAAATAATCTTTACATTTACAAGTTTACATTTCATGTTTAAATGTTTACATTTCAATATGTAAACACTAGGAATGTACGTTGTTTGTTTAAAAATAAACAAAAATTTTTAATTTTTTTTGACCTCTAGTCCACACTCCCCCTCATTTTGGACAAAGTTGGACAACATGTGTGTAGAATATTATTATGATCATTTAGAATGGTAACATTAGCACGTATCATTTCAAAAAGAAATATAATATAAAAGCAATAAGCAAAAGAAGCAAAAAAAAAATATGTGAATATAACTGAAAAGGGTAGTTAAAGTAAAAATCTGTTTCTTATAATATGTATTTAGACGCATTCGGTATATATTTATATATGAATTGACTATGTGTGTGATGGAAAAATAAAATCAACTATGAGGTTATTAAATATACTCTAAGGATATCTTTTCAAATATGTGATTCAGTTTATATTACACACATACACACAGAGAAATAAACTCACGTTTAGACATTTCTTTCATTCTTAACTTTATACATTTTTTTTGCTTTTTTTCATTTTATTTTACTTTTGTTTGAGGTGGTTTTACGGTTTCACATATATGTGCAGTATTGTGATATGAAAAAGTAGTGTTTTCTTTTATTCTTCTTGGTGTATTTTTTTCATCTTCATCATCATCATCTCAGTAAGTTTTTTTTTCATATTAAATATCTGGCATATACAAATCCCTTAAGATCATGAACACAGTCAACATGTATATTTTCTCTATTTCACAGAAATAAAATAAAAACTCTTGATACTTTTGTTTATTTAACTTTACTATGATACTTGCATTTGAATATGATCATCAACTTGGTGTTATTGAAATTAACTTTAATTGTTTATTCATTTATATAATCTGAGAAAATTTTAAAATTATTCTAATGAAGTGATTTGTTCATATTTACTCAAAATAATTGTATTTTTACGGCCGGTAACATCGCAAGACGCAAAATGAGATCATTTTTCTGAATCTGTCCATCTCAAAGAGGGCATCATTGGCAAAAAGGTTGAGAAGGCATTTTTTGACCCGGTAACATCCAAAGCGACATGGATACGGGTATTTTCCACTTTTTTAAATTTAAACTGTACAGTTTTCATTTCATTCAATGATGACATGAGTAGTGATATCTTTGTAAAAGCTTTAATTGAAGAGTCTCATTTTACGAAACAACAAACTTGATGAACCAAAATTTAAACTAAAAAAGTTAATAATTTTGTTTATTAACGATCATATTCTACTTCTGAGTTTTTTTCAAATTGAACACATAGTTAATATACAGAAATTTCAATTTGAATCCTTATTAAAAGTTAGTTGATTGAAATAAGATAACCTTATAATATATGTCATCAAAGTAGAATAACTCTGTTGCACTTGTTCTTCTACAAAACATACATAAAATAATGACTGACGAGTTACATTGAAGAAAGAAAAAAAATATGAACATAACTTTGCCATTTAGTTTTACAATATTCTATGTTGTACTCTTCTATATGCAGTACACACACTCACACATTTTCTTTGTAAAGCAGCAGAGGCTCAGAGAGAACATCAAAACTTAAACATATATATATTTTTTAAATGTATGTTCAACAATGAGAAAACGATACATGATATTTAATGTTGTAAAAAGAAAAAAAAATATACATCATTTTCTTGAAAATATTTTCTTCATACATGTGACATCTAGAACTATAACAAATACACATATATAAGCATATAAAATGAGAAATATTTATATAAAAATGTTCCACTAAGAAAAGGAAAAAAAAATGATATCATATACTGATACATATTGGCATTGAATATGAAAAGAAAAAATAAAATAAACTAAACGAAATATTTTCTTTTGATTTTTGTTAAACATTTCGATCACGTAATATTGCGGATTAGGATCTTGGTAAGGAATGTACTTGCCTCTTTTTTTTGTATTTTCTGATCATATACACACACACACACATATATAGAGACCACCTACTAATAATATTCTTTTTAAGGATTTAAAAATACCATATAAAAATTTTTATAATATTAATATACCCCAAGTATCAAGGCAAAATAAAAAAAAGTAATAATAATAAAAAAGTAGTGAAAAGAAAATATTTGATTTTTTCTGTTTATTTTATTTCTTTTTTTTTATTTTATCATCATAATATTCACAGCAATACATTTACAAGAGTTAAATTCTGTATAAAAATTCATATCATATCTTGTCATAGTATGATTATTTATTTTATCATTTTAAAATACACATATCACTGCAAAAATTGAAAATTTAAAGGGAATTTTAATTTTTGTAAGTAACAAAATGTGTAAGAATTCATTTCAAAGCTTGTTTTCGTTTAAAATAGTTAAATTATGATTTAAAAGTATGTCTCAATTGTTTTTTGATATAAAAAGTAATTGACATATGCTCTCAAAGGAATTTCAGTATACACACAAACAAAGACACTGTAGGAGATTTCTTGAATTGCAAAAGTTTTACTTTTTGTTCTCCTGTATGTAAATTATTCACTTTAAAGTATTTGTAGGGTAGTTTAGGTATATTTACTAAATGTGAAGATCATCTAAACAGACAATCATGACAAAGCTGCAATTTACTACTAGAATAGACCAGATCAGATTTCTGGGGCGGTCTCAGAAGAGAATCAGCACTCAGACCTACACACGGGTCCATTCCACATACCCATTTTGATCATATCTGATGAAGGAACCAAATCTAGAGAAACATCTAAAGAAAGAAGTCCACTAGACCTGGTTCAGTTCAGGAAATTGACCACACCTTCTCAGAAAGCTAAGCACGGCAGGCACCTTCACTTTTATGATGGGATCAATACTGAAGAAGTACTCACCCAGCGTGATACTACGCAGTCTGGCATGCTTGGGACATACACAAAGCAGATGTGCAGCAGTATCCTCTTGTTCAGAGCAGCATTTGTACATTGGATCTCTTGAGTCAAAATGACTAATATGATAGTCTTCGGATAGTCTAAGAGTACCCACCTGATTGGACCACGATTCCTGTAATAAAGATGTGGATTCAACTTTTTTCTTTAAGGTTCACAAATTTTAAATTATTATGATTTTCAAAGCATGCATGATATTAATGCTTATTTGGATTAAAGATAATGTACTTCAATGTTCATAATTTCTTCATTATCATCATCATCTTCGCAAAAACTTAAGCACCATAATTTACCATTACCATACAAGTACCAAACAAGACTGTCATTAATGTACAAAGAATGTTTAAAATTTGTGTTTGTTATTGTTGTTATGTCTTTATTTTAAAGCACATTACACAGTGAGTTTTGAACAAATTATTTACAACATAAAAAGAATAATAATGTTGAATGCACTCTTGATGTACACTAATACATTTATTCTTGTAAACACAAAATTGCATTATGAAAACATATTATATTCAGAAAGTGGATACATAATGAACAAAAGAAAAACATAATAAAGAGAGAGGAAATTGAAATGTTTATTTTGTTTTGAGGGTGAAATGTAGAAAATGTAACATTTCTTATGAAACTTTAACGTAACGAAAGGTAGTTAGGAACAAAAAATTAACCTCAAATTTATCTCACATCATATTTTGAAAATCATCATCTTGACTTATTCCATATGCTTAAGAAAATTTCTAAAGATTCTCAATTTGAATGAAATTACTTGAACAAAAAACTATTTCCACCTAATATTTTACATGTAAATTATATTTGTCATGTCTTTCATTTCATATATTTATAATATTGTTTGTCACAAGTAATTTATTTACATTTTACAGCTACAATAGCCCTGATTGTTGGCTATATACAAGGAATAGACTGGAAACTTGAAAATTGTCGGAAATTGTTTATTAGATCAGTTTGTCAACAATTTTAAATAAAAAAATAAACAGAGTATGAAGGTGATCTGATGACACATTTAACAATGCAATGTAAAACAATTTCATTTAATTTTTAGTAATTAATGTTACTTAAAAGTCTTTACAAAAAGCATACAAATTTAAATCAATTTAAAATAATTAAACAAAATAGCTGATTATCAATTCATGTTTACACGTAATTCACTTAAAACTGAATTGAAATTTCTTATGATAAAACATCGATTGTCTGAAAATACTTTTATCTTGAAAATCATAAGAAAAACATTCATAGGAAAATTTCTTTTCAAATTAAATTGCTTAAAGCTTTTAAAAACAATTAATTCAGTTTAAGACACACAAAATAGGTAAAATGAATAAAAAAATAAACATTCTTCTTCGCTCATGTTCTATAATTATTGTGAAATGTTATTATTTATCGAAAAACAAAAGCTAGACTTGAGATACGATCAATAAAAAATGTAAGCAAGTAAAGAAAACGAATTTTATAATGAAGAGAATTTAATTTATCACTCCCATGAGATTTTGAAAAATTTAAAATTAAATTATAAAATGTAAATGAAAGGAAAATTTTCTCATATTGTTTTTTCAACATTTTTTATTCAAGAAAATATCAAAGCACGCATTTAAGAGATTCAAACTAAGATGTTTTTGGAAATTGCTCAAATTCAATCACTGAAACCATTTTTCTGATTATTATTAAATTTTAAGGCTCTACAGCCCAATTCCATTCTAAGATAGTTTTCAATTTTATTTTAAAAATACCAAATGTTGAAAAAAAGGTTTTCAAGGGTTTTTAGCACATTTCTCAAAAATTTCTGGTATTGTGCGCGGTTATGCCGTTCGTAGTCAATGTCGCCAAACATTAAAAATTGTTGCCAATCATTAAGAAATGTCGCAAATAATCAAAAAATTTCGAAAAATCATTGAAAAATATCGCAAACCATTAAAAATTGTTTAAATTTTTTTTAAAAATTTCGAAAATCATTGAAAAATGCCGTCAAAAATCGCCTCATCCACCCAAAACCCACCTTAAAATCCATCCTCATCCCTTTCACTGGAAAATATGTTTAATGTAAAAACAATTGTCTATTAATTGTCCTGTTTACACATTCCTGGCTCGACAAATATTCATTACAAAACACTTAAAAACCGGACGCAATCAAATAAATGCCATTTAATTATATTTTCAAAAATGATTAATTAATGATATAACTTTCATGTTTAAATTAATTCTGATACTAAGTTTACATTACAAAATGGTATGAACGATAATAATGAAGGTTTTATTCAGTGGAGGCGTTGAGATAAGTCCATTGTTTTATTAATTAAAAATAGATTTAATGTTATTATGACGATGCAGAAATTTTATTTGACAATTTCTATTTTTAATGTTCTCTAAATTTAGCGTAATTTTATCCATTTTGTGTAATATTTTCTACGTTTTAATATGCATTGTAAAAATTTAATATGGAAATTTTGTGTTTGAATTGGTTTTGACAAAATTTTCATCTCAATTCATCAATCGCTTCATTTGTGCCAGAATCGAAAAAAATTGTGTAAAAAATGGTGCTAAACACAAACCACATCACACTTTTCATATTAATTATCCATCATTTTTAGTATCCATTACATCATAAAACTAGATGGAAATTCATGTGGTTGTCACAAAACACACACTCAGACAATAACTGAAATTAATTTCATCCGACACTGAATAGAAAAGCCTTAAACCATGGAGTTTGTATATTCTGGTATTTAATCACTAATATATATTGCATTTAATATTATACTTAACATGCATAACATTTAAAGTGGTTTGAGGTACCTCAATATACACAAAAATAGAGTTTATTATATCAAATGAATTGTTTATTTAATGTTGCAGCATTTTCCACCGAAAAAAAAATTAAATGTATTTTATAGTGTATTTTTATTACAAATAAATACATTTAATTTATATTATTGGTATTTGATGATGAAATGTGGTCAAAATAAAATTGTCAAACAATGTGAAAACACGTGTGTGTGAGGACAATCATGATGGGAATAAAAAAAATGTTTCACCTTCAAAATTAATATTAATGATATATTTACTGATATTCACCTTTTATATTATATTAAAAACAATAAATCATTCAAGGGTTGAAAGAGAGTAACAGCTTTTCATTGTAAAGTTGATTCGAAAAGGGAAACGATTACATTTTTTCTTAGAAAATACCAGAAAACATTAAAATTGATCATTTAACAAAAAAATATTGATTGCATTGTAAAATTAATCGTCGTTACATTATTTCACAGCCCCTTCTCTCAATGGAATCACATTTTAATAGCTACTTTATTTACAATTATTTCAAATTTAAACTGACATTATTATTGAATCAATATTAGCATTTAATTAATATTATTTACAATTAGCATATAATAAATAATGCGTAAATGAGACAAATGTCAATAAAATATTAAATAGAGTAAAAAATAGAACAGGGTTATTTATGATTTTTAGTACGATATTTACATTTAAAATGAAAACTATTCAGAGCTTGGTATTTTACTTTAAATGAGTTATTATGAAATGACACATTTTTAACAAATACTTCACTCAATGACCTAACACTAACTTGAATCGATTTTTAACTAATACTTAACTCAATGACCTACTCGATGTGTTCTAAAAAGAAAAGTTGACTTGATTCACTCCTTTATCAACACTGACTTGAATCGATTTCAAAAAATCAGCCATTTTAGAAATTTTTTGAAAAATTAGCCTTATTTGAAATATTTTTAAAAATTCAGACATTTTAAACTTCTTATTCACTCAATGACCTCCTTGATGTGTTCTGAAAAGAAAAATTGACTTGATTCACTCATTTATCAACACTGACTTGAATCGATTTTTAAAAAAATCGGCCTTTTTAGAAATTTTTTGAAAAATTAGCCTTATTTGAAATATTTTTAAAAATTCAGACATTTTTAACTTCTTATTCACTCAATGACCTCCTTGATGTGTTCTGAGAAGAAAAATTGACTTGTTTCACTCATTTATCAACACTGACTTGAATAGATTTTTAAAAAAATCGGTCTTTTTAGAAATTTTTTGAAAAATTAGCCTTATTTGAAATATTTTTAAAAATTCAGACATTTTTAACTTCTTATTCACTCAATGACCTCCTTGATGTGTTCTGAGAAGAAAAATTGACTTGTTTCACTCATTTATCAACACTGACTTGAATCGATTTTTAAAAAAATCGGTCTTTTTAGAAATTTTTTGAAAAATTATCCTAATTTGAAATATTTTTGAAAATTCAGACATTTTTAACTAAAACTTCACTCAATGACCTAACACTAACTTGAATCGATTTTTAAAAAATCGGCCTTTTTAGAAATTTTTTGAAAAATTAGCCTTATTTGAAATATTTTTGAAAACTCAGACATTTTTAACTTCTACTTCACTCAATGGCCTCCTTGATGTGTTTTGAAAAGAAAAGTTGACTTGTTTCACTCATTTATCAACCCTGAATTGAATCGATTTTAAAAAAATCGGCCTTTTTAGACATTCGGCCATTTCGGATTTTTTTTTCAAAAAAAAACAATATTTGACTTTTGGGGCATATCTACTTTAGAAAATAGGCTCAATGTAAATTTATTTCATGCCTAAGGCGTTTTTGAGTTTTTTTTTGACTTGCAAAATATCTAAAACCCTGTTCAAAATGTATTCAAACAAAAAAATCAATTCAAATTGATTCAGTCATCAAAAATTCCTTATCACCAAAATACTGAATGTCAAAATATTGTGTTATTCTTGTCAACCAAAAAATGTTCAATAATTAAAGTCAACTAACGTGAACATCGTTTCATTTTCAGGTTTTTTTCCTATCACACACATTGACATAAAATAACAAAATTAATTGTAGCTTAACATAAAACGTTAGACACAATATACATTTTTATGTATAAAATTTAATCACCCACAATGGACTCATTGATATGGATCGTTGCTTTTATTGTATTTGCCTATCATCATCATCATCAACATCATCACATCAGCAGTGAACAGAAGCTAGAATCACAAATTATATGTTGTCATACTCACACAGAAACCACATGAATGTGACTTCTTTTATACGATAATTTTTGATTAAATAATTTTTAATGTACAATTGAGTCAATGTGACATATTTTATTTTTCGAAAACAGTGAAAAAAATGTTTCTTCGAAAATGCCTAGTAAAATAATGTGAAGAGATACCATCTTTAAAAAAGTTTAAAATATTTTTAATAGTTATTTCGTTTAAATTTAAATGAAAAGCATTGTGATATGGTTCATAGTAATATTAAACTATGTGACATAAATTCTTATCACCGTCATTAAATCAGATTTAATTCAATTGCACACTCTTTTAAATACCTTATGGAGCATTTTTAGTTCTAAGGTTTTTGACCTTTTTCAACATCTTTTAAATCAAAAGCACCCTGTTCCTGAAGTAGTTTTTTTTCCTCTTTTTTTTTCAATTGAATTTTTTTCCTGTCTCCAACACAATACACAAGTCCCTATTTGCACACCATAATAAATAACATGCATTTTGAAGTACAAATTCACATATAATAATAAAGGAAGGGAAAAAATTTAGCATTATAAAAGTGCATGTACATTTTGAATGAAAATGAGAGAGAGAAAAAAAAACACTGTGTAAAAAGCGTGTACTTTTTTAAATTCAAACGTACAATACAATAAGTTTTTTCCCTTCCTTCCTTAAATACTTGACTATGTTTTTGTTATAAATTTATATAAAAAAAATATAAATGCAATATGATAAAAGAATATCACAATAACATACAACATGGCAAAAAAAATTCTGTGAAATTGTAGTTTCTTGTGGTACTCAGCAACTTTCCATTAAATAATTCATAATTTTTCAAAGTATTGTAATTCGTTAGATGCAGAAAATGATTGAGAAGGTTTTAAATTCAATGAAATACATTGTAAAAAAATTCACATTAACTAGATTAACGACCAAAAACAGCATCATTCCAACAGCTCATGATGAAATTGCCTTGTCACAAAACGAACATACCTTTAAATTAATTATCGAACCAAAAAGCAACTTGTAATACGATTGCTGTAATTTAATTACATTGAAATATTTTCATTTTATCCATCTATCTTCGCTTACAGATAAAAAAAGTGCACGAGAAGAAACATTTTATTGGGGCAACAAAATGTTCAATTTCAATTCTTCCCATTACTGTCGATTTTATATTCAAATATTAGCACACACACACACACACACACAAAATCAATAGTAAAAAAATGTAGAAAATTCTTGATTATTAGAAACACATGTAAGTAATTTTTATTTTTTTTACATTAAATTGTGTGTGTGTGTGTGTGTGTGTGTGTGTAGGAAGACCATTTACATGAATACACTCACACACAAATTATAAATTGATCTGAGGAAGATATTCACAAACCAATAAATTAACACGTGAGTGTGAGTGTGTGATAAATGCACAACAGATAGCTCAAAGGCAATAAAAAATTAGTGTGTGGTGTTTGGTAACAGGAATCGATCATGGATATTTTTAAAATTAAATTTTCTTGTTGACTTTTAACATATTTAACATTCACATTTGTATAATATTTGCATTTTATTGCATATCATGGGTTTCAGTCAAAGTGTTATCAAATCGCTTCAAGCATGTTTATTTCCATATTAAAAAAAATATATAAATTAGTTTTAAAGCACAAGGATAGGATAAAAAAAAATCAGAATCGATCCTGTAAAATGTGAAGAACCCTTAAACGATCACTGAAGAAATATAATAATGGAGACGTCTTGCACTTTTTAACAGAAAAATTTAACAAATTTAAAATTTACTGTAAACTATAAATAAAAAAAAAGCCATATAATTTGGTATTTTGTCCCATTTCTGCTTTAGCTCAAATAATGTGATATTAAAATGTCTTTCATACAAACAACAAAGAATAACAAATTACTCTACTGACATTTATTATTGGCTATTATTTTACCATCACCCTGTCTTTATCGTACACACACACACACACATAAAAACCCTCTTTTTCACATATTTTACATTTTTTTTGTTATATTTAAGTATTACTTTAACTTCTAAAATTTGCAAAGCAATACATTTTACATGATTGTATTACAAAATTTTCCATCTATATTTTTTTAGACATATTTTATTGTATACCGTTTCAGTTTACCTGTCTATCGTTCTTATCACGTATACATACATTTTTTTTTTAAAGTTTTAGAACATGTGAAATATGTGAAAGTATAAAAGAAAATGTAAGACAAAAAAATACACAGAGAAAAAGTAAAAAGAAGAAGATACACATAAAATATGAATGTTCGACACACGTTTAAAAATATATAGAAAAAAAAAATTTATAGATATATGCGTTGTCGTCATATTCGCTTTGTATATGAGTTAGATGGATAAACTTGCACTATGTATGATGTTTTAGATATTGCTACATATTTTTTTTATATTTTTATCTACATTTCTCTCACATGTCTAATAATAAAGATCGAGCTTTAGTCGATTTTTATGGAATATGTGTGTGTGTGTGTATTACTGTTGCTGCAATAAAGGATAAAAATGGAATTTGTTTCATGTTATCATCGTTATATGTGTAACATGCATGTTCTCTTTGAAAAAATTGTATAAAAAAAAATTACAACAGATAACCAAGGTCTTAGTCTTATGATAGTTGGGATATATCATCACCCCAATATGTACCAAACATATATTTTTAGTCATAAAACAGCAGAAAATGTTCTTCTCACCCTTTTATATATTGACATTATGTATTTTTTTACGACATCATTTCATGCGTGTTTATGATTTTCGATCGAATTCAGTATTTATAGTATGGATATAATTTTCACACATCTGAAATCCTTTGAAATCCCATTTCCTAATATATATGATGCGAAAAATTAGAACAATGGTATCGATTAAAGGTTCTTGATCATAAAAAAACGGCAAACATTTTGTCTTTGATGTTAAATTTGATCAAATTTTTTGAAATTTACTTTTTATGCTAATATTATCGGATTTCATGTTAAATCACAAACTAATTATCAATGTATTAATTTCATTTCAAGCTAAATGGAATTTAACATGAAACGTTAAGTAAATAATAATAATTGCTAATAATAAGCCGATTATATTTATATTAAAAACTAGACGATTTCTAATCCGTTTATAGCGCCTTTGTACACGTTTTTTGAAAAGTGGAATTAATAATTTTTTTTTCTTGCAAGACTAAGCCAACGTTTTTTTTTAAATCCTGTTGCTCGTGCTTATGTGAAAGCGATGACAATTTGAATACAAAGCGCCTGTTTGTAATGAAATTGATCTGTTGATCCAGGACGAGTTGTTTAAAAAATGGTTGACTTTTTTTAAATTCAAAGAGTGTTTTCTGTTTAAAAAAAAAAACTGAAAAATATCTAATCTTTGTATAATCCGGGTATTAAACGAAAATGTGAGTAAAAAGCAAAAAAAAAAGTTGTGGACTGTGAATCCTACCGTATGAAATACCTTGTTTGAATTTTAAACGAATATTTAAGGCGATGCCTTTAATAAATTTCTCTCTTTGTTAAATTTATATCTTGTCCTACGCTTTCCAAAATTTTTTGAAGAAATCATTGAGATCGTTTAGAAATAGACACATCTTGAGAGCTTTTTCGATTTAGATCGATTCGATGAATCTTGCATGCATAAATGAAAGTTTATTGAAAATCATGCTACTATAAGCTCAATTGTGGCTTTAATAGGAAAAATTGCTCACCCCCTGAATATAATTCTTTAGGATAAAAATGAGAAAAGAATATTTTTAAATGGAAAATGTAGATAAAGTGACGCCTTAAAAACCTTGAAGCTCTTACTTCGTAGGAAATTTCAACAAAGTATGTGGAATTACAACTATCAACTATCCAGACACCCACTTACTTTTGTTAGGTTTTCCATAAAAAATTATGAGAAATTATTAAAAAAACATTTGGATAGGAATTTTCATACATTGAAAAACATTAATATCAAAAATTTTGTAAAAAATTATGGAAAACATTAGCAAAATATTAATTGAAACCTACGTTGTATGTAAGGAAATTTATTTTTGTTTATTTTGATGTTGTCGTAGGTTTGAAACTTGTAGGATGTAAATAAACTGTATATTTTAATATCTGGATTAATCAAGAATTATAGCTTTAAGATTTAACAATACCTGGTTTATTATAATAAATATTTTGACGTAAATCTCGTATTTGAAGTTTTTATTCAATAGGAAATATTTTGCAATGGTTGATTAGTTACCTGGCCCATGGGACATAAAGACCGAAACTTAATCTGGATAAGTGTTCTGAAATGCAGAAAGTCAACGAAAAAATCCACCATTTAAAAAAAACGCCATTTTGAAAAATTTCGCCATTTTGAAAATTTCGAATAAATCCGCTACAGTAATCAAAAAAATCGGAGGCTCTTTTATAATAAGAGCGACGTCAATCATCCAATAGAAAGAAAGGATCCAGGAAAATCCAGAAACAATTTTCTCATCAAAAACGATGAATATCAAACAAATAATAAAAACAATAAAATCATGTTTACATCTTTTTACATTTCATAATAATAATAATAATAAAATATTCTGGTCATTTCAAATAAAGAAACACCAATAATTGTATGATTAAGTTATATCATTTTGTGTCAAAACATTAAGTCATAATGTAATGATATCGTAATAATAATAATCGTAATAAAAGAACAAAAAAATCATTGAAATAGACATACGATGGTGATATCTGTCAAACAATACAAAAAACCGACAAACTTTTTTTCTTCCTTATTTCCTTTCATTCATCTCGCTATTTTATTTTATTTTTTTTAGGTCTTAATCATTTCTTGTCTAAGCAATCTGCGAATATAACAATAAAAAAAAATGTAAGAAAAAAAATAAATTCGCGCGAGATGTTATTATGTATTGTTCACACATGTGTGCAACACAAACATTACCAAATATGACTGTTGTATAACATACGTAATAATTGTCAAGTTAAAAAAAATCAGTCAATTCGCGTATATATGTATTTATATGTAATATAATATGCGAAAAATGAACCTATATTTTGTAGTAGATATAGAAAAGTCCTTGCCATACACATGTATTACTAGTATCTCTTTGGACAAATATATCTAAAAGTGTGCTATTACAACAATGTTGTGTATACTGCGCACGCTGAGAATAAATATTTTAATATGAATGATAAAATATATATATTAAAAAAAAAATTGGCAATGGAAGAGTAACATATACCCGTTTGTTGATAAGTATCATCATCATGATCATCATCATCATGAAAAACATATGAACCCCTGATTTCCATTGTCTAGGCTCGTTTATTCTCGCAAAATAAGCAGTTAATATTCGGATTTTGTCTGAATATGTATGTGTGTGTGTGTGCTTGTCTCAATTTATACCGGAACAATAATTATTTTTAAAAACAGCCCTGCACTGTACACATTACAAATTTTCCACAAATACACCATACACTTACACAATGGCGCATGTGCTATAAAATTTCGATTAAATCTAAATAAAATATGTTTTGCCCCTAACTTCTAGTCAATGTCTGTGAGTGTATGTGTACGTTGTAAAATGACAAGGAAATTTGAGGAATCATGTCAAATGTGTGAAAGTAGATGTCAGTAGTGTATAGAGCGCCCTCGTGAACACATAGTCTCTATATTCCGTGTCGGTTTCGGTATAATATAAAACACAAAAAAAATTATACTTGAATGATAAAAAATTCAACAGAAATTTTCCGTCAAAAGAAATAAAGTTATTACAATGTTACAAGGAAAAGAAACACTCAATTTAAAATTCGATTACATTGAAATCAAATTGATTCAATAAAATATTAAAATAACACTCTTTAAACAAAATTAAATAAAGCATTTATTATCAAATTAAAGTGATGTGTATACGTCTTCAAGTATAATAATACAAAAAAAAAATATATAACAACATTATTTTTGTGTACACGTTAAGTTACTGTCTGATTGATACAAGATAATAATAATAATAATGTTGTTCGTATCTAACAATAATAATGTTAAATTATTATTAAACAAAAATTAACATGATACAATAATGAAAATGAGAAAATATTACATGAAATGATACAAATAAATAAATAAACGGAAACGAAGGATAATTCATGTAATCAAATTTATCAAAGTTAATTTTTTTTGAAATATTATAAAATGATAATAAAAAATTACAACATTTCATCAATCATTGTTACAATTCATTGAAAGGATTTACATATAAATTCATGTTACATTGAAATCCTTGTTACATTTAAAAGAAATTTAAAGTAAAATTAGCAAATATTTCATAAAAAAAAATTTAAATAAATTTAATCAATGTGTTATTGTGAAATTTTAAATTGAAAGTACATATCTCTAAATAAATGTATAAAATAAAATTAAACATAATTTTAATTCAAAAAAAAAGTAACTGTATACTGAGAAAAAATAAAAGCAATTATTAGTAAAAAAAAATGTACAGTTAACTTGAAAAAATATAAAAAATTAAATTAAATAAATGACTGTCATTTAATAGTAAAAAATGCATTTAAAATATTGATGATTAATTTTACTCATAGAATTAAGGATTACATTTACTAATTGTTACAAGTAAGTGTTGATTTCATGGTCATTTAAATTGGAAATATTTATATTAAGTTAAAATTTAAGGAAATTTAAGAGTATCTTAGGACTAAATGCAAAGACCAGAAAGAGTCTGAAGCGAATAAGCTCAAATTCTTGAAAATTAGAGATAGCTTAAAATCGAAATTCGTTGAAAATCTTGAATTTCATTAAAAAATTGACAATTTTCATGGCATCGAGAAATTTTTCATGTACACTTATTTTATTTTTTTCCAAGTTTCGAACAAAGATCACCCTTTCTCAAGTAAATTATGAAAAATTAAACTTTATAAGGCTGATTTAGCCGTGAAAGCACCACCTGCTTGTAGTTGATCATGAATTTCATCACAATTTCCTAGAATTTAATACATTGACCTAGTTCAAATAGAAATGCGAGCCTGAAACAAATGCATTCAATTGAAATGTTTCTCAATGACTACTTCATTTAATTAATTAAATTATCTTAAAATAAAGGATCATTTTCTTGCGAACTTCCATTGAAATTGCTTCATTATACTATGAAAAATTAGGTCAAAAGCTTAACCTTTGTTGAATAATTCAGGGACGGATTGAAAATTATTAACGGTCCTGCCAATATGTATGATTTTCTTTAAAAAATCATCTTCGTTTAACTTAAATTTTACAAGACGATCGACTGCGACCTTTCTGGCATTTGCCAGATTGCCCATATGGCCAATCTGCCACTGGTTGAATTATGCAAAATGGTTTTTTTAAAAAGTATCATCATAAAAACATTGTTTCAAAGAATGCCAAGAAAGAATTTACTTCTTGGAAAAAGTTCTCTTTGAAAGAATTGATGAAAAAAATAAAAATGGCTGGAAAGGCATTATACAGAAATTTTCTTATTTGAATGAGGACTTTCATCACATGTTAAATGGACTCATGATACACTTTAAACCGTTTAATTAAAGGTCACATTGCAAAAATGACCTAAAGACCAAAATATTTTTTTTTTTAAATAAAAAATGGTACATTATTCAAAAATGTCCCAAGGAGAATCAATTTCAACAAAAGCTTCTTTAAATGTGGGTTGACTTAATTGAATAATTGATTCAATTTTATTTTTTTACACCTACCATTGAACAAATTTCGAAAAATTAACATATTTTCAGTAACACACATTTTTTCAACTACATTTAACAATATTTAATGTAACAGATTGGTACCAAACTGATGTAGCTAACGTTAAAATGCCTGTTACAGTTTTTTTAAACTGACTCAAATTTGTAGCGTTATTGGACCATATGAGTTGCAAAACAACTTTAAAAGCAATATTTCGATACATTGTGAGTTGAACTCCTTCGCAAAGACATTGAAAGCTTGAACGAGAACCCTCAATTTTCCAATTTTTAAACAAAATTGACTAGGATTTACTTCGCAAAAGGTCACTTAATTTGAATCCTTTTTTATTTAACTGACAATTCTAATACAAAATACCAGTCGTTTCCTTTTTTTATGAAAAAGCTTTTAAAAGAAAAACTCTCAATTTATTTAACATAAAACTTTTTTTTTCTAAATTAACGATCAACATAAGCATAAACAACTTTACCATGACCAATTTCAATTAAAATGTTCGTAAAACTACCATGGTTACTTTATTAAATTTAATTTTAAATTTACATGTTATACAAAATATGTAATAAAAAATCCATTAAAAAATTTAAATTTAACATTTTTCAACACATAAAAAAAACTTTTTCATCAATTTATGAACAGCATAATTGCATTGTGGTCAGATTCGAATAAAAATAATAATAATATAATGCATAAAAAAAAAGTTTTTTAAACAAAAATGTGTAAATAAATAAAATATATATAAAATTAAAATCCCAACTAACATTGAAAAGCGGAAATTGGTAATCAAAGTTTCAATTAACTACGATAAAATGTTTAATGTACTCATAATAATTTAAAATAAATAATAATTAAAAAGTAATCAGGTTTTTATATTGATTTCAATTCATCTGTCAAATTGAAAGTAGTAGAAACAAAAGATAATAGGATTAATGCAGTTAATTGAATGCTCTGCTGCATTTGCAAATTACGAGTGTGTACGATGTGCTTATGTGAGAGGAAAATGAAAATTGAAACGAGGGAATTTAAGTAAAAATAACATGAAATCATTAAAAAATATGTCATGAAAATTTTTCACACAAAAATGCACACATACATATATTTGTGTGTGTCATTAACTATCACATACACATACACACACATACACGTACACACAAAAAGAACTCAAAATTTTTGCTATTTTTTTTTTTATTTAATTTTTTTGATGTACTCGTATTTAATGCGCTCTGAGCCGCCTCGTATATATTTCAATGGCATAATCAAAGAGGAAAAGAACTGCTTGGCAATTGGCCAAGTATGATATTTTTTCCTCTCTTATAGAACACGGGATGTGACTACTCACAGATCATTCGCCATGATATGAGTTAGACGTTCCACGTTTAATTTTTCCTCGTCCTGTTTTTCCTTCACTAACAAGAAAATAACTGATCTATTGTTTCTACGAATGATAATGATGACAAACAAAAAAAAAAGGCTTTTAAAACATACGTTTTTCTTTGTTAGTTTTAATCAACATAGAAAACAAAATTTAGCTGACATAAATGTCAGTTGAAACATGTACAATTTTTTAAAACCCTTTTCATTTCTCTTATAATTTACTAAAAATGCTCCTCTGTGATTTAAACATATATTTTTTTCATTGAAGTACAAGAACAAATGTCTAGTTTTCCAATTTTATTATTATTATTATTATTATTTTATATTATTTTTCCTATTCAAAGAAACAAACTACAGAAAAAAATATCCGCATCACGTCGCACTGTTTTTGCAATATCAACATATGGTATATGGAAAAATCACAAGATGTTTCAAAAAAAACCGAAAAAAAACTTACCGGGAATAAAATACTTCGTTTTTTTTATAAAAAAAGATTTTTTGTTAGTTTTTTCTTCAAAATAAATCAAACATACAATATAATAAAAATCTATTTCCGTTCCATTCAGTTTCATCATCATCATCATCCTTGCAAAATTTAACCACATATAAAAAGCAGGAAATATATTTTTGTGTTTACATTAATTAAAGCATGTATGGTATAGTTTTTAGTGTGTATTACAATGTCGAGATGGTGGTTTATATTTGTTTTAGTTTCATTGTTCGAGAATCGGGTATGAACTTTAACATGGGAAATTGAATTGAAACTTTTAAGCTTGAGCTCCATTTGTACACGTATTTGAAAAGACTTATTTAAAGCCGTCAGGGGTTTTTACACTGAAACGCTTTGTTGGAACGCCTGCCAAAAACATGTGAATTATGATCGGGCTCAGTACCGCTCCTTATTAGGATTTTGTTTTTAGTGCATTTCGTAAGAAAAAGATGTACTTTTACAGACGGTTTATCCGCCGTCACTGATCGCTATGCATAACTCCGCAATGATCCATCGGGCGAGATTATGTTTTTTCTGTCAATAAAAGAGCTCATAAGGGTTATTTATAACATATTAGTTTTGAGATTGGGCTCATGGATTGGGCTCCAGACGTTCCAAGTCTGAAAACTGTTAAAAATTGAAAAAAATTGCTGATATTTTTTATTAGATTTATGAACTTGTAAGAATGAACTTTGACTCATTAGCTGTGATATTGGGCTTTCAGAACCTTAAAATATTAAAAAGCTGAAAATCCAGACTTTCCTAAAATGGCCGATTTTTCCAAAAAGGCTGATTTTCTATTTTTTTCAAAAGGACAAACTTTTTTAAAAAAATTTCAAAATTCGGAGTTTTTTAAAAATGGCAGATTTATAAAAATGAATTTTAAACCGCTCAATGATTAAAATTTCTCTTTTTTTCATATGACAGCGGCCGCATCGTCATTTCCTCCATTTTTTTCCTTTTACTCGAAATTAGTTTGAAATTGAAATCCCCAATTTTGTTTAAACATTCAATATTTACTATGAACGATACTCAAATATGTAAAAATTAACTTTTTCATATGAATTTTACAAATTTTATGCATCGTTGCAATGAAAAAAACATGCATTTAACTTGTATATGATAATTAAGAATAAATTTTAGTTTTCATATATGAAAATTTTATGCAATTTTTTTTATATTTTCCGTGCAAATAATAATGATAGACATTTTTTTCATGATTTTCAAAATACATTAATAAAACTTTCCTCGAAATTTTACTAATCAAATAATTGATTACCATTAAAATATAATTCAATTTCAAAGTGGGCGCAAAACTAACACTTTTACAACAATATTTTGAATAAAATTATTAAGAGATTATTTATGTTTGTTATATGAAATGTCAACAACAATGTTTGAAGTTTGTGGGAACAAAATACACTTGGTTAATTACCTTAATTTGAGAGAAAATTTACTTAATTTAGAATTTTCGTGATTATTTTAATTTAATTGAAATGTAAAACGTTTTAATGTTGGCGGTGATTGAAATTTTCTTTTTATAACTGGGCACTTTAATGGAAAATTTTTAATTAACACCGCACATTATTTTATAATATATATTTTATAAAAAAATGACTAACAGGAAAAAGGAATTGAAATACAATTTTTACTGATTAAAGTTTGAAATGTTGTCGACCTATCATGTCATTCCCGTTGAGATAAGCGAAATGTGTCTAAATTTACGGTCCCTTGAGAACAAATTAACAATATTTGCATGTCGTGTAAAAATGTATGTGAAAAAGGTGTCTAATCGAGAATGAAAAATTATGTAATGTGTCAAAGGCTGATGAAAATGAAAAAAAAATTGCTGATTGAGACGCTTTTTTTTGTTTTTTTGACGCATAACCAGAAACAGAGTAAGATATTTTTTGGGGGTGAGCAACCAACACATTTTTCAATCCAAACTGAAGCATTGTAAAGCTTATCATTGATTTGGAACATTAATTTCACTTGCATTAGCCTAAATAAATGAAAAATGACATAAAATGAGGTTAAAACTCTTTTTTTTCCTATTGTTGATAATATGTCAGAAAAAAAATATACTTATATATTATATTCAAATTGCGTAAAGGTATCTTATTCACTTACAACATCATGAAATATCATTTTTCCATTATGATGATTATGTTGATAAATATTTTGCAAATCATTTCACTTAACAAATAGTGGATAATCATTTTCTAACATTATGAACTAATCTCTGGGTATATAAATTTTTTATTGAACATACATATTTTTGAATATACATATGGATTTTGTGACATGTGTGATAAATCCTTTGAAAATTTTGTCTCCTTTATAATTTAGTTACTCATCATTAGATAATAATAATAGGATATTATATTGAATATTGTAAAGGGGAATCGTAGCTTAGTGGTGAACGTATTGAATTGCATTGCATCTCATAGATGACGAATTTGATCACAGTGAGCTGAATGTGTATTTACCAGTATCAAGATTGAAAATTGTCTTTCATGAAAAAAAAACATTAAATTCGTATAAGACAAAAATTATTTTTATTTAACCGTTGACTGTTTCTTAGCACGTGTACCCCTTTTTTTCATTTTCATGGACCACAATGAGTGATTTAAATCTCATGCATTCCGAGAAATGTAATAATCATAATAATAATATTATAATAAAAGACATAAATAAAAGTAACTCTGCTAAGCAATGTGTTTTGTCAACAAAGACTTCCACGGTAACAGCACCAGAATGAATAATATAAAACCATATACATTTTTTACTGCGACATCATCATATTGTGTGTGTTAGCGTGGTTGAGTGTATTTCTGTGTTCATATAAAATAACGTAATAATACTCAATTTTTCATTATTGCTCTGCATAACACTTGTGTCATCATAAAAAGATGATGTTGTTATTTGAGTTTTTTTTTTATTTTCATATCATCTTGTCTTTGCCAAAGAGTAAATGGAATTTTCAACTTATGGCTTCTGATGATGATGATCATCATCATCATAACGATGATATTGGCGTTAAGAGTTTCAAGAATGTGTGTGTGTGTATAAGGGAAAACACTAAATATTTTTACACATGTAAATTTCATTTTATATACATTATATTACAGTCTGTCGTATTTCCGTTAGCAGTTTCCTATGTTAATATTTGAACGAAATCCATTATGCAATTTTTCTTCTTATGATAATAATAATAATAATAATGGAATAGAGAAAAGAAATTTTTCCTTCTTTATATTTAAATATAAAAAAAGGGAGGAAAATATTTTCATAATATATGAACTTGAACAAACAATGTGTGTACAATGCATCATTATGATGTTATTGTTATCAATCACATACACACACACACACGAACCTACACAGATATGGAGGAAAATAGTTTCAGATTTTCACAACAAAGGAATTTCACTCACAGAAAGATTTTTTAAAGAAATTAATATTGCAAAAAAAAAAATGATGCTACATATTATAACTTTTAATAAAATGAATGAATATCATTATTTTTTTTGATTTTTTGACCTAGTTTAATAGAAACTTCTGATTCTAGCATTATTGAAGTATATCACGTAGTTTTGCATTTGTTATTGTTATCTACGTAATTTTTTCGGCACATCTGTTCATATCTAAAATCATTATTTACGTTTAAGTTCGGAACAGCACATAAAAAATTAGAGCAACAAAATTAAATGCAAAATTAAGGTGAAAAAAATGTGTGTGTGTGTGGATATTAGAAGATATGTGAAAATAATATGAGGTCAAATATGTCACAATTGTTCAAGTCACCGACAAATTATTATTATTATTTGAACGACACACATTTCAAAGGACATTTCAAGTGGAAAGTAACTCTTATTCAATTTAATTTTTTTCAGCTTCACACTATTTCAATTGAAACTCAACTTATCTGTCACCAGAAACAAAAAACTGACACTTCTAAAAACATTGAAGTGCAATGAGGCCTTGTTCGAAAAAAATTAAATGAAAAGAACTCTTAAAAACTTAATGAATCATTGAATGAAAAGTTTTATACAATAAACGCTTCTCTGCTTTACATTCATTTTAATATTAAAAGGACTTTTTCTACTTGAAATGTTCATTTGCAAAAAAAAATTTATTAAATGAAGGTCTTTTTTTTTAATCTCGTATGTTTAATATACGAGCATAGACAATAAACAGAATTAAACGTAGCATAATGTCACATTGCTCCCGAGGGTAACGTTTAACCATAAACTTTATTTAGCCTGACAATGTATTTATACACATTTTTATGAAGTGTATGCAGAAGCAATTCAACTTTTAGATTTTTTTTTTCATTATTTTCTTTTGTGTATTTTTTTTTTTATTATAACGATTTATACACACACAAACTAAACTCGCACCGTATTGACTTCAACCAATGGTGATAATGTCTGTTTGCATAAAGATATTATAATTTTTTTATATTACTGCTTCACAACTAAATATAAGCTTTTATTTTGTGCTTTTTTCTCGTTTATATAAATAATTGAGTGTGCGGAATTATATGGGAAATAAAAAAAAATAATAATAATAAAGCAAAAAAAAAAGGAGAATAGGAAAAAAATATGACAAAACTCGTTAAGATACGGGTTGAATTACTCCATTCATAAAGGTGTTTGGCGATGCGTTAATTTAATTGCATTTGTACGAGATATTTAATGAATTCAACCCTTGTCGTAAAAGAAGCAGCATTTTTAATGATAAGGCTTTATTTTAATATTTATTTTATTCTTTTTTTTACTTTTTAATATCTTAATGTTTAGACACTTCATTTAAGGAAAACTATGTTTGTGTCTTACTTTAAGACTCACATAAGAACTTCTTACAATCAACACAGAAATTAAAATTAAGAGTTAATTTGCGTGTTACATTTCCATGTAAAATCTTGAAAAATACACATAGAACAAACTGATAAATGGAAAAATTATGTGAAAAACATGGAAAAACAACACAGTAATTAATGACCAGGAAAAAAAATAAATATAACAATCATCAAATTCTTTTTATATTACCTCATTTAGTCTTTTTATCTGTTTCTCTGTATAATAACCATCAAATTTATCTTCACACCTATCTATATACATTAATATTATTATTATTATTATTGTTATTACTATTATTTGTTTAAACGCATATCTTCCTGTTTCTCTTCTCCGTGTTTTTTTCGCTGTATTTTCATGAAAAATTATCGTTTTTCCATTGAATTCATAGAACATTAACAATTTAAATGGTGAAATGGTGAACATTAATGTTAACAGCTTGAACAATAAATAAACATTCATGTTGCATATAAAAGATACCAAAAAACGCCAATTTACTGATAGGGGAGAATGGGGTTCGTTGCAAACTGCAATGTAAGAGAAACTCTCTTTTAGTCTCTCATGATAGATTTATAGATAGACTTATTTTTATTAAGCGGGACGGTGTTATTTGAAATTAAATTTTTATTAACTAGTTAATTAAATAGTTATCGATAGTTCTTCAAAACATAACTCGGCATGGTGGCGCTGCGATCGCATATGTAATCTGGTAATAGCACGTATATGACATTCAATACGTACGAAAATGTTAGATTGGCGCTTTACGCGGTCGTTTTCGAAACTAATGATTAAAATTATACAAAAATTTATGTTAGTTCATTTAATTGCCGTAAAGTTAGTATGGCGCTAATTTTTCTCTGTCATATAGGTGCAAATAGGTACCACATTCCCCCCTATACACATATTTTTCATTTAAATACCTATACACACACAATCACTATCACACTAAAATAGATAACGATTATTTTATTGCCATAAACTGAACTTTTGGTCTTTCAACGACATAAAAATCGATTTCCTGCAGACGAAGAGACATAAAAAGTGAAAATAGTAATAAACATGTAATAGTGGATGTTTTGTTTGGAACTTAGAAGGTGAAAAGAGTGTGACAAGTATAAATTGAAAAATAATCTTTTACATAACTGTGATTCAAGAATAGACAAAATAAGTTTATTACACTCTTCAAAAGCATTATTCACGTCACCAAAAACACACACACAGACACACACGTATCGTTTCTCACAATCAGCTTTCAAATTTTGTAACATGATTTTCCTTTTTATTTTGAAGTTTTAAACCACATTTTACCATCGTAAACAAAAACATATCATTAAAATTGAAGAAAAACCACACTTTTTTGGTTTTACATCTTAAGCTTCTTTAAGTTTAATAAATTAAATATTCAAAAAAAAAAAAGTAAAATTTTATATATATATACCTTTTCTTTTGTGACTTTAACACAGTAAAACCATTGAAAGATTAGTAAGATATTAAATTACACAAAGACGTGATTGTTACATTTTCAAAAAAAAATATTTCTACATGTTAAAATAAGACAGCTTCTGTAAATTTATCTTTTAATTAATTACATTGTGACGTAGACAGGTTTGGATTAGGATGACCTTCTTTGCTTCAAGGAGATGAAGATGAAGAGAAAAAAAAAGAGACAGGGATTAAAAAATGATTAATTTCCTCCTTTTTTATTTGATGAAATAGAATTTGACGCGATAATCTTGTAATCTTCCTCAAAAAGTATTTGTAACGTTAAGTTCAAAACTTTTCTTTTTAATTTTTCCGCACCAAATTTTCTTATTATAATGATACACTTATAAAGTTATTTCCTAATAAATAATTTTATGGGCTCTTATAATTTTATTTCGAAAACGTAGCATATAAATAGTAAATTAATTTCATTTTCTTTGTCTTTAATTTATTCTTTTTTGTTTTATATTTCTTCATTTCCATCTCTTCCATTATCTGCTTTTATCCAATCTTTCGTTTCTCGTCTCAGTTTTTGTGTGCTTGAAAAACTTTTCAACCATTATTATCTTTTTGCTTGATTTAATTATTTCAAGATATTTTTCTAATACCTTTTTAAATGATTGAAAGGTAGGAAGATACACTGCTTTGTTTTCAGTACACAGCTAGTATTGAAAGACTTGAATATAAATTGCTGAAATAGATGAGGAATAGAAAAAATTTATGTACTGTGTGATGTAAGGTAAAATTTTTTTTTGTACAAACATTTAAGTGACTGGTAGCACTAATGGGCAGTCATTTTCTCTGGTCGATTTGTCATGTAATGACAAGTTGGTATGATAGCGTTAAAAAATGTTTGTACTTGGTAACAAAGTTTCTTGTGCGAGTGCCAGCAAGTGAGCTCATCCGTTCGCTTGGTCAGAAATTTGCCATCGATCGACCCTTAAATGACTAAAAGAATTCCTTTTTTGCTTCCTATTGTGACACAAATATCTAAGAATAAGATCCTAAAATACTCATATCAATATGATTTATAAATAATCGATCCCAATTTGTGTGTTACATACTAAAATTTAACGAATAAATCAAGATAAGAAACGATAGAAACACAAATTGATATGTAACAACACCAAACAGCTCTACTGTGTGTATTTAGCAAGGAAAACAGTAAACAATAATAAAAGTAGTAGAAGAAAAAAGAAGGCAGGTACATGTAGCATATCGCGTCTTCTGTCAAAATACTTGAAAAATCAATTGAACTGAGCTGAATACTAAACAAAAATTTATAGTGTTTGCTATGTACGAGTAAGTTTTCTTTTAACACTAAAGTACGATGACGTGAAAGGTACATGGAATTTCCCTTCTTTTCCTCCTTTATTGTTTACTTTAGATATATTGTGATTAGTAGACTTGAACCGAAAAACTTTGTAATAGCTGTAATGAAATGAATGACGGCTTGAAAATTATTTCCTTATCGTAACAATAGGTGTCTGTTTTAGAATAAATATTATTAAGCTTGAATATATTTAAAATGGGTTATAATTTATGAATAGAAACGTTGAATAAATAATGAATTTTCTTTTATGTTGGCAGAAATTTTCACAAAATACATATACACAGAGAAGAATAAATTCGTTATTTTTATTAATATATTCGAGCTGGGAATTGAATTTGATCAAATTGTGCTGAATAATTTTCTTTTGTCTCGTTTTCTAACCAACACACACACACACAGACACATTGATGCTGTATTGTAGATAAACTTTGCTAATTTTTGCAATTTTAATACCGCAAAAATGTTAATGGACTCTGATTGAATCCTTTATTCGATCTAAAATATAAATGTATATGAATGGCAATAAAATTTAAATGAATTTTATTTCAATTTATTTGAACTACGATAGTTTATAGCCATAATGATCGTATATATAATCCCAAAATGCCATTCTTTTGGCAAATGGCAATTTATGTCTAAGTTGAAGTGTGTCCTTTATATTTAAATAGGTGAAATTTTTGGGTGATCGTATTGGTTCCCATATCACATTTCCATCCCAGATTCCAGGCGGAGTTGGATGTCTGAAAAATTGATATTTAATTAAAGTTAACAGTAAAATCATATGATAAAATAAAATTGAGTTGCTTTGAAGTGTTTTTGTTTGTTCATCTCACCCATATTTAACAAAGTTAGTCCACATTTTTACCATCAAATTTCTCAAAATAACCTCTTTTGACTTGTCGCGTGTATCAGTACCTAAATATGCAAACAATGGAGCTGTAAATAAATATCCAAGTTCATCGCCATGCCCCGCACCATGACTCTGTCCCATAGCACCACTAAATCTACTTGGAAAATTAAAATTTCCCTCAAATGCAAAACGATATACAAAAACTTGATTATTATTCCCACTACGAACAACTTCGTTAATGGATCTCCAGATTCCATGAATAAAAAATATATCTGTACCATATTTTGTAAGTGCTTCAAGTAAACTTGTATTTTTACCAGAAAATATCGGATAATTAACGCTCAAGTATGCAGTTTTAATGGCATTCACAAGTAATTGCATGTCTGTGTAATTTAATTTGTCTGTGGCAAGATTTGCTGGCAAAAAATAAGATTCACTCTTGAAAAAGTTTGTTGGTGCTTTTGTATCATAAAGTGTGTCTATTCACATAAAAAGAAAATAAAATTGTAAGTTTTTCAAATTTGCATAATATTAAATTATGGAGGAAAATTATTTTCTTACTATAAAAAATTACAGTTGCCTCATTAGAGTTAAAACCTTTTATTTGGGGAACTTTTTTGTAAAGACCTCTTTTCAAAATTTTAATTGGATGATGTTCCAGAATACGATTATGCTTTTTATATTTCTTTTCATGTAAACACGGAGTAAAAATAATTTCTAAAGGATTCCTATCATACGTTGCTAACTCAATGTCATTCATTGCAGCTTCCACAATATCTTGTGCTGAAACATTTTGTAAAAATTCAACTAATTCTGATGTTGATTCGCCATGATATCCCAAAATTTTTCCCAATCGAAAACCTTGTTCCTTCGGATCTTTGGCAAATGCCCATGGATTGAGAAATGACCCCGATTGTGTTATGACACTACGAAAAAGTCCTTTTGCTAGACGAGATAACATCAAAATCTCAATTGACACTGCTCCAGCTGAAAATCCCATTAAAGTTACTTTTTCTGGATCACCCCCGAATGCTGCAATGTTACGCTGAATCCATTTCAACGCCAAAATCTGATCATGTAACCCCATATTGCCTGATGATTCTTTTCCAACACATAAAAATCCCAATGGACCAAGACGGTAATTGATGGATACAAAAATAATGTCTTGTGATACCAAGAGTTCTGGGCCTGAGATCAAATCATTACCAGAACCCGTGTAAAATGCACCTCCATGAAAGTAAACCAAAACAGGTTGATTCTCCTTAAATTCCATTTGGTCTGATAAAATTTTTGTATAGACATTTAAAAATAAGCAATCTTCAGATCCCGTGTATTTTCCTGTAATTGGTGGCACTTGTGAACACACGCTACCATATTGAAATGCACTTCGTATGCCATTCCAAGCTTTTTCCGGAAGTGCTTCTTTAAATCTCCTCTTTCCAATCGGAGCCTCACCATATCGAATTCCCATAAAACTATAAATATTACTCTTGAAATAATATTTGCCCCGTAAAATTCCATCTTTTGTTTGAATTAACGGATCTTTAATTAATTTGACATATTGTTCACTTGCTCGCTTGATAACGTCCCACGATCGAATTTCATTGAAATTAATTGCAAATGAAAATGAAATTTGATATAAAATAAAGTATTTGAATAACAATTTCATGTTTACGAATCGATTTCGGTTATTTTCAGTTCAAAGTCAAGCACTAACTGAATTACTAGAATTATTTTTGTTGTAAACAGTGTGTGTGTGTAATAAATTCAGAATTTAATAATTAATTATAATTATTATTGTTTAAACATTTCATAACAAGCATTTATTTTACTGACAACATGCATGACTATTTTACATTTAAAAATAATAAGCATAAATGCATAAAATAATGCTTCAACATATCTCAAATGCATTTTATGAGAATGTGTGTTTGATTTGTATGATGAGAAAATTCCGGTATGTCATGTTGGAATATTTAATTATAGAGTTGGAAATAGCTGAGTTTTAATTGTTATTGTTTTTTCATTAAAATTTTACACAATAAAATAAACAAACGGGCCTCGGTAGTGTAAAAATTCCAAAAAAAAAATTAATTGAAAATATTTTTAGTGCATTTCATAAAAAATGTGAGTATTGTGAGCTCAAATTCTGTCCGCCTGTTTCAATTATTTTAAAAGCATTAAATTCCAATACATCTAAAATTTAAAAATCATCGAAATTTCCAAAATCATCTAACTTTGAAAATGCACTTTTGTAAATCGCACACGATTACGTTGTACATATTTTAATTTATTTTGCATAACTGGGCATGAATGGTAATAATTTCAATTTAAAACTGTAATTATGTAAAATTTGTTTTTCTCTTATAACACTTCAACCAACTTTAATGAGCAAATTCAATTCTTACCCATATTTAGCAAAATTTGTCCACATTGTGACCATATTTTCTCTTATCATCCTCTCTATTCTTGTGTTCTCCGAATTCAGTCCAATGTATGCAATTGGAACGGCTCCAAAAATATATCCAAGTTCATCTCCATGAGCGATTCCGGGTTCTCCAACTGGGGCAGAAAGTCGTTTAGCAAAATTAAAGTAACCGTCGTAGTCGAAACGATATGCAAAAACGTGTTTATTTCCATTACGAACATGGGCTCGCAATTCTTGTGTAATGGCATGAACAAAAAAAACATCTGTGCCAAATGTAACCAAAGCATCAGTCACTGATTTTGGAGAGAGACGCGTATAAACACTTTTAATTTTGTCAACGAGATATGGTATGTTAAATTCATGCTCGTATCTTGTATCTAAGTTTGCTGGAAGGTAATACAAATCGCTTTTGTTGAAGAGACCGGGTGTTGGTGTTGGGTACAATAAATCTTAAATTTTTTATATTGAATATTAATTAAAATGAAAATGAAACTTAAAAAATATTTTTATACTCACTTTTTATGAAGAAAAGTCCTTCATTTGTTGTAAACCCCTTGATCTGTGGAATTTTACGATAATTACCATGTTTCAATATATCAACTGGATTTTCTTTCAATACTGGCTCGTAGTCAGGTTCATATCCAAATTCATTTTCTTCAATGCAAGGTACAAAATTGAATCCTAATACATTTCTTTCATCATGTGGACTTTTGAGTTTTCTCGTTGCTGCTTCAATTAATGATTTGGCTGGTATTAATTTCAAAAATCTCACCAGTTCGTCTGTGGAGGTACCTTGATATCCAAAAAATTTTCCTAATCTAAATCCCTGAGCAACTGGATTTAGTATGTTTGCCCATGGATTTAACATTGAACCTGATTGAGCGATTGCTCCTCTAAAATAATTCTTTGCTAGAGATGATAACGTTAAAATATCCACAGATGCTGCTCCAGCACTAAAACCAAAAACCGTTACTTGTTTTGGATCACCACCAAATGCAGCAATGTTTCGATGTACCCATTTCAGTGCAAGAATTTGATCGTGAATTCCCATATTGCCACGTGATGATTTTCCTACACACAAGAATCCGAGTGGTCCTAAGCGGTAATTTATCGCAACCACAATCACATTTTTCTCGACCAAATATTGTGGATCTTGTAAAATATCGTTTCCAGATCCGTATGTGAAACCCCCACCATGAATGTAAAACATGACAGGAAGTGGCTCAACAAAATGCTTATCATATGGTAAAACATTTGTGAATACATTTAAAAAAAGACAATCTTCAGAGCCATGATAGGCTCGTATAATTGGATTGATTTGAGCACAATCGTCACCAGGTTTCAATGCATTTCTTATTCCATTCCACGGCCGTTCTGGAACTGGACGCTTAAACCTCTTACTACCTATCGGTGGTTGACCGTATCTTACACCCAAAAACGCGTAATATCCCTTATCTTCGTGATAATGCCCACGTAAAAGTCCCTCTTTAGTTAGAACAATTGCTTCTTTCAAGACAACGAATAATTTTTCGTGTCTGTTTTCACTTTCATTCACAACAAACGTCATAGAAACATTTACCGTTGAAGAACTTTTTATGAATAACAATAAATTTATCAATAAAATACACAAAAATTTCATATTTAAATAAATTATTAAAATAAAATAAAAAAAATATCGATTAAATATACAGCAAAAAACGGTAATAACTTAAGACAGTCAAATTAATACTGATCACATGTGTTTTGTTTTGGTTTTTTCTTGCTCATTCAAAATAATAATAAGAAAGAGAAACAGAAAAAAAATAACCAAAAGAATTAAAATCTAATAACGGTAAAATTCACTTTCACTCATATATTTTATTACTTTATATCATTTCAAATAATACTAATTTATTAAACAGCTTGAATCTGTGTGTATGAAATTTGTACTGATCTGAATTTTGGCGTAATGAATTGAAATATGTGCGAGAAACAGTATTGATAACCTCAATTTGATATTAGATCGTAATGCATTTGAAAGTAAATAAGTGTCAAGGTTAATAAATTGATTGATACAATTTTTTGCGCTGTACTGATAGATAAAAAATAAAGATTTAAAGCACTCTAGACTTCCGTCTTGACCGAATTCATGTTTAAATTTAAAATTTCTTTATTTGCGATGTGTATGAAAAAGAAAATGCACTCATTAAAAATTTTTGCTGTTCAATTTTTCTTATTATTTTACTACTGGTGTCTAGACATAATGTTTATAGCTATGCTATTAACATGGTACCATTAATTAAATGCTAATAATCAACACTTTAAAAGTTAATTTCAAAACATATCTTGATTGATATGACAAGTCAAAAAATTAGGACCCCTACCAATAAAATTTGTTTAGTAGTGCATTAAAATGTGACGAACTTTTAAATTAGCAGCTTATTTAAATTTATTTTAATGCTAAAATTTGTAGAATACCTTTTTTGAATTTTTCATTTATCTCTCTCGCGCTCTCTCTTTAAATTTTATATCTCTCTCTTTAGACTTTGTTTCATCACCTTGTCTCATTACCTCTCTCTTACTCTCTCTTTAAATTTCATATCTCTCTCTCTTTGAACTTTGTCTCATTACCTCTCTCTCGCTCTCTCTTTAAATTTCATATCTCTCTCTTTGAACTTTGTTTCATCACTTGTCTCATTATGTCTCTCTCACTCTCTCTTTTAATTCCATATCTCTCTCTTTTTGAACTTTGTCTCAGCACCTTGTCTCATTTTTTACTATTATATCGGGCTCACTCTTTGAATTTAAAAATAGCACTCTCTCTTTAATATGCAACAACCCTCTCTTTGGATTCTCTCTCCTTCTATTCACATTTTCTCTCTTTTTTTGTTATTTATATGAATTTCTTTCTCTTTATTTTATATTTTCACACTTTTATTCAATGATTACAGTTAAAATCTCATTTAATGGTCTTTTTTATCAATTGACACCATACCGAATCATTTATACCATATTTTTAATTGCCAAATCATTTTTTTTAAATGAATTATCAAAACTGTATCAAAACTGTACAAATCATAAACACTCAATAAATTATTAGACTGTAAAATCAAACCAATTGCAAGCTAACTTTTTTTTTGAATAACAAAGTAAAATAAAATTATAATCATATTTAATTATTATTTTAACAAATTTATTTCATTTCCATCACATTCACAGACATTTGCTTTAGACATTATCACATTTCAATTCATTCGGGTGAACAGAAAATAATATTAAAGTAAAAAAACACATTATTCAAAGTCAAGTCCAATAAAAAATTAACACGTTTAATGAGTGACAGACCAAAAAATTGAACATCGTAACAACACCCTTTTTTTTGTTGTATCATATTTTGTATTGTTACACACTACACACAGAGAATTTGCTCCTTTTATACAGAGCATATCAATTATATTTTTGTTACTTTAATGAAAGTAAATATTTACTTAAATCAAGTTTTTTTTTATTTTTATTTATTCTTTTTTTTCCTCGTCTATTCCCTTGTTGGGTTATTTATTTACTTATCATCATCATCATCAACATCGTCGTGTGCTCGACACTGTTGCTGTCTTATAATATGTAATCATGCTACAACAAATTATATGATATAACAAATGTATTGATTATATGTTAAATCAAGTATATTTATTATGAATGGAAAAGACATGAAACGTATAAATAAAAGACGGGGTTCCTTTTTCACTACAAGATATAGAGAGAAATAGACGGAAAATAATTATTATTATATGAACCTTTTATACTGTTAATTCGTTAATACAGTATTATTATATGTGTATGAGGAAGAATTCCCTGATTAGTACTTGACCTGAATAAAGAGGTAATGGGTCTTCTTCAATGTTTGAGAAAAGGAAAATTTATGGTGTTAAAATAACATACTTTCTTTCCGTTACCATTTTATTTTTCGATGTAATAAGTAATTGACAGCAGAAGACAAGTATAATGAAATGATAATGTTTATTAAATCACTTAAGTGCACGTTAAATAAAATGAAGTAGAACGAAAAATAAATAATACTTTGTTACTACTTCAATCAAATTTAATAAATTACAATAAAAAATTGTTGATTGTAATTGTTTTCAATTCAAATCAATTTTTATGGTATTAAGTATCAATTATTCCAATAATTATGTGAGAATGAGGATTGAAATCAGGTCAAAAGCACATTTTACTTTTTAATTTTGTCTTTTTTGTTATGAATGGAGCCAAAGCCACTTAATGAGTGTACTGAGCACTGTTGGCTGACGGTGGCTTGTGTAATCAGTGGCAGATTGGCCATACGAGCAATCGGGCAAATGACAGAAAGGCCGCGGTTGATCGTCTTTAAAAGTTAAGTTTAGTGTAAATTTAAAAAAAAAATCATACGGAATGCAGGGCCTCTAATAATTTTCATTTTTATGTATCAAATCTTCGAACCTAATCATCGAAATTTCCAAAAGCTTATAATGTTTAAAAATCTTTGGATTTTCTAATTAAGTACAATTATCATCAAACATCGAATCATTGAAAAAAATCGATTTTTAACTAAAAAATTAATTTGTTTCATTGAAAACAACAATTAAAAATACAAAAATACATTTAATCCGCCATTGAAAAGAGATTAAACGATAGCAAAGGAATCAATTATGATCATTAAATATAGATTTTTATAATAATGATAAATAAATATAATAAAAAACATAATTGAGGTAAATTGAACGGGAGGGTGTCAAAAAATAATTAAAAATTAAAAAGCATTTGTAAATAAGTGTTCAATATTACACTTTTATTTTGGGGTAAAAATTCTTGGAAATTTATCGATAATGAATCATGGTAGTTCATAATATTCAATGAAAAGAAAATAAGGAGAGATTCTCAGTCCATGTGACACTTAGAGGCGGATGTGCCATACGGACGATCTGGTAAATGCCAGAGAGGCCACAGTCGATCGTCTTGTAAAAGTTAAGTTTAGCGTAAATTTAAAAGAAAGTCATACAGAATGGCAGGGCCGTTAATAATTTTCAATCCGCCCCTTTCATGAACAAATTAATTGAATAGCGAGCTCTGTGGGTACTCTTAACTTCGGATTTTCCTAGTCTTTTAATTACAAAGCTACAGAAAACGAGCTAAAAATGAATTCATAACTTCAGGCCATTATAACTGACCTTTCAAATTCATTTTTCCACATTCTCTGTTTATTCAAACTCAGTTACCACATAATAATTTTCATTTTCGACCTTGTTTTATATTTATTTTACATAATTTAAAATAATTATTATAATTAAACTACAATTCACTTTAAATTACACGTACCAGTAAACCACAAGACTCATTGTAATACAATAGAAAATAAATAAATCAATTTTTCAAATAATGATATAATTACGTTTCTCTCTAAATATAATTTCACCATTCACTTCAATTTCTTATAGTCATTTAATATTAATGATTAAATAATAATGTTTGAAAAAGTTTTACATTACCTACTTTAACAATTTAACGATAAAATGATATAATTTTCTTTTCTTTTTCTCTTTTCTCTCTAATTTCAGGTTATACACATATTGGAAAAAAAATACAAAGGAAAAAAAAACTTGTGGAAATGAACACGCACACACTTGAATAAAATAAAAAAAAAGTACTCAGACAAAATATCTTTTACAATTAATTCGATTGAAAAACTCGTTTATTTTTATCATAATATATTGTTGTTATAATTATACATTTTGTTACTTTGACAATCGTTTGTAAGCATTAACTCCCACACTTAACCTGATAAAGCTGATAAAAATTAAACAGATCGAAATAACACAAAAGAACTTTCCGGATCCCTTTATTCCTATTGAAACGTGTACTGATGCAACCAAGTGGAAAATCCAAATAAAACATAAAAGGAATAAAAAGGAAACGGACAAGATAATCAATAAATGATAAATTATTTTTTTATTTCAAGCTTACATGAAACACGTTTTGGTCTCGTATTTTTGGAGAAAATTGTGTTTTTTTAACCTTCAAACACATTGATTTTGATTTAATTTTAAGAAAAAAAAATATGGACAAAATCTTTCAGCAACAGAGATGGAAATACAATACAAGTAAATGAAAATGATTGTCATTGTCTGGGTGTATACCTTTTTTAGAAACAGAAATCATAATAATAATACAAAAGATTCGCTATCAACATTATAAATTGATTATTCTATAGAAAGAAAATAACAAAAAAAAAAACATAAGTCTTACAATTTTTTATTTATAAAAATATATTTTTTTTATGTATTGTGTACCTTCTAAGTAAAATTCAAGGAGAAAGGAAAAATTATTATTGCGAATGAATGAAGAAGAAAAAAAATCGGAATAATTTATAACACAAAAAAAAGGAAATTCACCAACAATACATAGCAACAATGACATATAAATGAAAAAATTAGCAAAAAAAGAAGTATAATGTGAAAAATATGTTTTTTCTCTTTTTCTTCATAGAATAATCCGTGTATGAATATACCAAAAAAATAAATAATAATAAATACTGAAATATCTCTTGCAGTACAAAGTCAATTTTTTTAACAAGTCTCGACATGTTAAAAATAAATAATATACGATCAAAAATGTATAATGATAATAAAAAATATAACAATATAAAAGAAAACACAGTGCAAAATCATAATCAACAAAAGAATACAAAAATATAAATAATAATACGACGAGAAACTGTGCGAATTTCCCATTTCTTTACATCTACTATAAAAGAAAAAGAAGAAAAAAATAAAATAAAATAAAAAATGTGGAATGAAAGAATAATTTCAAAAGCAAAAGTTTTCTGAGTGAATCGAAGTAGAAAAAAATTAAAAAAAAAAATGTTAGTGAATTCAAAAATGGAACTATCAACAATATGTACTGTCTCTTATTATTTTTTCATAGTATTAACATGCAACATTTTAGGTTCCGCCAACTCTGAAGGATACAAACAAGGTAAGATGAGTCCTTAATCTTAAATGTATTTTAGATATTTACATCCCAATTTTTACTTTAACTTTATTTTTTTTCTGTTATGCAACCTTATTCAATACATAGCACATAATTTTTCTTACAACATGTAAAAAAAAAGAACCAAGAAGAAAAAGTATACACGTAACATATGGTAACAGTACAGATATTATAAGGTTACATATGGGGAGAAATATAAATAAAATTTCGGATGCCTTTATTTTTTGCTTTAAATTTGTACACTGGTTCTTCATGTCATTCTAAGCATCAGTGCAAAAAAAAATTTTTTTCGGTACACACGTTCTCGAGATATCGCGCTTTGAAATTTCGCGAATGGCGCGCGCGGCCATTTTTTGACTTGTGATATCTTGCGAATCAGAAAACGCAGAAAAAATTCTAAATATGTTTTGGAAAGATATGAAGGATATCTTTATTAATTTTTTATAATATTTTTAAAAAAATATTGATATCATAATTAAATTTCAATTTAAAACTCTATTTTTCCATTTTCTGGTAGTTGGACGTGATAAATTTTTATTTTTTTAATATGATTCTGTAGCTTTCATATTCAGCAATACATTTATTTTGGTTTTGGTTTTGGTGGCCTTGAACTTTTAAAGATACAGAGCCTAAAAGAGCCATTTAATTACAATTGTTATGAAAAAAGAGTTTTTTATGATGCGTACCAAACATTTGAGTAACATAAGACACCAAAATGAATCACCAAAAGTATGAATATTCTTGTTTTTGTATGAAAAAGTCACCATCTGAACTTTTTAATGAAAATTTGTAATTAAAGCGCTCTTTTAGGCTCTGTATCTTTAAAAGTTCAAGGCTACCAAAACCAAAACCAAAATAAATGTATTGCTGAATATGAAAGCTACAGAATCATATTAAAAAAATAAAAATTTATCACGTCCAACTACCAGAAAATGGAAAAATAGAGTTTTAAATTGAAATTTAATTATGAAATCAATATTTTTTTAAAAATATTTTAAAAAATTATTAAAGATATCCTTCATATCTTTCCAAAACATATTTAGAATTTTTTCTGCGTTTTGTGGTTCGCGAGATATCACAAGTCAAAAAATGGCCGCGCGCGCCATTCGCGAAATTTCAAAGCGCGATATCTCGAGAACGTGTGTACGGAAAAAATTTTTTTTTTGCACTGATGCTTAGAATGGCATGAAGAACCAGTGTACAAATTTATAGCAAAAAATAAAGGCATCCGAAATTTTATTTATATTTCTCCCCATATGGTTTCTTACTTTCTTAAACATATATAAATGGTTTATATTAAAAAAAAAAAATAAGGGAAAAAATAAGAGAAAAACGATCCTATCTTTGTTAGAAGTATTCAAAACTTTTACATCCATATTTCAACAAAAACAAATTCATTGTAAAATGTTAAGATACAAAACTTACAAACATATACACTGAAAATATACACAATTACCTTTTTTTTGAAAGTTAAATAATATTTTATGACTTTTACACACACATAAACTTTATTTTACTTTTCAATTTCTTAATAGTATTTGTATTTCACAAAACTTGTATACAGAAAAAAAAGGACTCTCAATTTAGTTTGTTATTTTAAATATCTTTTTAAATAATGATGAAAAGTTATAATTTGATTTAAAAGGGATATTTACAATTATTTGTATAGATGTAGGATGAGAAAAAATATTGTTTCTATCGATTAATTTTAGTGTTAAAAGAAAATTAAATGAAATTTTGTTAAATTGGGAGGAAAATTTGTGTCAATATAACGTTAAATGTGGCTTAAACTTAAAAATGGGATCAAAAAACTGCAATGTGATGATCGGTTAGGTTAAAAGTAGGTCAAAATTTGAAAATCAATGATTCTTTTAATGCATTTCGGCATTTTGGACTGTTTACTAGTACTTTGTCATTCCGCAACAATCATCATGGTTCATTGGAGCCAGTGGCGGATTGGCCATACGGGCAATCTGGCAAATGCTAGAAAAGCCGCAGTCGTTCGTCTTGTAAAAGTTAAGTTTTGCGTAAATTTTAATCAAAATTATACAGAATGCAAGGGCGTTAATTAATTTCAATCCGGCACTGATTGGAGCGAGGTCAGATTGATTGTCCTGAAAACTAATGATTTAAGATTGAGCTCAGGTTTTTGGGTTTAAAAAAACCGTTAAATTTGTTGGTGATTGCCATGAGCAATTTACGCTGCCATTTCTAGAGCTAAGATCGCCAATCAGCAGGGGCGGATTGGAAATTATTAACGGCCCTGGCATTCTGTATGATTTTCTTTGAAATTTACACGTAACTTTTACAAGACAATCGACTGCGGTATGGCCAATCCGCCACATTCCATTGGTCGATCACCTTGAACTACCCTTGCTAGGGATGACAAAAAAATTCAATACGCTCGTGACCAAGAAATAAGTGATTTTTGATCAAGCAGACTTTCTTTTACTTGAAAGACCACTGTTATGTCAATTTTGTAAAATAAAAAAAAGAAAATGTACTGAAACCAATAACTTTGAACAAAATAAACATGTCCTGAGCCAACAAAATATTGTCTTTAAAAAGAAAAAATTTCTTAGAAGGCAAATAAAATCTTTTAGCAAGGAATTTCTTATAAAACAAATATATTTAGAATTTGAATTCGAATTTACTTTTAAACTTAAGATTCAGTGAGACTCAAACTCTTAGTTTTTCTCTTTAAATTTAAATCAATATCAATTCTCACATTGTTTCAAATTCCAATTCAAATTCAATTTCCTTTTAGTAAAATTCAGTAGTTCACTTACTATAACAACACCATTATATTATTAAAGTCTAATCTTAGTTTTATGTTCCATGTGAAAAAATGAATATAAAATAATAAAAATAAAGTAATCGAAATGCGATGAGAAAATGGAAGAAAAAACATATTTTAAATTTAAAATTTTATTTTGAATGAACACAATCTATTAAACCTATTCAAATATAATATACTTTGCATATATTGGCTGTGAAATTGGAAATAAAATAACATCACTGTCGAACGACAAGAGTTCTAAGAAAAAAAATAAAGAAAGAAAGCATGTCGTTAAAATTTAGTGTTACCAAGATATCGTCGCTGTGTGTGTGTATTTTGATAAAATAAATATATAATAAAAAAAAAGGTGCCTTTGCCTTGGGAGGAAAAAAAAGGAGTAAAAGATGAACGAGAATGTGTTTTCTTATACAAACACATATATTTTCTTTTGTATAACTGTATTAATAATATTAAAAGTCTTCTTTTTCTCAATGATCTTATTTAAAAACGCAAAATTCACTTATATTATACCACAAATCCAGACATTTCTAAGCACAACTCACTGACGAGATTTATATATATTTATTCATGATTCAAATCTTTTATATTTCTTCTTTCCTTTTCAACATTTTATGTTCTATTTAATACGCATAATGTTATCATTTTTAAATAAGAGGAAAAATATCGATAGATTTTGAGTCACACACAAAAAAAGAAGCAAAAACATTATTAAGTCTATTAAATTCAATATGATTTAGAGCGAGGATTTTGTTTTCTTTTTCTTTTCATTTAAGAATCAACAAACATTTTATAATATTGAAAATATTTTTAGGAAAATATTGGTGTGTCTTTCTTTTCCACTGAAATATTTATTTAAATAAATATATATAAAAAGAAAAAAAAGACATGAAAAAATTTTCATCATTGATATTCGCCTGTGTACCAAAATTTATATATTTAAAAGTTTTGCGACCAAACCTATTTTATTTTATTTTATTGACACAAATTTAAATATTCGCCTACAAAGCATAAATTTTATACACACACACAGACACAAACCTATTGAGTGATTGGATCAAATTGATTTTTCATGAATTAAATGAATCATTTATATAAGGATTTGTATGTTTTGCTTTATTTTATACATTTGTAGAGAAAAAAAAATTATCAATATCAATTTAAATGAATTGACTGTCACATTATATAATGAAATGAAAGAAAAACTGTATCCTGAAATGTATAATTTAATGTTGATTGATACAAAAAAAAACGGGTCAAATTTTGTATTTTAAATTAAAAATCTTTGATTAAATTTTTTTTTTGTATTTTTGTATTAATTATAAATTAAAATTGTGACAGTTTAAAAGTGAAATGTAATCAAAAGCAAAATATTCAGTTTAAATTTGATCGAATGGGCATTTCATGGAACGACTGGAGTCTGATTTGACAGTTTGGTGATTAGAACCTCTTATTTGAAAGCCTTGTCGATGAAATTTAATAAAATTACGAATTTCTTCAATGAAATTTTACTCAGAATTAAATAATGAAGATAATTTACATTAAAATAAGGGGAGCAGTCTTTGAAATACATCTTAATTTTTCATTTCTTTGTAATATTTTCATATTATCACCTATTTTTTTAAACAAACCCTTTTATAGCGCATTTCTTTTAATGGAAACGGTAAACTCATTTTATTTTCCCACTTTTCCCCCTTTTCTTTTGTTACATTCCTCTTATGTACATATTTTAAAGTATTTTTAAATGAAAAAAATTGCATTTGTGATATGTTAGATGAATAGAAAAGTTTTTACAATACATACATTTTACATGTAATACAAAAAAAAGTATGTTATCAATCATACTAAAAGATTTTTTTAATAAAGTTATGTAGAAAGTCTTTTGGCATCCTTCATGGTAATGTAATACAAAATAGGGAAAGAAGCTTTTATATGTAAATTAATGAGAACTCCTTGATTTTTATTAATTTTTATAATTATATTAACATAATAGAACGGGTTTTGATCATAATGAAAGAAATTTGCTACTTGTGATTGCAGATTGTGAAAAAAAAAATATTTTTGAAAGCATTTTTAATTCAATGATGTATGCTGAATTATGCTGAAGTGAAGATACATCAGTGTAATTTTAATTGGATTCAATTTCATTTTGCATTAATTAAAGTTTTATTGATGTTTAAAAAATTTCATTATGTGAAATTTTTTTGTACAATAAATAAAATTTTAATAACTCGATTGTGCAATGCAATGAAGCAAAATGAATCATGTAAAATAAATCAAGCGATATCTCTTGAGAAGGGTTTTGTTATCAAAATACAAAAAAAATTACAAATATTCTCGGTCCATAATTTAATACAAATAATACATCACTTGATTAAAAATTAAATTTGATACATTCATTTCATTATTTTGCTTATTTTACATTTTAAATTTTCAATCTGAGCAAAAAGTTTTGATTGTACTTGCAGAATTTTATTTGACTATTATTATAGCATGATTCTCCAGTTATGTTTGATTTCCATTTTTAATGATATATCAAAAAAAAAAATTTTATTTTACTCCATCATCAATATGATTCAATATTGTTAAATTAAATAGGTATTGAGAGAAGATAAAGTTTAAATTTTATCATATTTATATTCATTTCAAAGAAATTTGTGGCATCGAGCGTATTAATGCCGTCTGTCTGTCTGTGTATGTCAAGTTAAAAAAACTTAATTATAAAAAAAGAGATTTTCCAAATCATAGTCTTACAAATTTTCAAGTTCCTCGAAATTGATTCTGATTATTAAAGAGCTAGGGGATTGTACGGTGCAGTGCTTGGCGTGTTGGACTATCAATCTTAACGTTGGCAGTTCGATTCTCGCTCCGACCATTAAACTTTACAATCTCAAATGTCCCTTTTTCCGGCTACTTAATTTGAGTTGAATGCTAGATAATGATGGCGACTGCTTGGGATGACAGGATAAAAGCTTATTCCCTCGAATGATGAAAACGGTTCTGCACAATGAGCTCGATTGATGGCCTGAGTGCAGGCTTAATAGCCGCCCTACAACTCAACGAACTCAAATGTTCTCAGGATACGGTTATGCTTCGAAGTTGAGTCTTTTGGAAATGTACTTATCTAATTCGGTCAGTGACTAGAATTTCACATTTTTTTCAATTCTTTGTTTAGTGTTCTTGCCACTTTGAGTAAAAATGGTTAAACGTGATCAAAATTAATATTGTACCTGTCAATATGGGTGACGTTCATTTAATAGAATCGCTTGTTAATTTTTCGGTATATCAAGGACATTGTTTGAAATGTTGAGGCATGTTCAGATCAATATTTCGGGACAATTCTTCGTCATAGATGAGATATCAAGATTGTTTCACATCACATTACTTCATTGTTTTGTTACAGATTATTTTTAGTAATCATTGAAGTGTCCCTTTTGTTCCACAACATTCTCTAAACTTTTTCCATTAAAACATATTTTTTGCACATAACATGAGTGTGCCTATTTTTAAACATATTATTCATTGTATGTGAAAACTTGATTTAAATGTAAAACATTTATTTGAGAGTCTGTGTCTCTTTCCCCATATTCCTTATATTTCAATATGCAGCATTGACTATGTTCGTAATAAATATTGTATAAACTGGCATAAACGGAAGAATAATCAGCAGTTTGTGTATTATATATTACCTTTTTACCTTTATCTACAATCAGCCTAACACACACACACATTCACATAAAACATAATAGGAGCAGCACACACATTTTATGTAACATTCGTTTTATTTTCATCACCACATATATAATGTACCGTGATATAAAAGTATTTCCTTTTACTATTTTTTTATGGCAGCAAATTTTTTTTTCTTCTTTTTTTTATCAAAAGAAAAAAGGGACATTTTATTGATTCACCTCTATATAATATACATATATTTATAGTGTGTGTGTTGTTACTGTTGGATGATATGTTACTATAACCATTACTTTTCTTCTAGCTTAATATCATTTTTATATTGTTGTTACTTTTACGTTTAGCACTACTTGTGTGAATTTATGATTAGACCAAAAAGTAAATGTGGGAAAATTTTGTTAACCTTATTCATCCATTCATATTACATTGCAATACATTTCATATTATTTTATTTATGTGTATTTATTTCAAATATATTATGCTGACTGGTCGTTTGTAGGCATGAATATTTTCCTGGATATTATTATTTTTGCTTTTATATGATTTTTTTTTTCGAAATATGTCTATTTGAATATACATATTGTTTAAAACACATATTTTTTAGTAAGTTAGGCCATGTATGTCATCAAATGTGTGTCTATGTATGTATATTGTTATGGTTATTATTTATTCTAACACACAAAAAACAATGTATGAAAATATTACTTTGAAAAAGCCAGGATGCCTCGACCAACACTCTTCACTCACATATAGGGAATTTTATATTTTATAGCATTTTGTATTACATGTGTATTATATGAGCATATGAACAATATACATAACAAAAAAAGAGAGAAAATAATTTATTACGAGAGAAGGGTGTGATAATAATAATGTGACTTGCCTTCAATATATAATATAGGTGTTTTACTGACGCATGATGGTGATGAATTGTTGTGATAACGAAGTACATTAGTGTATTGGTATTTTTTATTTTTTTGTATTTTATGCAATATGTGGTCTCTGAATAGAGACTTACTTTGTGTTTTGAGACAATGAAAAAATCTTTGTCCATTTTGAGATTAATGACTTTTTTTAAAAAATAAAAAAAAATATAAATCATTGAAAGAGATTTACAGAACGAGGTTTAAGATTGCAGTGAATCAAAATGAGAAAGAAAAATGGTTTTACTGAAAAAGATATGCTGTGAAAATATCTTGAAGTTATCGGAATGAAAAATTTACAATGAAAGCAGTAAAATGATTGACTGACATATAGTAGGAAGTGTGTGTCTCGTTTCGTGGCACTAATTCAGGTGGTGACCCGTTCTCTTGGGAATATGAAGTTTTTTTCCTATTTTCCCAAATTTGAAGAGATTTTTGAATCAGCTAGCGCCATATCAACACAAGAGCTCTAGGCCAATCATTTGTCTTCAACTCGTTTTCTGGCCAGTTCCTTAGTCACCTGGTACCTACATCAGTGTGATTTCATGATGTGATAACCAGTTTTTTGAAAGTATCCTGTGCTGATCATGATGATATCATGATAAAGTGAGAATCTTTCCCTGAAAATAAATTAAAAAATCATTTAACTGTAATTCGAACTCACACTTCTATGTTTTTGCTTAGTTTTATTCTTTTCCTTTTAAGCACATTTTCCATTATTCATCTATTTCCCGAATGATAATGAAAAATTGAATACCTAAAGAAAATTCAAAGATAATGTTTCACAAACATCAGATAAAGTGTGATGAGAAATTGAAATGAAATCAATTTAGTTCAAATCAACTATCGATGAAAAATATTCATCCGATCATGAAAAATGTATCGATTTTATCTATTTTTTTCTATTATTTCCTACTTTTTTTTTGTCTATATTATTAGAAATGTAAGGTTGCCAGAAATTTTCATTTTAATACTAATTTAAAAATACCATTTCAGCTTCTTATGGACGCCTTTTCATATCTTACTTAATTCAATGAAGTTCTACTTTAAAATAATTCTTTTTTTGTTAATGTTCGATTCAAAGTTTACATAAAATTCAAAATAATCAAGGTAATCGGGTAGCCCTAACTTTTAGAACTTCATTTGATTTGTATTGATGCCTGAATAATAACATTTTAGATTGCATCTTTATATCATGGCTTTATATTCAAGGCAAAACAAAGAGAAAAAGCATCATTACTATGCAAAAAAAATATGAGAAAACAATTCCTTATTTATAAGAATGACGTTAAACGATACATACATGTGGGTGTTAGAGCGTGTATTTTTTTTATTTTTATTCATAAACACAATTTTTATATCAAGATAAGAACTCACGTTTATTGAAAACCATTTCATATTATTACACAATAATTTTTTTTTTATTCTATTCATTTTTTATTCAAATATCAAACAACAATAATAATAAATACACACAAAAAAACACACATATATAATAACAATTGTGTCATATCATTTACGTATATCGATGACTGTGTGAAATAGATAGAGATAAGTCAAATGCGTTGAGTAATGATCCTAACATAAATCATTGCCTACTATTTACCAATAATAATGATGAAATGGTATCAGTTTATGTGGTTGTTATGTGATATGACATGATAAAGATGATATTTTTTTTTTTTTTAATATTAATATTATCATTATGATAGTTTTAGAGGAAAAAAAAATTACATATAAAGAGATAAATAGTCATCAAACTTATTACATATCATCAGTTATCAAAAGTATAAAGAAATCAACGTGAATCATTTATTTTCCATCACGTTTTTTATGTGTGTGTGTGTTTATTAAACGTGAATTTAAATGCGTTGATTTATGAAACATTGATGAAGGAAAACAAAGCGGATGTGAATAAATTGAACATTTTTCATTGTAAAAATCAATGATTTTTTTTGTGTAAGAACAAAAATAATAAAAATACATAAATGATGAATGTAATTTTTGAATAACATCATTTAACAATACATCAGAACTCAATGAACTTCAAATAATGACCTAATGGAAATATTTTATGATGGCAGTAATAAACTTGGAAATCTACTAAAAAAAGATCAAAACACTGAATGAATAAAAGAAAAATGTGCAATAAAATGATAATGATAACAACATAAATCTTTACACACTCACACACATTGATATATAAATATTTGTTTGAATCACATACATGTGTGTTATGTATTCTCCTCACGTCAGGCAATAGATTGAATCAGTGAGTTAGAACCTCTTTTTGTCTGTTTTCTTTAACGAATCACCTAATCTATAAAAATATATCTATATATTTATTTGCTTTCATTTTTCGGTTTGAATTACAAACACACACATTCATATTTATTGATCAATCGAAAATCAAAGATAAAAAGTTGGATATAATATATCAATGGCATGACGCCGCGTACTTCTAATGCGATTAATTTGATATCATTTCATGCAGACATAAATTGTATAAAATCACTATCAATATTTATGTGTATGTTTTTCATATTATATGTATTTAATGGTAAAAAAATAAAATGAAAGAAAAATTGAAGTATGTTCAAGACACATAATTTTGTGTGTGTGTGTGGGTTGGTGTTGATGATAATAACATAACAAATTAACACTCTTTTCACAGGTCATTTCAAAAATAACAGGATGATATGTTACTTTAATTTTTCTGTGTGAAAAACGTAATAAAATGAAAATATCATCAATTGTCTTATATCACTTGGGTATTTTCAGTTTTAAATCAATCACGCATGAGTAAACAATGTATTTGTTGTGATAATGCCAGTTTTATAATAATAATAACAATAACAAAAAAAAAACATAATATGATTGCTTATCATTGTGAACAATATTTTGTCAAGCATATGACATTAAAATGACATGATACTGCAGCATTGTGTATTTATAATATGTCACACATGTCGGTTTGTTCTAGGTGTCATATGGACAAAAATGGAAAATTTTACATTGAAGCAGTATCTTGATCTCTTATGAAAATAGGGAGCTTAAAAGTACCTGGACTGGATTAGGATTGTTTTGAACATGAAATTTGTGGCTTAGTCGAATTTTTTTCAATGTAAAGCAGATCAGTAGATACTGTACTGGTTTTGGAAGCTTTAATCCCAGTTACGAATTCAACTGAGAACTATCCATTGCCAGCATCCACTTTATTTGTGAGATTATCACTATCAAGTTGGCATGTGATTCATTTTTTAACTTAAATGTAGGTATCAGTATCACCAAAAATGGTATCACGCTGGTGAGTACTTCTCCAGTATTGGTTCAATCATAAAAGTGAAAAGTATCTGCCCTGCTTAGCTTTTAGAGAAGGTGTGGTCACTTTCCTGAACTGAACCAGGTCTAGTGGACTTTTTTCTTTAGATGTTTCTCTAAATTTGGTTCCTTCCTCATCAGATATGATCATTATGGGTATGCACAATGGACCCGTCTGTGGATCTGATGCTGGCTCTCTTCTGAGATCGCCCTAGAAATCTGATCTGATCAACAATAGTCTGAGCAATCTAGAAGAACCGCAACACGGCTACTGGTTGATTGAACGAACAGCGCCATAAATTAATAATAGTACAAATTTTAAAGTAAATATTTAAAGTAATGATAATACTTGTGTATAAAATAAATTATGAAAATTTTATTTTATATTATCGGCTTTGTTTTCAAATTATTATCACCGTTTCCGTTTAATTGACATATTAAAGTAAAAAAAATGATAAGCTTCAAAAAAATAATGAACTGTATTCATATTCATAACCAGAAGGCTCTGCAAACGATATCCTTTTTTATCACTATGAGCTCCATTTCCATTCAATAAATGAATTTCGTGTAAATGAGGTTTTTGTCATAACATTCAAAATCATTTTCAAAGCTCTTGATTCGGAATAATCGATCTTAAAATTTCTCATCTTCTCTCCAAACTCAAAAACACTATAAATGTAATGAAGCTTCCATTAATTAACTCAATAATTACACACTTTCATTTTCAACTTTACATATATTTCCTTTTTTTTTCTTCTTCCACTATTGCGCCATTATAATTATATACATCAAAGACTTTTAATTAAAATTCCTCTTAATGAACGGTTCAACGGCATGTAAATGATGCTCTCACATTATCAACTTTAAAAATTATCATAAACAATATACATTTAACAAAAAAAAAACACACAATTTATCTATAAAGTTGGCACTTTCATGAATGCATAAATGTATATAAGATAAGTGCTCTTATACAGGAATTTACATTTTAAAAACAATTACCAACTCGAACATGAATGAAAATTAATAATAATAATATAAAGTTACGGAAAAAAAATAACTTTTATGTATACATAACACATTTTCCCGAGGATATTGTTATTGTTGTTGCTGTTAAAAGTATAAAAAAAATTTAAATGTAAAATATCGTGATTAATAGCATTTTCAAGGCAATTAAGCATTATTATAATGTTAATAAAGAGTGTGTATGAGTTTATGAGAGTAGAAAAAATACAGCCATTGAACATTTATAATCGTTATTATCAATAAAATATTAAAAGTAGGAAAATATTTACTAATCAAAAAAAAGTAGGCTAAACATTTAAATAATATCATTATAACTTATTTTACTTAAGATACGCAAATTTTTTCTTGTTATTTATGGTGTTTAAATATATAAAAGAGGAAAACGATAGTGACTAACTAGCTGAAATAACGCAAAATCTTTGCATTGTAATATTTCAATAATACACAAAAAATTTTTACAAGTCACCTTTATTTTTTTTTTGTTCAAAAATAATTTAGCCCATGTGTAAAATTCATATATGAGGGAACAAAAATAGTGGTTTATGCAATGGGAAAACTTTTCAATTTATGATTTAATCAATACACGCTCAAAAATTTAATTTCCAGTCAACACGCAACATCATTTTCCAAAGTGAAAATTCACAGTACAGCGTACATAAAAATGAACATGTTTGATATTCAGAAGATTAACATGTTTTACACAATAGACTTTATATGGGGAAATACGACGTACATAGATATAAAATGTTTACATAGTAATCAACCATAAAATTATTATAACATTAACCTGCACCTTTCTCCTTCATAAAATATTTCAATATTCTAACAGCTATCTGATGCTACCATGTTACGTTCATTTATGAATGTCAATTTTGGTGCATGTGTGAAGTTTGCCATTTAGTAAGTCAAAGAAAATGGAAAATGAGTCTTAAAATTTAATAGGGAAATTTTTAAGGTGCGATTTTAATAATAGCACACTTTCATGAAACGATCCAGCCAATCGTCGTTGTGCTGATCGATGTCTGGAATCCAATTCTTCATTAGACCAATACATGAAAATGTCGTGAGGTCGTAAGTGAGCAAGTCATAGAATGTGAAAACGATTCTTCTAATGCTTTGAAACTTATTTTTCGAAAATAGTTTAATTTGAATGTCTCATTCGTCCAATTTGGGGATCCTTGTAAACTTTACCGTGTTCCCACTGGAGCCCCAATGATTTTGGGTTAAGAGAGAAGAGACCTAAAATTAAAAGTGAAATCATCAAAATGTACCTTGACTAAATTCCACATCGAAAAAGCAAACACTAAAATCTTTTTAACATAAATCTAGTTGAATAATTTACATGCAATATTAATGCTGCTTTGAGACAACTTGTAACAACGAAGCACTCTCATTTACATACAACACAAATTTTTGTGCACTGCTTGTCTATCTCATGTTGTTGTTGTTGTTTTTTCCTAGTAATAATAAAATAGACTAAAATAAATAAATAAACAAGTTTGTTTAGTTTTGTATCGAAAGATAAATCTCATATTTATTATTATTATTATTTTGCAAACAAAATTTTTCCTATAACAAAATATTCGACATATCCAAAATGGAATATTAAACAAAATATTTTTATATGCACTACATGTAAAAGATACGAATAAGATACTATTAAAAGAGTTAGTTTCAAGAATTTTAATACATATTCAAAAGAACACTTGATCGTTTTTAAAGAGTTTTATGATACCATAAGAAAATATATAAATTTTATAATGCCAATTTTATGGGATTCATTGTACGAATCCTCAAAAATGTTTGGATAAGATAAAAGTTGAAATTATTTTCTTATTCAAGTAAACTAAATATGATTTGCAGCATCAAACTTCATATTCTTTATAATGGTAATGAATTGGAAAGATCATCAAAATTTCACTTCACACAAAAAAACCAGGCGTCTCCATTAAACAATGAAATATTTAATAAAATAATGTCATCATTTGAATTAAAGTTACTTCTGCATTGCCCTTGGTCTTTTTTCTATTAATACAACAAATATGTTATGTTTGTGTTTGGCAAATAAACTTGTCGTCAATTTGTTTTAGCTCTCTAAAATAAAAGCCTTCTTTTATGCGAATCAATTGCTAACACACACACACACACACACATATTTAAAAGTGGCATTAAGCCAACAATAAAATTTTTGGCAACTTTAACATATTCACTTTCCGGATTTAGTTTCAACAATACAACAACAAACAACAAGCACTAAAGTATAAAGTCACTAGTGGTTTAATTCACATTCTAGAAGGTAGAAGCAGAACAAATTGAAAACAGTTTGTCTCTAATATTTGCTCATTTTGACCTAACCTATGTTTTGAATGAATTTTTAACGGAAAAGAAACACATAAAAATTATACATATATTTTATTGTTTTGTGTTTCTCTTACGTTTTTAAGTATTTTGAATGAGAATTTTGTCGGCTCTCAATTAAATATATAATTTTTATGACGGTGTCGCCCTTTTTAAACAAATGTTACCACCACCCTGAACTGCAATAAAAACTTTGACATTGGAAAGTCTCCGTATATTGAATGTATTTAAGCATGAATAATATTTATAATTTTTAATCATAACGGTTCTGTGTGGTTTTTGTTTTATTTTAATTCATTTCCACATAAAAAAATGTAAAATAAATTGTGAAATTCCAAAAAAAAAAATGTGAACAAAATAAAAACACATAAAATATTTAATATTCTGTACAACATGCTGAATTAAATATAAATTGTGTTACAGATTTTTCGCAAATTTTTTAATACACTTGAATAACTTTTTTTTAACAAATTTAAGCATGGTACCCGATGCATTTAATTTCAATATAAATCAATTTTTTTATTTATTTATTTATAATCGATGAGAGTAAATTTTTAACTTTAAAACCAAGAAAATCCCAAGTTAACCAGATTGAAGTTTAAAAGGAAAAGATTCAATTAAATAGATTTCATTTTGTAAATATTTATGATACAAAATTCAATTCAAATGTACACCAATTTGAAACCAATCAAACGAACAGGAATAAAAAAATCAAAAACACACAATACAGCAAAAAAAAAATAATTGATGAACAGCTCAAACTTGCAACACATTACATTCAGTTGACTGGCTTCAAGGTAAAAAAAATGGAAAAAAAATTGAAATAAAATTCGAATTACGTTTCATTTTGAATTTAGAAAAACATAAATAAATAAAAATAAAACTGACACATAACAAGCCAAAGTTAAAAAAAAAAAGAGTATAAATTCACACAGACGATATTGTATAATATCAGCGACAACCGCAGTGCGAAATCATATCTTTTTATTCGTTTACTGGTTGCGCACATATTTTTATTATTATTTTTATATGGCAATCTCAAATAAAAAAAGAATATACAACAACAACAATGGATAGTGTGTGTGAAACAAAAATAAATATACACATTTACAAATCGAATACACACACATTTATTATTTTTTACTGCCTGTCGATTTCTGTCAGTCATTCAAAAATCGAAAATATTCTTTTGCACCTGAGACCTGTGTGATTTGTAAAGAGCTTTTCGTTTTTATTCATGTTAAAATGTTACATTTTGAATTGTGTTTTTTTTGACGCAATTGTAAAACTCGAGTTTTACTTGAATAATTGATGAGATTTATTAATATTACAGTATTGCTTTAACTGAACTCAGGTTTGGAATGGAATTCAATTGAAATTTTAATAATAATCTGACAAAATTCGGTGGAAAAAAGACAATGATATGGTTTGATGGGTATTTTTTATAGCCATTATAACCTCCTGGAAGAAGAATTCCTCAATGCATATCAAAAAAACGAAATTTTTTACACTATAAGTTGAAAATGCCCCGAAGACGACCCCGTCTGATATGCATAGACTAAAAGAGTGCCCGTAATATTTGAAATTTTTATCCAAATTAACAAGAAATGCGTTAAAAATTGCATTCATCAAACATTTTGTAAGCATTAATCAAAGATCTCCGTCTGCGGACCAATTCAATTTGTACTGCAGGGCGTTTTCAACTTAGAGTGTACTGCAATTTCCAGGATTGAACTTAAACCTGCCAAAGTTGAGTCAAAATTTCCTTCATATCGTGTGCCATCTATCAAACTATCAATTACTGTTCACATACCATGAGATAGTGCGCAATGGCAATTAACAATTAAGTCCATGTCAAATCAAAATCTGAGTTCTTGTTTTAATTAAAACCAATTTCGATTTTTCAATTCAATGCCAAAACGGAAACGAGATTATGTAAATATTTAAACATCAAATAATTTTAATAATCTCACTAAATTGTAAAAGTAATTTGATTTGAAATGGATGATTAACCTCAAGTTAAAGCAATTACTATAATTGCATAGGTGAGCAAACAGTGATCGAATTTTCAAAATTTTTCTTTTCCTTATAATTTCACCTTATTATCTTAATTTGAACAGCTAAGCCGACCTCTGTTGACATGCACCTATCAAAAATATGGTGTATAACATTTAATGATGCCTTCATATAAATTAAATTATCCTGTTAATACAGTAGAAATATTATCGCATTTCCGTATCTACATACATTTCATTGTTATATCATAATATAAATGGCTGAAGACTGAACAAAAATGTGTTAAGATCAAGTAATAACATTATTTGTCTTTCACTGCTTCCCTTCTTCTTCTTCTTAGTCGTTATTCTCTTATATTTGGCATATACGCGGATCATGATTATTATTATTATTAAGATTTTGTGTTCAATATAATAATAAAAAAAAATATACTAGTAACTGTTTATAACTTAGTGATAAAAATTTAATACAGGTATGTTTTAGCCACTTTTTTCCTTGAGAGGCAAAAACAGAAAAAATAACGAAGAAAATTATCATATTATTAATTTACAACAATCTGTTACCGTTGTGTTAAAATGAACGTGAGTTTTTTCTCATTTTCTTTCTTCCATTATTTTTATCTTAAATTATTCTCTGTTTGTCCAATTCACCTTAACAATGCTGTTGATAATGATTCCCTGTTTAGAAGAATTTTTGCATTTTAAGCTCACCTTTCCGGTGTACTAATTAGAGGTAGTTTGATATTAATTTAAAAATACGCTTAGTTTCATAATTTCGAAATACGTTTTAAATTAACCTTCATCCTGTCCAGTAACTTTTTAGTCCCTGTAACTTTATAAAGTAATATTTTAGCCGTTAATTTTTCATTAATGATTGTGCTTCAATTCTTCAAGACTCTGCCATCTGAGCATGTTTCATACAGAAAATGTAAGGTAATTGACATTTTCGAATGTTAAATCCCCTAAAAACAATCAAATTTTCAACTTAGTACAGGATGAAGGTTAAATTTCTTTGAAAAAAAAAATTGCTCAGCTTTTGTTCGTTCCTAGAGTAAATTTATATCAAAGTTATAATTTTCTGTGTTTCCTGTATCCAAAAGAACACACTTTATCATTGTCGTTCTCTTATTGTATAAGTCTCAGATTTCTTTTATTTTTTTCTGTGTATGTGTATTTGTGTGTGTGTGTATTAATGCTAAAAAAACACCACGCGCGTCCCACTAGCATAAATAATAATTTTTCATTGTCATCAAAGACTATCTGGCAGCACATCATTAAAATAATAAGAAGGAGACCTGTTTTACTTATTTTTATTTCCTTTTGTATTATTTTTATCCAAGTAAACCGTCGTCTTCTCATAAACCAATGAGAATGAAGAAGATGAGAAAATATGAGAAAAAAAAACTGAAAGATGATAAATATAAATGAATTGAGTTGGTTGCTTTTCGCGGGTTTTGTATTATATTACTACACCAAGGAAACAATAATAAATGAATAATATAAAAAAATAAAATAAATTTGATACCAACTAATAATAATGTAAATTTTTTCCACCCTGTCAAAGCTTCCTAACACAATTTATTTGAATAAATTTAAACAACATAAAAAAATAAAATAAAAGCGAAACAGAAGAAAAGAGATCACAGTGAAAAATGTACGTTAAAAATTACAACAAAGCAAATATTTGAGCATCTTTTATACAAAAAAAATAAATTTTAAAGAATTTTACAAGGGATATCAAATACACGACGATAACGAAAGTAAACGGCAATTTTTTTTTATACATTTTCTTTCTTTAAAATCTGTAGTCTCATCGTTAAATAATGCGTTAAAAGGAAGATAATGTTAATACAGTTGTTAAAGCCAATGAAAAATTATGATTTATTAATATGTAAAGCAATACATTCATAATTTTTTAAACAGTTTATTTCCTTATCGCATCCAAATTTATGCGGAAGCTGTAAAATTAAGCAATTCCATTTCCGGTAAAATATGTTTATGATGAAAATGAGTGAATTAGTAGAAATAACAGCAGGAAACTATGTGTACGTGAATTTTTATTTACATTTAAATGAAAGATTGTGAAATATTTCAGTGAGCACATTTCTGACTGTATTGAATTTAGGGTTTTTAAAAACTTTCTTAACACGTCTTGTCTAGACATAAAAAGAACCCAATCTGACGTTTCCTGTAAAACTTTACTTATTTTTTCTTGGTCTTTTTATTAGAGGCAGAGACTCAATTAAAAACCCTTGGGATTTTCCTCGGTTGACCAATAAAACTTGCGAACCAATCAGAGCAGAGCGAGAGTAGAAACTATTGATTGGATTTTTTTTGATAAATTTTTCTCTTGATTTCTCTCTCCTTCGAAAAAAACTCAGCAATTCTGAATCAGCATCACACCCTCTGAGAAATAAAAGCGTACTTTTTACTCTTTCAAGTTTAAAAATTACGCTTTAAAGCGTAAAAAGTACGCTTTCATATTTTAAATCAAAGAATTTTCATTTTAAAATTGTGAAAAAAGTCAAAAAACTTAAAATATTCAAAAAAAAACCCTCAAATTTCAAAAAACTCAAAATTTTCAAGAAAGTGAAAAAACTCAAAAAACCCAAAAATTTCTAGCTCAAAATTTTCAAAAAACCCAAAATATTCAAAAAACTCCAAATTTTCAAAAATTAAAAATATTCAAAAATGCAAATATTTTAAAAAACTCAAAGTTTTCAAAAAGCTTAAATATTCAAAAAGTTCGAAAAAGTCAAAAAAAAAATTTGAGTTTATTAAATATTTTGAGTTTTTTGAAATTTTTGGGTTTTTTGACTTTTTAAAATTTTTGGATTCTTTGAAATTGAGTTTTGAAAATTTTGGGTTCTTTGGAAATTTTGAGTTTTTTGAAAATTTTGGATCTTTTTGAAATTTTGGGGTTTTATGAAAATTTTGAGTTTTTTGAATTTTTTGAGTTTTTTGAAATTTTAAGTTTTTTTGAATATTTTGAGTTTTTTGGGTTTTTTTGACCTTTTTCACAATTCAAAACTGATAATTCTTTGTTAAATAATATGAAAGCGTACTTTTTACGCTTTAAAGCGTAATTTTTATACTGAAGCGTAAAAAATACACTTTGAAGCGTAAAATGTACGCTTTTATTTCTCAGAGGGCAGGATGGCGACACCGAAACCATCTGCTAAAGTTCATTTTTCTCACAAAATGCACGAAAAAAAATCTCTTACCTTGTTTAACTAAAACATAAACCTCAAAAATTCAAATTTCACATAGTACTAAAAGACATGCTAATAACAAACAAAAAAAACATGCACAATATCATAGCAAAATTAATGAAGATAATTTACAGTAAGTTGTAAAACATATCATAATATCTCAGCCATATAGTTAGCGAAAGCAAAAAAAACGAAAATTTAATCATAAAAGATACACTTTTGACAACTTCATGAAACTTTTTTAAGAATGTGTATCCTGGTAAAATAATAATGAAACACAACAACATCAAAAAAAAAAGTAAGAAAATGTGTGTGGATTACATTAACAAACTTATTTTGGATAAAATTGTTTTATGGCATCAACAACATTTCATACTCTCTGTTTCAGTGTACTCGGAAATAATATGAATTTTTGTAAAAAATAAAAAAAAAACAAAATCTACACACTTAAAATTCATGAATTATGTGATGAATGGCGTGTGTACAACATTGACATACTTTGTCTTCCTTCTATCTCTTTATATTATTATTGCTCTATTTCCAAAAAAAGAAAAAGGAGAATTATAAAAATGTTTCCCTTTTTTTATATTTATTTTTTAAGTATTGTGGTTTAATCTGAGAATCCCTGTTAAAATTAGGATGAAAATTATCGAGTCAATTAAAATGTTTTCTAGGAAAAGACAATTTGGTGTATTTTTTGTGAAAATTTCTATTGCTAGTGAAAATTATATAAATTTAATGTCAAAAAACTTTTAATGACTGTTCAAAAGATGTCAGATTCTTGTTGTTTTATAAATTAAAAGTAACACAATCTCTTGGGTTTGAATTTGTCAGTTCATTCTATTTTTGAATAAAATTTTCACTTGTATGTATTTTTATATGCGAGAAAAAACACTTAAAAGTTTCAAATTTTAAATGACTCAAGTTTTCTCTTAAGTAGAAATACTTTAGAGGTTATGTAAATATGCAATGAAAAATTCTTCTTTTTCTGCTATTCTTAAAATATGTAAAATGTTTTTCAAACGTACAAACGCCATATTACACGTTTTCTGGTTGCTTGCTTTGTACAAAAAAAATAAAATTAAAAAATTAAGGTAACATTTTGTGTAAGTGCATGTCATGATACTTTTAAGAGTAAAGTTTGCTGTAAAAAGAAAGCAAAAAAAAACTTTTTAAAGTAGGAAGGTATGTTATAAGAATGTTGTTACAAGGAGCGGTTATCTTTGTTTACTTATAATTTCTTCTCGCATTTAAGTGCTACGAGAAAAATGTATGATGTTTTGTCGTGTAGGTGTTCATTTTTTTGAGATTCACATTTTTTGCTTTGACATCATCCACTTATATGAGCAATTGGACCTGTCACTCCAATTTTTCTTTGAGATTGAACGATGCACACACTAACTTGGATTTTCACTTCGGCCATAAAACTTTACAAGTTCAAATAATCATTTTTCGGCTATTCAAGATAAACTCTAAGAAACTCTGGCGATGAAGTCACTGTGAGTCAAAGAAAGTCCGAAAATAGAATTTCACAGGGTCAATATCAAATTACTCATGACTGACTTGGGATATTAGACTCGACACCGAACGATTTGATGACATTTATTCTCCATGACTAAGAAAAATCATCCTAAAACTATTAAAAACCGATAAATTTCAATGAATCACGTTAATTAAATGCTAAATCAAAATAACAACTTTATCAATTCAAACAAATAATTTAATTTGAAAGGTTTTTCAAAAACTTTCATCTCTAACTAATAAGATCCAGAAAACTTTCCAGATCAACTTTTTATTTTGCACTAGTTAAAAACTAATTTTTTAACATTAAAAGAAAAACTTCATCAAACAGTTGTTGTCATTGTGATTTATCATTTATTTTACAGAAAAAATGCAAACTTTTAAGAGAAAAATCAAACAGTTTGTATCAAGTTTGTACACATTTTCTTTTCATTTTATTCCATTTTTTATTTTAAATAAATAATTTGATACATTTCTATCATTTTACGATTTCATTCGTATTTTCAAATCCCACATCAGTTAGTCACAAAGTAGATGAAAAAAATGAAAAGAAAGGATCTAAGAAGGTTGTTTAGTCATTAATTTCTGTCAACAATATATTTTTATATATATATGTCTACATATAACATATAAATGATGAAAAATAAGAAGACTGTTCTTATGTGGCCAAAGTGTTGTTATAAGAAGAAAGGCAAACAAATGTCTGTATGTGAGGGATATCTCATATCATTTTATAGTAGTATATGGTTTTAAAAGAAAACAATGAAAAAAAAGGCAATAATATTGTTCTTTTTTTTGTCAAATTGATGGAACAACTGGTTCCAATACGTATATAAATTTTATACCCTCACCACACGTTTAAAGGTTCTAAATTTACCAGTTTTTCATCTATTTTATTTTATTTTTTATTTTTTTTTACATACATTGTGTACATTTTGAGTGGTATTCCCTGAGTGATTTGGTAGATTGGTTTCACGCTTGAAATACTATATAAAAACCCTTACATATGCATGGAATCTTATTGATTGATAAATTTATACGTGAGAAAGATATGACAGTCATGGGTAGTAAAAAAAGAGAAACATTGAATGGGATATGTGAAAAAAACTGAATTGGTTCAATAGCTACAAAAAAAAAATTTGATATGAGTTTTTTTTTCTTTTTGACAATTATTGTTTGAGACATTCAAGGTCCTTTATCATTGACAGTTACAGAAAAAATGTTGGTACAATCAAAATAATATCGATATTCTGGGTTTGAACAACGGTATCTCCGATATACTTGAATTTCATTTCATTTTTTGGTTCTTGTTCTTGTTCTTCATTATCTTTTTTTTATATTTCAAGATAATCTCCAATCAGCTGAACACATTTTTCTTAACCAATCACCGTATTATTAGACACAATAGGGTACCTCAATAAATAACCATTCTCCTGTAAAAGAATTCATATCAATTTGTCACACATACTAAACAACTAAAATAATGAGGACTGTGATCATGAACGATATGCACGAGCGCATTTGAGAAATCGTGTTCAATTTGAGGTCTCGATAAGCCTTAGATTAACGAGAGGCCCAGCTCTCTTCAGGCTCTTTCTTGAACTTAAACCCCTTCTCTGGTATTCGATTTTTCATAAAAAATTTAAAAAAAATTCAAATTCATTAAATTAATGGTTTTTTGAAAATTTAATGATTTGTTTAAAAAAATTTTAATCATTTTTGTAAAAAAACTTTTTAATACGTTTTATAGTGTAAAATATGCATCAGATTTTCTTGTATTACAAAATAGTTTCTCATTTTTTCAATTTTATCTCTATACAAATATTGAACTTTTTCTTCTACTTTGTTGTGTCTAATTTCAGCAAGAAACAGAAAAACTTTTTAACTATTTAATAAATTAATTTTTGAACTGAAATATACAACAAAAACGAAAATGAGGCATGTAAAACTTTAAAAATTCATTTGTTGCTTGTATACTTTGCGTTACTAAGACAAAATTTTTATTTCAAGAAAAAATATTATTAAATGAAACGTATATTTTGTAAAAGTTCATCCAAGTGCCAAAAAAACACATACACACACCTTGAAACGAAAATGATAGACATCACAGAACATAATAATTTACACAGGGGATGACAAAGTCTCATAACAGTATCATTGTTATATTAAAATATCAATTCAACCTTTTTTCAAATCATATATTTTCTTTCTGAACCTGCAAAGAAACATACACACACACACATACACACACCAACACATATGAAGTTCCAATCAACAATGAGAAATAAGAAAAAAATATTAGGTTTCGCTTTGTAGCGTCATTATAATATTCCCTGTGGGCTGCTGAACAGTTGAGAAAAAGTCATTTTAGTGTCTTTTTTACATGGAAAACGACCCAAATTTTTATATTTATCTCTCTACCGATTTTTTTCTCATCTTGCTTCTTTGCCTTACATGTTTTTTTTTCATTATTTAAGAACCTATAAATTTGTACATAATGCAATATAAATAGTTTTGAATTTTTTTTGTATATTCATTTGCACACCAGTAACATTGAATGTGGGACTCTGAATCAATCGATCGAATAACACTATTATTCATTGTTCCGAATAAAATGAAATTTATTTCATTACATTGTCTCATGTTACATCATCTTTGAAATGAAATCATGGTCATAAAATTTAGGTATTGAATGTTACGTGTCAACAAGGGTCAACTTTTTCTGATTTGAATATGTATTTTCTTGTGATTTTCTTGGAATTATTTATACAACCACCCACTGTTAAATTCAAAATCAACAAACATATCATTTAACTTTTTCTTTTCTAACATTCTCTCTCTCTCTCTTTTTCATTTCTTTCTTATTTTTACTCCTATAATAAATAAAAGATTTTTAATCCGATCGTAAAGTTTTGAAATAAATCACGTTAATAATTTTTATAACTTTTCTTATTTTATTTTCAGAAACCACTGTGGTGAAAGTTCTTGTTAACAATACAGCGATAATAAAATGTGATGTAACTTCAAATGTAGCAAATGATAAAGTATTGTTAGTTGTTTGGTATAAAAATAATCTTCCTATTTATAGGTAAGGAAATTCAATTTTTATTACTACTATTTTATTTATTAATAATTGATTTGACAAGAATTTCATTAAAGAGGAAATAACCTTGTTGTGTAGACAATAGCAAATTAAATTAAATGAATTTTTAATCAATTTCAACAATTTATTTCTATCTGAACATCGTTGATTGTAATTTTGTAAAACTGACCTTAACTTCACAAAACTTTCCTGAAAAATTTTCCAAGGAAAAAGTCGTTGATTAGTATACAGATCGATAGAGAATCAAAAAATACAGCGTTTTGTATCTAGGTTTTTCGATTGGACACTCCAGAGGGCGCTGAGAGCTGATTTTGTAATTTACATGAAGAAAAAAGTAGAAAAACAGCAAAAAAATAGAAAGTCAGGGTAAAAGTCGTTGAAGACCCTGCGAGGGTGTCAGTGGGGGTCCTGAAGGTCCAAAATATTCCTCTTCGAGGCTGACAGGCAGGTTGATGAGGCCCCTGATAACTTCAGTCTAGTAAAAAATGAATAGCTTTTAACTGCCCAGATTTTTGCTTTCAAATCCCGACTTTTTATTTCACTAGTCCCGATTTTTCATCAAAAGTACCTGGTATGCCCAAAGAAAAATCAACAAAAAAGCTCTAGCGCGTACAATGATCTCTTATTTTTTCAATTTTCAATGTTCATCCCTGATTGGATTGACTTAAAGCAAACATTAAAATCGAAATGTAATTCTTTTTTAACAACAACTCATATCCTCTCATGATATTTATGGAATTTTATTCTTTGAATATCAAAATAACCAATAAGTTAAAGTTCAAATAAATGTTAAATTTAATGTTAAATATACACACACATTGTCTAAGCTGATTTGAATTTTGAGAAGTCTTATAAAAACAGTATCAAATACTGTATATTTTTTTCATATAAAGGACTTATGTCAATTGAGTGGACAATTTATACACATAAAAATGATTTTATTTTGGGCTTAGAAGATTAAAGACCAAGGTTAAATGTTTTTATTTCATCTATTTTTGTATTCCTTACATTTAAAAGATTAAATAAAATACAAACATTGAATTTGATATCTTATTTATTTCTTTTTTTTTGTAATATTTCATTTAAGTTATGATACAAGAGGCGCCCATTCAGATGCGCCATCACATTGGAAAGATGACGAAATTTTAGAAAGTCGTGCTAGTTTTAGGAGAAAAGGCGAACCGGATGAATTATTAATTAATCCAGTACTTGTAAGTTGATTGTTATTCTCATTTTTTTTTTGTTTTTTTTTATTACTTATGAATATTAAATAAGAATCACTTAATTTTTATATCGTAACAATTTTGTATTAATTTATTTTCACAGGAAAAAGATGCCGGAAGTTTTCGGTGTCGTGTAGATTTTAAGTTAACTCCAACAAAAAATAGTCATGTAGATCTACAAGTAGTAGGTGAGTTTTACCTTTTTCATTTCATTTTCACTGGTTTCAAAATAAATTGAAAGAATTCCCATTTTTCAAAAAAGTATTCCACTAATTTAAAGTTTCAAAGTAAAATTGAATTAAATTTAATAACAAAACTAAAATAGTTAGCTATTAATACCTATTAAAATAATTTTTTACTGGAATTTTCACCTTTACTACACACGCTTAAATGAAAAATGTGTATTATTATAATTAAATTTTCAATACAAAAAGAAGAAAAAAAAACACTACTCATCTGTTTAAAACACTATTCATCGTATCATGGAAAAAATATAACAGGACTAAAAACAACTTTTATTATGTTGAAAGAAAAACTTTACTCATAATAATACACCACATTTATGTGCAGTGAATAGGCTTGCTTACTTGCTTAAATGAAAATAACTATACATTTTTTTTCCACAGAATTTGATACTGAACACTAAAAATATTATGTATAGAGAGTGAGAGAGACTGGCATTTTTGCACATAATGGACTAGAATTATAATTGAATAACTTTGAAAGTTTTTAATCTTCATAAAATACATTATATCACTGTTTTTTTCATTATATTTTTTTAAAATGTTGTTGATAATCTTTGTTTAGCTTTGTGGATTTAAAGAATTTTCTGAGAATGAAAATAACATAAATCGCGAAAATATGAAAATGCTAAAAAAGCAAAATTTATAATGGATTTTTCCTCGTTTTGAAATGAGAGAAATTTAATTCAATACTGAGAATTTTTTTCTCAAAGCTCAGCATGAAATATATCGTTTATTTACCATTAAATTAAGAATGAATGAACTCATTCCATTCATCAGTTCAAAATTCAATTTGAACTGCTAAGGAAACAGCTCAGAAACGGTGGCGGATTGGCAATACGGGCAATCTGACAAATACCAGGGAGGCTGCAGTCGATCGCCTTGTATAAGTTAAGTTTCGTGTAAATTTTAAAGAAAATCATACAGAATGCCAGTGCTGTTAATAATTTTCAATCCGTCTCTGCTCAGAAATAAGAATCACGAGCTTAAAAATTTCATTTGAACTGCCACAAGAATTGAATTCAAAAATAAAATAGTAAAGTTTTATAGATTTTGCAGACGTTCGAACCTACAAATAGGTCTATTGCAATTAAACTTGATATTTAAAGCTTTCAAATACAAAATTCCAGTTTGAACCATGGGCGTTTGCTAGCAGACCCATGTTATGACTGTGAACAGCGAAAACTTACTTTAATGAAATAAAATGTCAAACTACAAGGATTACAAAGAAAAACAAATTAAATTTCTAATGTCCTTTACAAACTCCTAAATTAGATCTTTTTTGCAGTCAAACATCTATAAATAAATAGAAACATTACATTTTAAATCCATATAGCACCAAAAAAAAGTTAATAAACCTTTCCCAACAAAACACAAAAAAAACTTTGGTTCGTATTTTATGAAGTTGACAGTTATCCTGCTGTTAACTTCTATTACATTGATAATGTCCTGTTATTTATTTCTCTTTATATTTATATAACTTTTTTCTCCTGTGTTTTAGTCCATTTTATAAACAAAAATAGAATTATATGGTTAAGCTTTATTCAAATATATACATTTTTATGTATAAATAAACCTTTTATAATAATAATAATAATAATATAGCAAATTTTCCTTTAGGTAGCTTTTTTAACGGACCTTTTTTTATATACATACATATAAAAATAAAATACATAAAAGAATATGTGTGGAACTAATTTTTTTTTTGTTTAACTCATAAATATTCGAATGAGTGTGTTTTTGCAAGCTCAAGCACATATTTCGCCCGAACCTGTCAATAATTTATTGTTTTAATATTTTATTATTATATACATAATATTAATATTGAATGGGCAAACAATACTGGACATTTTTTTTTTAATTCCCTGAACTTTATTACCCCAACCATCTATATAATATGCCTGCTAGTACCAATATTTAACATGAATTGTCGTGAAAACAAATGAGACACTAGAGGCAAATTTCAGTGTATTATCATTATAATTTCATATAAATGGGAAATTTTTTCTATACACATTTCAATTTTATCGATTGAAATGTCATTAACAATATAATTTTTCTTTTAGTGCCACCACAACCTCCAAAAATTTTCAATGAAAGAAGTGATCAAGTGGAGACAAGGGCAGGCCCCTATGAGGAAGGTGGTGATCTACATTTAGTCTGTGTTGTGACTGGAGGTAAGTTTTAATGATCCAATCATAAAATAATAATAACAATAAAAAAATACAATAAAATGAAAATCTAATCAAACCATTGTTGTGTTTTGTGTGTACTGTACACAGGTAAATACATACATACATAGAAATTATTAGAACAAATAAGAGTAATAAAAGATTGGACAATGTAATAACATATGTATTAAATAAGTTTAAGAGATGTCTGCAGTTAATTACATACGAGTATAATTTTATTGTTTAAATAACAATAGCTTTCGATAAATTTGTTTTAGTTCTTTATTTTTTTTCCTCCCTTGTATTTTGATTGTATTTTACAGATAACAGATACAATCACGTACCTTGGTTTCATTCAATAAATTGTAACAGATTACATCCTACATCATTACTAATTTCATAATGTAACATGTACAAGCTTCTTCTTCTTCTTTCTCCATTATTGTTATTGTGTTTGTCTTCCTCTCCTGTCCAACATGATTTGTAGTTACATGAAATCTGTTTCACATGAAACTAGAAAGCATACACATTTTAAGAGATATATGATACCATCAAGTTAAGTTCCTTCAAATAAATAAGATTTGAAATTATTATATTTTTCTTCACACTGCAAAATAAGTTTATGTTAGTTAGTGTAACAATATGTGTGTGTGTGTGTGTGATATGTAATCATAGACAGGCCTGTGATAATCTGGATATTTTCAGAGAACATAAAATTAAGATAATTGGATAAAATTAATGAGACAATTCTTGGGAAAAAAAGACTAATTTCATACATATTTTAGTGATGCTAGATTATTATGATAAATGTCTGGATGTAACATGTAATAAATATTGAATGAGACTAAAATGAGAATTTAAAAATACAATTCAATTGAATTTCTTTCACGTTGAATCAAACAAAGTTAATAATTGATCAAATTTTGAAGTCAAACACTAATTGAATCAAAATTTTCTTCAAAAAAATAATAAAATACGACCTAATAAATTAACTTTAACAAGTGTTCCTACTTAAAAATGTACAAACACACACATATCTATGTGTGTCATATACATAAAATACACATTATATCAAACAACTAAATGGAATGTAATTATATTGATTTTGTGAAGCACGTACTAGACGAGTATAAAAGGAAGCAAGGCAAGACTCGTGGTACAAAAGAATGTAATATTGCCTGGCGTGTTAAATTGCTCGTTGCTTTTATTTTTCTTCAAGTTATACGATTTTCAGTTTGTAAAACTAACTAAATGAGACATATTCACGTAGTTTAGCACACATTTTTTTCTTTCTTTATATATTGTAATTTAATATACAGCATTTGTTCCTAGTTGTCGACTGTTAACACACACACACATTGCTACCAGCAATAATTTATATTGCTTTTTTAACATATAACAGGCACTGAATAATAAAATGTATATTTAGCGATAATATATTCTAGAGAAAAATTCGTATTAATATACATTGGATATGTATGTGTGATATGTAAAAAAAAGACTATTTTATTTTATTATTATTTTATTTTAACTTAACATATCAAATATAATAAAATGTATCGTTTTCTTCCGTTTCATATGTTAACTAAAATTTTATTTTATTTTATACATTATTTCAAATGGTTTATATCGGGATTTTTATTATTATTATATGTTTAATGTAAAATGGAGGCATATAAGAAAAAAAAAGAGACAAACATATTTTATTATATGTTTGCCGTGATTTATTTATAAAATTATTCAAATATTAATGTCATGTCAGCTCAGTTTAAAAAAGTTTGTTGTTTCTCGTTCTCTGTTTAAAAATGTAAAAGCAAATTTACAACTCGATGAAATTCTGTTTTAATTTAGCATTTTGAGGAGGGTGAATGAGCTCTCTTAAGCTCAATATTGAAAAAACGCATTAGTGGCCTCAAGCTTTATTTTTATTCCTTTTGCTCATTGAGCCTCTCTGCTGATTTGGAGTTAAACTGTTAAAATTTCGTTAATACACATCAGATCAGATTTCTAGAGTGGACTCAGAAGAAAACCAGCACTCACACCTACAGACGGGTCCATTCTGCATACCCATTATCATCATATCTGATGAAGATTGAACCAAATCTAGAGAAACAACTAAAGAAAGAAATCCACTAGACTTTGTTCACTTCAGGAAAGTGACCAAACCTTCTCAGAAACCTAAGCAGGGCAGACACCTTTAATTTTATGATGGAATCAATACTGGGGAAGTACTCACCCAGCGTGATACCTCCCAATTCGGCATGCTTGGGACATACACAAAGCTGATGTGCAGCAGTCTCATCTTGTTCAGAGCAGCATTTGCACATTAGATCTCCTGAATCGAAATGGCTGAGTACAGTGACCAGTGAACATACCAACTACAACTCTGAGCTCAGTACGGTTCAATCTGAGCAATTGTCTAGAAAAACCGGAATCAGGTTCTTTGATAAAGAGGCGAGCCTGCCTAAGAGTATCTGAGAATCTGAAAAAAAAGATATTTTTCATCAATAATGTATGTAAAATACAAAATTTTAACATTAATTCAATTTTAATAATTAATTAACAATAAAAACCATGCCCGTTAATGAAGAAGGTACATCTGTATTTTTCCCGTCATGAAACATCTAAAATAACAGAAAAACAATAAAATATTTAGGATTTCTGGTTTCATTCTAACCTTACAAATCAAGTATATAAATTATATAAATTTATAATAAAATATATAAAAAAAATGTAAATTAAGTTAAATTGACAGCAAAATATATTCCGAACATTAACACAAAATTACCATTTTTAACCTTGTATAATAATTTATTCAATCAGAAACGAGAAATAAAAAAAAATTTCCCTCACATTTTAACACACATAAAATGCTGCTCATAATATCTGATTATCTTCCTTTTTTTCATCCAACATTTTATTTTATATGTGTATTATAATAAAAAATAAATATCTATGAATCTTTAATGTCATCTGGTTGATTAGAGTCACATACGACATGTATTTCACTTTTGGATAATTTTTGTTGATTAATATTGATTTATACAATTATATTTCAATTGTCTTTTATTGCTTTTCTCTCCCTCTCACAATATTCAATCTCTTATTGAACTTAAATTTATCACATAATATGGTACAAAAAAGAAAATCACGTAATTGTCATATTTGACGAATGAAGGACTTAAATAATAATCATAATAATTAACAATTTGAAATGTGACACACTTTTATATGCTTATCATACATTAAATTTTTATTATCAAGTCCTGGGCAAGGAATTGACCGTAATTTTATGGATATTTTTTTTTTAAATTTGATCGATGAACTTACATGATTCAAATTTTGGACACTTATTTGAACTTAAATTATATTGAAGTGCAATATGAAGTAATAATAAATGTGATGTGAATTGAGTGAAGCGTGTCAGAAAACTGTAACAAATAGCCATTCGCACGTAATCAATATCAATCAATCAATTGAAATTTGTCTGTGTGTTTGTGTGTGTGTACATTTGAAAATCCGAATAAAATATCAATAAAATGATTGTTTTCTCTTTTCAATATTCCTTCAATACCTACCTTAAATATGGTTTGTATGTGTACAGTAATAATGGCAAATATCTCTTTAATTTGATCAAATTATTTTTAATGACAATTTTATTTCTATCATCTAAATCTATAATACTTATCTATGTATGTACGTATTTCTCTATGAATATACACACAGAATAAAAACACGACATAATGACTTGCGTTTCATTATTGTAAAAAGGGAATTTTTTTATTTTTGTCTCACTTTCTCTCTATTTTTCTTTTTATTCGCATTTCATTTTAGGTTCGCCTCAGCCAAAAGTAGTATGGTTAAGCAATGGAATAGAACAAGATAGTACAATGTTAGATTTTGCATTTCCTTCAACGTTAAATAGTAAATTAGTTGTAAGAAATTTATCACGTATACATCAACATGCGGTTTATACATGTCAAGCCAGTAACTTTTATAGAAAAAGTGTTGGAACAAATGTAACTATAGAATTATATTGTAAGTATTTTTTCTCTTCAATTCCACAAATAAAATGATGAACGATGTATAAATATATCATAAAATACACACATACACACACTGACTTAGTTAACATTGTTATTTATTTTCTTATCAACCTCATGAGATGTGGTAAAACACACATCTATTTACAGTGCCCTTTTGATATTTCAAATACGTTTTTCCGATTCATTACATTTTATTAGAAGCAATAAAGTATATGTATGTTTATCTAAAATATATATCATAATATACCAAAACAGAGAGAGAAGAAAAAAAACCCACAAACACATTTTGATATAATACCAAAAAAAAATATAATAAAAATAAGTTAACTGGTGTGTGTGTGTGTGCTTATTTGTTAGTTAACATTTTCATTTTATTTCTTTTAACATCATTCATTTTCTTAATAGTGCGACCATTAGACGTAATGATATCGTCTCCTAATCAACCTTTGTCTTCTGATCGTCCTTATGAAATTTTATGTGAGGCTGTTGGGTCAAGGCCGCCAGCTAAAATAACATGGTGGCTTGGATCACAGGAATTGTTTACACATCAACAAAAGGTAATTCATTCATTAACGATCTAACGATTTTTATTTTATCTTAAATTATTCGTTTGCAATAAATACAAAAAATAAGAAATAAAATTAATTTATGCTCAAATGAAACATGATATAATAAAATTTTTCATCAAATTTTATTGATGATGCTTGATATGAAATGTTTTTTGACAGCTTTAACAAATCAGTTTTTTGATGGATTAGACTTTTTATTGTTTTACTTGATACTTACAAATTGGATGAAGAAACCATCAAAAATTTCGTTGAATATAAATTGATTCACAGCTTTCATTCACAAGCACTATGTCAAGCTATGTCGAATTCAATTTAAAGCCCTGTCATTATGAAAAATTTTATCTGATTGTTTAAGAAAAATCTTTCTTCAATGAATTCCTTTTTGATATAAGGCCATTTCATTTGAATTAGTTGAAATCACAAACATTAATTGCAAAAAATGTCTTTCAATGATTTCATACAAAATTACATTTTTATTCTGCATGCACTCTCGTTTAATATAAAAAGCGAGACACACAAAAAAAAAGTAATGTGTTAATGTTGTACAAAAAAAAAATGTGACATTATACTTACACACATTTCTTTAGTTCTTATTTAATTTTTTTTTTGCTGAGCCACTCACGTATTCCAACGACACATTTGTTGCTTCATCCATAATTTACAGAAAGAAAACCAAAATCCGATTCTTAAAATGCTAAAGTGTCATATAGGGTATGGTCACATTTTTCATTAAGCCACAGACTCTCTCTGAGTAACATACAACAAAAAAAACGGCAAAAAAAATATATATATTGCATGCACGTTCACATTACATTAAGCTGAATAAATTCTTTTTAGAGCATAAAAGTGGTGTGAAATGTTGCAAAATAAAGTAAAATGGTTTTAACTTTGATATGATACAAAAAGAAAGAAAAACAAAAATTGAATAAAGAGATGAAAAAATTTCTACACATTTTTTTTGTATTGTTTTGTGTGAAAACATATAAATCATTTGTTTCGGTCTGATTACAAAATGTGACAATGAAAATTTTAAGTTGATTCGCATTTCAATAAATGATTAAAACCAAAATTTACCGTTATATTTAACCCAGATTACGCTACAGTCTTTCCAGAAGGACACATGAGTTTGATTTCAATTCATTTAAAATCATACTTCTGATAAATGAACAGTTTCAAAAACTTTCCAAAATAAATCTTAATATTTTTTATTAAAGTAACACGAAAATTCGAAATAAATGAATAATTTCATACTTCAAAATTGACATTTTTTATGAAAGATCGCAAAACATGCCGCCTTATCTGGTTTAAATTTTACGACAGCACATTTTTGAAAATGTCATAATTTGCTTTCTTAGCGCTAATTCATCATTTTTTCACATAATTTCAAAATGTGACAGTAGTGGTATAAAAATATCATCATTATAAGTTACATAAAATGGTTTCTCGTATTTTAGTTTTTTGTATGAAAAAAAAATGAAACTTTATTTAAAATCTGGAAAGCCACATAAAGGATTTTAAGTGTAACATTTTTTTTTGTTTGAAATGAGAAGACATAAAAAAACGTCTAAACAGAAAAAGTGTTATATTTTTTCAATTTAATATTAAAAAAAAAAAATTTGAAGTCCAGATTTGAAATTGTCATGAAAGCGATGATTAATTATTTGACACACATTCTGGAAACGAAATTCCTCAATATACAAAAGCTCTTGTTTTATTTATAAAAAAACTGTAATCATGAAAAAGGACCTTATTTAATAAAAATAAAAATATTTCAACAAAAGAACGAAGAAATTCGCTTTAATAAAAACATACACGAAAAACTTTGCTGCTGATATGGTTTCACGCAACTAGTTGGTACATATATTTATTTGATATATGTAAGGCAATGTAATAAATTTCAATTTTGGATTCTCATAAATGTTTTCTTTACTTTCTTCTGGTTTTGTGAGCTCTTTTTGTGCTTAAAAACACAAAATTTATTACCACAATGTATAAAATGGTGTATGCTTTGTTTTTAATTTTACTCTCTTATTTATATATACAAATAGGTATCATCAGATGGTAACGTCACCTCATCCATTTTAAGCTTTACACCCACACGTACTGATAATGGGAAAGTACTTGTGTGTCGTGCATCAAATGAGTTAGTTAAGCGCGGCATGAAGGAAACATCTATGAAATTGAATGTATTTTGTAAGTATCAAATCTTGTAAATTTTCTCATTTATTATTATTTACCTCAATCTACACGACTACCAACAATTTTCTATTTAAACGCATACATATATTTGAAATAAGTCTATATCTTGATGATGATGATGATGATGATAACGATATATCTTTTAGTATTTAGCTCAATCTTTTGAACTAACATACAAGCACACATGAAATCACATTTTAAATTGAGCAATATTTTGATGTAAAGATTTCTCAAATAAAAAAAGAGGGAATATATTTGAGTATCATTAGCTTTTGTATCATTTTACAAATTATCTTAAATTGACGGAATAAATAAAATAAAATTTAAGGAAGAGCATTATAATAAAATACACTTCATTCAGGTTTGTTATGCCAAGAACACACAAAATTCAAATCCCCAATTAAAATTTCACTTATGTGAATAAGTCTCATCAGTGAATTTCATTCAAATAACAAATAAATGGTTTATATTTAAATATTCAAATTCAACACTTTTGTAATTAATATTGAATTTCATTAGAAAATTTTCCTTAAGATACACTCACACACACACTTTTGGATGCAATTGAAAACAGAATTAATTGGGTTCTCTTCGCTTTACGCACACAAAAACACATCTTTTAGACTCTCGCTTGCATTGTACAGTCGTCTCATTGAAAAGATATATTTTTTGGGTTAAGTGAAATTAAATCCCCCGTAAAATAATTTGGTACTTTGCCATTTTTGCATACACATTTTAATGTATGTGTGTGTGTTGTTAAAATATAAAGAGGCATTTATTATCCTTAAAACTCATTCACATTTTGCTTACACACACACACATACACTGAAATATACAATTTAATTTTTTGAATAAATGAATGGCATTAGGAATATATATTTCTTCTAATCTACAAAATATTCACCGATGAAATTTCTAAGCAAATTCACCCCATTTATATAAACCAAAAATGTCTGCACAAAAACAATTCGAGTGGAAAGTTTATGTGTGAGTTTGGTCAAATATCTAACAATTTATCATATAGAATATGTGTAAAAATTTTCATAACTCAAGTAATGATAAAAACAATAATGAAGTAGAGTAAACCAATATGAAGAATGTTTCGAAATTTAATAGGTAACAGCTTTACAAGTCTGACCCCATTAATACCAAAAATGATTTGTTAGAAAATTATACATTTACGCTTTAATCCATGGTCTTACACATGATGAGCAAATACTGTTAACAATTAGTATCAAATGTACTTAAGATATGTGGGTTATTTTGAAGGGAAATTAACGTTTTTACTCTAATCTTCTTAATAGTTTTTTTCTGAATCTTACAGAAAATAAGGATTATTGATAGAAAAACACATCATGCATTCTCTTGGTTTCTAATAGGGGTCATCACCTCATGTGTCGAAAAATGTTTTGGTCAAATAAAATTTTAGTTGATAGTAGGACACCGGTAATTGCCCTCATACTCTTCGTACTTCGATATTAATCACGGCTGAAAAATGCCGACAGTGATCAAGTTAATGGTCTACCTGATTTCTGGTCATTCCATCTGGTGACCCCCAAGTTGTCTGATAGCCTTCTTGATTGTGAAATTGATCAAGCTTAGGCCGTCTCGTTTGTTTTTTTCATTTAAGCTTCGCTTTTCCGGTCTATAACTTTCCTTATGTCCTTCTTAGGTTTTCAAGAACTTACTTTACTGGCCCAACACCAATTTCCTTGCCCGAATTCCATTATTTTGTATATTGTGTTTTTTTCAATTTCTCACTCAAAGAGCTCTAACGTCCGCTTCGTTGCCTTTGACTCATTTCGCATTAGTTCGACTACCATGTGATCCTTACCTGAAAAATTTTAATTCTACTAAATGACTAGTCCACGTTTGTCGTTAATTTTAAAAAGACAATAAAAAATATTTCCTAACAATAACAAACAATTTCAGGTATCTCATTAATCTTACGACCAAAAATTGCATGTGTAAAAAAAAATATTTAAATATTTAACAGACAATCATAACACTCCATCCCCTTCTTTATCGTTTTAAAATTATGAACTTTTATTATTATGTCAACCCTTTTATATAATATTTTTACTCTTCTTTCTCTGTAATTTTCTTAATCACAACATGTGTATTATCGTATTTCATATTAATAAAAACATATTTTTCAAACAAGATTTTAATCCCTTTAAAAACATTTTCCATTCATAATAATCTGACATAACCCATTTATTGAAAAGAGAAATAATAATAAAAAAAAACCATGATACAAACTGTTTTTATTATTTAAAGAGTTCTTGAATTTACGGAATATATATAGACCGGATATAATTTTAAATGGCTTGTCAAATCGGAGAGATTAAGTAAATTTAAGTATGATAAATTTATGCAATTCCATCTGTGACACACATAACGATATTTTGGATCATCACCAAAATAATGCACACACAAAACTCAACAAATGGTGATGAATCTGAATGAATGATGTTTAAATTCAAAGTTTTCTGATCAAATTTTTTTTTATATTTTTGAAAAGTGGAGAGTTTATAAATTAGAATTAGAATGTCTTTAGATGATGGACTGTTATACAAATTTAACATTAAAATTAATCCAACTATTTATTATCAAATTATTCATCATGCTATACTGCAAATTGTCTCTGTCTTATATTCTCTTGTAAATAAATTTATATAGTGGCTGAGAATAAATTTGATAAATTACTGTGTTTTTTCGTACATTCTATGAAGTCGGCTTGTTAACATCCCTAAAGTGAGTTGATATAATGCATTTAGCTAGAAAACATTGTCTAACAAATATAATTGACTGAGTATAATGACACACACAAACGCTCAACGTCTAAAGGGAAATGATAATATTCATTGCAATATTGTGTGTGTGTGTGTGTATGCGTTACAATTATGTTTGTAATATTAATAATGTAATATTGGACATAAAAGATGTTGTAACTAAATTATATCAGACATTAGCCTTAATAATAGCAATATAATAGATGGGTACAATAAAATTTATTGAACTGTTCATGATTTTGTAAAGGAAAATGTATTATTATATAATCATAAATGTTTTTAAATTCATATTGAAGACAAGTTTTAAATGGAAATCATAAAAGGCATGACACGTAATCGTTCATGAATAATTCAAAACTCTTCATAATGATCAAATACAAGTCTTTTGTATGTGTGTGTGTGTGTGTGTATGAGAGTTTTGGAAAACAATTACTTTGTCATTACAATCTGTAAAGAAAGTTTTATGTGTAGTATATTTAGGTGATGGGTAGATGCATTATTATTTTCGTATAAAAGGGAACATAATTAATTTCTAATAAGTTACTATCGAATTTAAACTTGTGTGTGTTTTATGTAAATATATTACAATGAATTATTTAAACATAATGTTCTGGAACCGACACATTTTGTTATAACTAATTTTCAGAGGAAGGTGAATTATTAAATTTAAATTAATATTCAGAGCAATAGAGATTAAGCGAAATTTTGCTACTAAAATTATATTTTTATGTTCTTTTTCGCCCATTTCTTGTCGAATTGCCTGTTTTTCTTTGAAATCTGCAATTCTGCCCAATGTTTTAAAGTCAAATCTCATCCAAGGCAACTCAGATGGACGATTGCCTTAAATACACGCATTTTCCTTTAAAATTGACAAGAAATTCACTTAAAGTAGTCAGATTTTGACGTCATTTTAACATAACAGCCTTAATTAAATGCTACTAAAACCAATAAGTCGATAGATCACTTCTGTATTTAATCAAATTAAATGGATTACTTTGTGATGCTAAGTTGTCAGTTTGATTTATTAATTTATCAACAAAAATTCGTATCAAATTAGTAAAACTCATAATCTAATAACAACACACAAAATATTCCTTGTATAAGAATTAATCTTGTGTAATGAAATTACTCCACACTTGTTTCATTTTTTCATGTGTGTGTGTGTGTGTGTGTGTGTATCAAAGGAATCACAAATTACATTTCCTTGCTATAAATTTTATCAAGGCCACTTTTTTTTTCAAGTAAAAATACTTAATAAATAGAAATCAATGTAATCCGATATTCTGTCAATTAATCTTTGACATATTTTGTATGAATTTTCAATACAAAGAAATTATTATAATAATAAATAAATAGAAGTCACATAATATGAATAAAACTGATCTTGCATAATCATAATCATATAAAATACGTTCCATGTGTATTAACGTTGATTGTATTACGGTTTAAAAAGGCCATGTTTAAATTGAAACTTTATATTTTACATTGAATTTGCTTATAAGAGGTATTTATATGCTAAAGAAGCGTCTTATATCCTTTTTAAAGATATGTTAAAAGGAAGGAAATGTTACGATACACATGGTATTTGTGTTGTTACAGATAAGTTTCGTTTTTTTTTCATTGAATTTACTCTGTTACATATAAATGTTAATAAGGTTAAGAGAGTATGAGAATTGCCTAATGAAGGAATCCAATTAAGAGTATAATTAGATTAAACAACGCTCGTGTCACGAATTAATGAAGGTGAGAAGATGAAATTCATTTGGATTTTTATTTATAAAATAATTTTTTTTTTCTGTATATATTTATTTGATTTTGTACAGACATCAGAATCTAAATGAATTTTATTATGATACTTTATCACAATTCGTGTTAATTTTCCTTTTTTCCTCTTAAATGTAATCATATTAGCAGACTTTTTTATGATCAAAATGAATAAAAAAGGGAAATAAAAGTAAAATAAATGTATCGGAATACAAATTATTAATTTCATTTGAATGAAAATCATTCTGGAAAATTTTTTCTTCAGAACCAAATTAATTTATGATTATGATTTATGATTTACAAAATTTCTCTAAGAAAAATGTGAAATTGAGATTACTTTGTTTGTCGTTTTCATCGAAAGTTTAAATGAGGAAAAAGAGAGAGTGAGAATCAATTTCAAAGGAAAATACTTTAAAAAATATTCCATCTCAAAAATAAATTGAATTCATTTTGACGAGGTTTCCCAAAATTTTATATTTCATTCATAATTTTCCTAGAAATGTTTTCTATATTTAATTTGACCTGGAAAACATTTTTTTTTATTACAAATACAAAAAAAAATTTTATTTAATCTCAATTTTCCAAAAAAAAAATATATATTAACAATGAATCATAATTTATTTATAAAATAAAATACAAAAGTCATCTTAATAAAAAATAAAAAAGATTCTAGATAAAAATCTCATCCGAAATACAATAAATAAAATTTCAATTCAAGGAACATCTTATGTTGCCTAGACAACTTACATTCAAAGATTAATAAATAAAAAAATGAAAAAAAAATACATACAACAAATTTCCTTGCTCATTTATATTGCATTATTTTTAACTTGAGGGCATACAAAAAGTTACCAAAGAGGCAAAAAAAAAAACAAACAAACAAAAAATAATTTTTATTTACTATTGCTAATTTAATTTTAATTTTGCCAAGGTTTATTTTTTTTTTATTTTTTCTAACACTAAGTACTTTATGATAAAAATACGATTTTGAATCTTAAATTTTCAATATTTAACTGCGTTTTGCCTGGAGCTACAAATATTTTCAATGAAAAAGATGTTTTTCATTTATGGAGCTGTATCCCACCTTAAAAATAATATTGTTATTGTTAAATATTGTTTTCAATAAAAAATTAAGGTGAATATAATGTAAAACAAGGAAAAAAAAATATTTATTCAACATTTACTATGAAAACGACATTTCCTTAGCTTCATTGAAAGCAAAGCCATTTTTTTCTAGACCAAAATTGACTCCATTGTTAAATGTGCGTATTCCAGTTCGGGCATTTTTATATTCGGATCGTTGTGGGTCATCAATATTTCAAAATTTAGAGTTTATTTAATTGAAATGATATATGGACATCAAAATTTTGTGAAAAACTTTTGTATAGTAAGTGTGATCAACTTTAAATCACATTAAATTTCCAACTCTTAAATATTCATAATTATTTATTTATGATAACACAAAAGTCAGATAAACTAAAATCATTTTATTATAAATTTACACACACACACACACACACACACACACACACACACACACACACAAAACATTTTAAATAAGAGCGTCAAACACTTTTAATCCTTGTCTACAACAAATATTGTATTTTTAGTGTTGTGTTGTCTCGTTATCATCATCATTTTATTTTATATAATTTAGAGAAAGATGTATGCCTTTTAATATGAATATAACGAATCTAATTTCATTATTACTTATTCATTACAGTTGTACCAACAATCACATTGGAACTTGGATCAAATTTAAATCCGGATGATATTGAAGAGGGAGACGATGTGTATTTTGAATGTAAAGTACATGCAAATCCAGTTGCTTATAAAGTTATTTGGAAACATAATGTAAGTACACACTTAATAATAAATTTATCATTATTTATTTGGATTGTTTGTGTAAGAAGTACCTCTTACACTCCTTTACATGTTTGGTTAAGTAGTTTATTTGAAAGTTGTGTGATTTTCTTCTAAATACATGTAAGAAAGCAATTCTGAAAGATTATTTTGAAAATCTGGTGTAAAACAAATTAAGCCAATATGGAAACTATTGCTCCTGACTTTTTGCCACATTACAGCAATTAATCAATCGATTTACTTATCCTGAGTCCTTGGATTGCACTCTAAGTTGAAAACGCTCACTAGTACATATTGATTTGGTCCTCTGATAGAGATCTTTGATTGACGATTACAAAATGTTTGATGAATCCAGTTTTTAACGCATTCCTGTTAATTTGGATAAAATTTCGAATATTATGGACACTTTTTGAGTATATGCATGTAGTGCGGGATGGTTTGCGGGGCGTTTTTAACTTACAGTGTGGTGTTGGGTAAGATATTTCTTCTCCCTACTATTCAAAGTAGGTGTTTTTGTCCTCTGATTCACTCAGTGTATTTGATCCTCCCTTTTGATTGAATTTTTTTCTGTAAAGCAAGTGTGAAAACTGTCGAGAGTGCAAGATCTAGAATATGCATCGACAACTCCTATAGAAAAATTTCATCATACGTTGATAGTATTGATACTGCCCTTAATAGATGTTCTGCATTTGCAGTTTTCGCTCTACCACTTGTGCAGGCTGACCATAAGACTTGAAATCGAATATATTACCGATCTTTGACAATAACGAAGAAAAAACACAAAAATTTGCTTTCTTTAATATTTAAGTTGTTTTGAATAAATTGCCATCCACAATTGCTGATCCATTTCCTTTCAATTTCAGAATTGCTCTGAAAGTTGCTATTATTTAATCAATGTCAAATTAAATTTTCCATTTCGAAATCAATACTTTATTCATAAATCTAAAGAAAAATTATTAAACAAAAAATTCAAATACGAGTAAATATAGAATTGTTTTCCTCCTATAATTGTGTCGAAGCACTCATATAAATCTTTTAAAAAACAAAAAAATGAAATGAAAAAAACAGAAATTGTCTCGCAAACTATAATTTATCAAAGTTAAAAAACATTTTTTTCTTAGCAAATTTATGCAAACTGACATTAAAGTAATTTGCATGTTTTTCCACTTTATTCCATATCTCTCTAAAATGTAACAGTATTGCTTCAATACTGAAACAGCTCTTATTTTTTGCCATTATTATTATTTTGTCTGTTTTTTATTTATAATTTTTTTTGCTCTCTCTCTCATTTCACTGTATTTGATTTAAAAAACAGAACTAAGTAATTATATACAAGTATTTCTTTTTTATTTTGCTCCTTTGTGCTTTTGTCACATTTTTCTATAAAGAACATTACAAACTTTCTGACACACACACACACACACACACACACAACATACCTATATAATGTAAGTTATTTGTGGTGCAATTTTGTTGTTTATTGTTTAATGCCACTACTTCCATTTAATGCACTACATCTTTTTAATTTTGTCAAGTTACGCTAATTGTCATACAAACTGCATTTCAACTTGCATCAGAACATAACATGAAAATTAAATGTTTTTAACAAACAACGTTTTATTAGCTTTGTTTTTGATAAATGCTAATTTGAACATTAATTTGTTACACTCCAAGACTAACTATGAAGGCCTAAAATAAAAATAAAAAAATAGGAAATGTTAAATTACAAGTAAAACAGCAAAATGACATCTCACAACCACCAATTTTAATAATAAATATAAGGAGAAGACGAAGAAGAACAGAAGTACAACAAATGTAAATGTCAGCAGGACGCTATGTGTTAACTTTTTGGGTGGAAGAAGAATAATTTACTGCTTTTTCTGTGCGAACACTTTTTTTCTAATAGAACAGCAAAAAAAAAATTAAATATAAAAAAAGATGAAAAACAATCTGAGAGGAGAATGTTATTTTGTATTGTACCCTTAAACCTTTAAAAGTCACAACATCGTGATATGACAATATTAAAGTGAAAAAAGAGAAGGAATATTTTAAATATATGCAGATTAAAGGTTGTGCGACGGATGTGATACAACTCTCTGAACATTTTTAAACTGTAATTTATCACTTTTTTATGATTTGTTATTTAAAAGGGCCTTAAGCAATCTGTGAGTGTTATTGTCTGTGTATGTATTTAATACAATACACTCGAAAGTAAAAACAAAGGTTATTGCACGTGTACTTTTTTTTTATTTTATTTTATATCATTGTATTAAAAACGCCTGTTGAACGGAAAAGGTGTGATATTAAAAAGGTATTACAATTGTATTTATTCTTAAAATTAGAATTATATGTATTGTAATAAAAAAAAGAAAGAAATGGCATATTGTTCGTTTAATTATTTGCTTCTTTTTTACATTTGTGTTAATTATTATTTTCATTTTATAGTATTAAGTCGAAAACTTGGCCATTTTTCTCACTGATTGATCAAACACCTTGGTTTCACTCCAATTTACTTAATTTAAGTAATATTTTTTTTATTCAATCAATTTTTATGCCTCCTTCAATTTCATCAGATTTCACTTTAAAAAAAAGTTGTGTCTTTTAAAATTAAAGTTCTTATACAATTTATTAACATTCAGTGTTTCTCCATTTCAGACACCTTTTTTATTTCTTTTCTATTTTAATTATATGAATTCTTTCATGTTACTACACACGCAATATGAAAAAATGTTGAAATATCATTAGCATGCTTTTGTAAGTGTTATCAAAGAAAATGTATGTTTAATTGGTATTATAAAATTTTTAATGCCGTTCTTTACTTTGGTAAAATTTGGTAAAAATTTACAAGATTCAACTTTTTTCATAAAATTTCGTTAACACAATTTATGATTAACTATTTTCATGGAAATCTATCTTCATTGATTCATCATGAAAAAACTTTGAATGAGCTTAACCTTAAATATTATTGTAAAACTGTTTTCACACATTTTGGAGCAAGAAAAGAGCGTGACAAAATATTTTTTTTCTATGTACAATGATTTTGTTTTTTTTTATTATACTGTTTTTCTACATTAAATTTAATAAACTACCACTAAAGAGGGTAAAATGTTCATTTTACATAAATTTATTTCAATTCATAGTTTTTATTTTTATTGCATCTTTATTATTTCTTTTGTGTTTTGTAATACAATTATTTTTTTTTGTAATTAAAAACGTAATAAACGAAATATATGAAGTGCTGAAAAAAGAATCATTAAAAAATTATAACAATAGTAAATTGGTTTTTTCACCCCTTTGAAATTATTACTAAGAATAGTTTTCAGTGTTTTATAATTTTTCTTTACATTTTGGCTTTTAATGTCCTGTGTGTATACGACACAAAAAATGCGAATCATTTCTGTGAACCTTGCAAAAGTTGTAGCGTTAAATAAATAAGTAAAAAAATAATAATAATGTACAGAAAATAGCCGCACAATAGTCAACTAGTTGTGGAAAAAATACAACGACCATATAATTGCACAACAATGTTAAAGGAAATAGTAAAAGGAAAAAAGTACCTTCCTGGAAATAAAGTATACACATAAAAAAAACGCAAAATAATGGCATTAAGTATAAGAATAAACTATAATTAAAGTATAAAAGCATATAGAAAATTAAAACATTTGGGTTGAGAAGCAATAAAATTACATTTTTATGTTATTTTTTCCTTTGATTATTTTATAAAATTTTATTAATAACTTATATTAAGCTGATTGGGATTTTTTTTAAGTCCATGACATCATATTTAATTAGGTTAGGTCTTACAAAGGCACAACCGCGGTCTCAAAGAGTTCTATTGTGGTCACCTATTTACTTTTTTTTCAAAGTTGAAACGACGATATTGATATATTTTTCGATCGAAAATTTCATTTTAAGTAAAATACGTAATTTAAGTTTTTTATGCTAAAAATTTTCAATGAAAATAACGTAAATATGAAAGAAAAGAATAAAAGACTCAAAAAAACTAAATAAACAATAAAAATAAATAAAAAATTGATTTTCAATCACATTAAGACATATTCATGCCACAAAAAGAAAATGAGAAAGAGAAGAAAAAAAAAACAGAAAACCACTTATGTACACAATAATAAAAAGAATTAAAGAATATTTCAACATTTTTAGTATATTTCATAGAAAAATTGCTCTTTTGAAAGAAGATCAGATCGAATCAGATTTATAGGTCGGGTATCGAGCCTGCACTCAGGCCGTCAGTTGGGCCGATTATCATAGTCCGAGGGACTTAGCTTTTATCATGTCATGCCAATCGGTGGCCACCTTTATCAAGCCTTTAACTCAAATTGAGTAGCCGGAAAAAAGAACATTTGAGATTGTAAAGTTTAATGACCGGAGCGAGAATCGAATTGCCAACCTTAAGATTGACAGTCCAACACGACGAGATTGTCTGTCTAGCGATTTTGTTTTTATGGACTGAAAGTATGACTTTAAAAAAACAAAAAGCGTGCTCAAGCTACACTCGTACACAACTTTTCTTTGGCCATGGAGTTATAATAGAAAAAAAGTTTCAAAATGCACTCACAATTTACTTTAAAATACACCAATTTCAAAATATTTTTGTTTTGCATTTTATATCACACAATCTTTTATTCATATTCAAGTATGTTAGAAAATATATTTTATACCTATAAAAAGGGTATTTGATTACATTTTGTTTTTTATTATTATTATTAAAAAAAAAACGTAACATAGCATAACAAGAAAGAAAATGTTGTGCACGTTCTCAAATAAAATTGCTTCTTAAATTGATATCATTTTCCATTTTTATGTGTAGCTATGATGATATTTGAAATGAAACAAAAATAAAATAAAAAACAGTAAACCACTTATATTTGGTGTAATGTACAAAAATAATAAAAAAAAAATCTAATTCAAGCATGGTCTACCCTATAAAATAGTGTTTATTCACACATACAAAAATAAAATGTAATTTCAACTGATTTTGATCGAAACGTGCAGTGTTAGGAGTAAAAAAATCCAGCAAACCACACAGTAACCACAAAAAAAAACACGTTAGGTGCCTTTAAATGATTTTTTTTCTTTGGACGTTTTGTATTTGGTATCACATAAGTAATCTTCGAAAGATAAAAAAAAGGTTCGTGTTACAGATCTTTTTGCCGTCACTTTTATTGCACATGAACTTAAAAATAAAAACCGGTCAAAGTCCCATTAAAAATGTGTAGTTTTCCTTCATATATTTTATGATTATTTATCTTACATGCTTTTTATAGTGAGTGATATGCACTGATTTATCTTTATTTGAAAAAAAATATTTAAAAAGAGGAAATGTGATTTTTGTTTGGCATTTCATTTTAGTAGATTGATTGACGATTTGGGATGTGTTTTTTCATTGAATTACACAGATATACAAAATGCATCACTTGCTAGAACAAAGTTCAAATTATGAAAATAAGAAAATACACTAAAAATAAGCCGACACGTATTTCGGGGTCTGACCATTAAAACCTATTTAAGCCTTTTAGAGCTAGGAGGTTCATTTTTACGTTTTTAATCATAACTTTTTTAAAGATACAAAAAACAGGAAATACTCGTTTCAAACAGCTTCATAACTTCTAAAACTTCTAGAAAGCTTCTTTCCAATTTTTTCCAAAATTTTTCCATCAAAGGAATTTTTTAAAAGGCTGAAATAGGCTCTAATGGTCAAACCCCGAAATACGTGTCGACTTTTTTTAGTTTATTTTCTTATTTTCATAGTTTGCAATAGTTTATTTTCATAGTTAGCAAGTGATGCATTTTGTATATCTGTGTTATGTAAGAAACGTGAGTTTACTTGAAAAAAAATGACGAAACATGAAAATTACATGTCAAGTCTATTCAAGTTTTTAATAATTGTAAGTATCACTTTAAAATTTGAGAGAAGAGAATTTTCATTTTGTATCCAGAAAAAGTGAAGATCCTTTCATTCAATGTATGATAAAAAATTAAATAACAAGAGGGTTTCTGCAATCAAAAAACAACTTGTGCATTCAAAAGGCATTAAAATTATAAACTTGTTTCTTTTTTTGTTTACAAAAAAATGTAGAAAAAATTGCAATTGTTATATTTGCTTACATGCAAACATAGCATATTCAAAATGTATAATTTTATTTAAATAGCAATCAAACTATCCACCATAAAGATGTTTAAAGCACACTCTTGGTCCTAAAGAGCACCCTCTTTAAAAATGTATGAAATGTGAAAAAATTGCAAGTAAAATAGTATTTTACTATAAAACATTGAATGGAAGTCATTCAAGTCAAAAAACTTAATTTTTCTGAGTGTACTTCATCTGTAAATGTAAAAAAAAAATATTATATTTTGAATGAATAGGACAAGAGTCTGGTAAAACATTTTAAATTCAAAATTAGTACCTGAATGGCAGACTTGAAGAATTTTCAAAAAACATCAAAGTTCTCATACATAGCGAACGACTTTTCATACACATTTTTCAAGCAAAACGAGGTTAAGTTAAACAATATAAATTAAAAAATTTCTGTGAATAATTTACAAGTTGAGACAAGGGCTAATTTAAATACTTGGCACAGTTTCAAATTCAGTTTAAATACCAAATCCCATATTTTAGACGGCCACTATGAATAAAATACAAAAAAAAAACCAAACAAATTGCAGCAAATATTCAGATGCGTTTTATTCATTCTTGTTTTCTTAGCCAAATGAATTAGACTTGAAATGTCCAATTAAGTTGATAAATAAAATGTTGTTTCAGATTTTTCATAATAATAGTATCAAATTTTTTCTTATATCACTTAATTAGGGCAAAACACCATTGTTAACTTTATTTTTCCTTCTTCTTTTTTGTTAAAAGAAAGAAAACCATTAAAATAAATATACAAATAAGTTCATTAGTGAATGACCCAAGTTAATAATTATTGGCGCCAGACAATTAAACTATTAAGGTATAAAAAAAAGGTAGCGAAGTAACATTAATTTTTTTATTTTATTATTAAATGATGCCTTATTTAGTGGTATCGTGTCACATAAATATGCCCATTATGCATAAAGTCTATGCAAATAATAAAATAATAAAATTGTTTTCTTTCTTATAAAAAATATAAAAAAAAAAATTATGTTCGTATTTACTTTTGAGCTATTAAATTAACCTTGACCAATGTAGAGACGATAAAATCCGCATAATAACGAAATTTGTATGTATTTGTAAAAATAAAAATGCATTCTATGAAACTAGAAAAAAAACCTGTATGTTGAAAACGAAAACAAGGGTTTTGCATGTTTCATGCAGTTTTTTTAAATGAAAAATTGTGGAGAAATTTAATTCAATTACAAATTTAAAATAAAAAAAAATCTAAATGCTAACACTTAAGGTGAAATTTTAAAGTCATTCACCTTGAAAATTAAAATTTTGTTTTGATTTTCTGTACAATACAAGTTCAAATAGTGTTTAATGGAGACGCCTGGTTATTTGTGAAATTATTTCATTATCGAACGTGGATAAGTTAAAATAAATAAAATGAAATGTCATTATTATCAATATTTAGAAGTGCAATCAAGTAAATCCATCTTTAATTTCTAATCACATAATGAACTTTTCCACATAAATTTTTATAACTCACACCATATTACACATTTTCGTGCTTAATCCACAAATGTCGAGATTATTTACTGAGTATTAGTTGAGAGTTGAATACAAAATACACACACACAATTTGCAATAAATAATTTTGCTTCACATTTCCTGTTAATAAGAATGGTGTGTTTATTTTTCTCTTTGCAATTTTTCTCAAGTGACAGTTCCATTTTATATTTATTATTATTTTATTTTTATCGCTCATGTACGTTATAGTTTTCTTGAAGTATTTTTCATTTCCCAGTAAAATTAAATTAATAATATAATAGTAAAAAACTAACATTATAAGCCATAAAATTAATAAAGCGTAGTGTAATGTTATTAAAAATTCTTATACTTTTATTATGCTCTCTTTTCATTCTTCATTTTCTCATTATAATTATAATTATTATTATATTAAGATACATTTTTTATAAACCGAAGTTGATGAAAACTATTAAGAACGATAAAGTTTTATTTCAATACATAAGATTATGAAGAAATCAATAAAGAGTAAAATGTTTAATCGTTGTGTGAAATTTTTAACTTATTATCTTTCACTATGTTAAGGTCTCTGTGCCACAATGTACATTGTCCTATATAAAATTCCAGTAATTACAGCTCCTAACCCAGTAAAACATACAATTATAGCATTTTTCTTCGCAAGTAACGCACACATATGAAAACAATGTGATAAGGAAACAAAATAAAACTATTATTATCATCATCATCATCATATTTTTCTCATTTAACACAAGTTTTCATTACACATCAACGTATTACATTTTATCATGGAATGGAATGGAATGAAGCAACTTTTTAAAAATAAAAACAAGAAATGCACTAATCCATTTTTTATGGTTATTACTGTATATGACATTTTCCCATTAAGATTATTATTCACTTCATATATAGCAAGGTATTCACTGAATATCATAATAATAAAAAAAAATGTGTAGTGTTTTTATTTTGTTTTTTTTTTAAATGGAAAATAATATAAATGGAAAAGTAATTTTTTAATGGAGTTCGAATTAGAGAACGATTTTTGTAGATCTGAATGATTTTTTAATGGTAATTTGAATCTAGTAATTTTTTTATGAATTTTTGATTCATTTTGGTTTGAACTTATTATTGAAATGAATGTTTGTCATGATGTCTGATAACCTTGACATTGAAATTAAGTCGCGTGTCTTAAATAGCTCGCTCGTGCCTTCACAAAGCAATCCACGTGGAAAAAATCACCTTTCATTAATATGAAAACAAAGTGAATGTACTTTATTTTCATTATTTCATGTCATTTAATATTTTCTCATTTCACCTGAAAAAATCTTCATTTAAATCTTCATTTATAAATTTTTTGCAGAATCAAACTGTGATGCACAATCCAAAAGGTGGAGTGATAGTGAGTAGTGGTGATTTGGCATTACAAGGAATAACAAGGCATCAAGCTGGAAATTACACGTGCATAGCATCAAATGTGGAAGGAGACGGTCACAGCAACACAGTTGAACTGAGAGTTATGTGTAAGTAAAAAATTAATAATTAATGAAAAGATTTTCAACTTTATTTTTTTTTTGAAATGAATTTCATTATATATTACAAACATCATTTTTAAACGTAAACTTCAATTCAAAAAATTGACAGTTATTTGTCTATTTTCCATCTTCTCTCATTCTGTTTTGCCTTGCTAAAATATTTATTGATTTCAGTGTACATGTCATAATAAAAATTTGAACCAGAAAAAAAAATACATATTTTTTCAATTTTTATTATTTTTACGTGTATATTACAAGTGAAATTGATCTTGTATGTCATGTCAATGATAACGACAATACTTTATATCAAAAAGACAAACAGATAAACATAAGTCGATATTGAAATAAATAAAATATTGATAAAAATAAAAATGAAAGAAAAATTACATTTCAGAACATCAGTGTAAAGAAAGAAAGAAAATCGATTTTGATTCTAAGAATTTTGACAGTACACGAAACATTTGAGATGTGACTTTTGTTTTGAGGGAATTTTCAGAACATCAAAAAAATTTTGTAACTTGACACTTTTCAAAGAAATGATTTCCAAACAAATTGTTCTCAAGCATTGCTTTGTAAAACTGCTTCGTGCCCTCTGAGAAATAAAAGCGTACTTTTTACGCTTTTAAGTATATTCTTTACGCTTTAAAGTATATTTTTTACGCTTTAAAGTATAAAAATTACGCTTCAGTGTAAAAATTACGCTTTTTAGTACGCTTTTATATTTTACAACAAAGAATTTTCATTTTAGAATTGTGAAAAAAGTCAAAAAACTTACAATATTCAAAAAAACCCAAAAATTTTCAAAACAGTCAAATATCTCAAAATTTTCAAAAAAACGCAAATTATTCAAGAAACCCAAAAATTTCAAAAAAAACTCAAAATATTTTTAAAAACTAAAAAATTTCAAAAAACTCAAAATTTTCAATAAACTTAAATATTCAAAAAACTTAATTATTCAAAAAGTTCGAAAAAGTCAAAAAAAAATTTGAGTTTATTGAATATTTCGAGTTTTTTGGGTTTTTTTGAGTTTTTTAAAATAAAGAATTAAGAATTAAGTAATAAAGAATTTTCATTTTTTGAATTGTGATATTTTGTAAAATACATGTCGTAGAAAAAATTCTAGATATGTTTTGGAAACAAAAGTTTTGAGAAAGGGCTCATGGATTGGGCTCTAGAGCCTCCTAAGCCTGAAAACCGTTAAAAACGGTTAAAATTTTAAAAAAATTGATAAAATTGATTGGATGGGGAAGTTTACAAAAATGAACTTTAACTCATTGGCTCTGAGATTAGGCTCAGGGATTGGGCTCAGATGTTGGGCCCAGGGATTAGGCTCCAGAGGCTGAAAACGGTCAAAAGCCCAAAATGTCCCAGTTTTTTCAAATTATTTTTTCATAACTGAACCAAATTCCGCGTGTTCTAGTGAACTTTCCTTTATACATTCAATTTTCATCGCAGAATTCTGTTATGCAAACACCTATAACATATTTTTCTCCCAAAATCTCTTCTCTTAAAGCTCTTAACTGCAAATTTTTCTTGATTTCGTATATTTTAATTTAAAAAAACAGAATGATAATAAAATGAAAAATATTTTTGTGTAATTATATTATTTAAAATAACAGTAATAATGCATTAGGGACATCATTTGCATGATATGGCTTATACACATTTGCATTTTAAGTATAATTTCATATCAGAAGGTACATTCAATTTAATTTAATACGATTTTTTGTTGTTGTTGCTGTTATTCTTTTGAATGTAAGACACTTCTAACCATATTTAAATTACCTTGTGGTATTCATATAAAATTTTGGTCTCACTTTGCCTTTTTTATTTTTTATAAACTTCGCTCTCTCTCACACTCTCCATGGTAATATCTAAAAATTGTTATTGCAAATGAAATATAATAATAAAAATATTTTTCATTTTCTTCAACCATAACAACACAAAAAAGATTTCAAACACATTAAATGAGAAAATTTTTCAGTTTCGATGAGTATTTTAACGACAATTGTTATTAATTTTTATTGCAAAACTTTTAGTTTAATGAAATTCCATGTCTCTAATTGTATGTTTTGCTTTCCATTTTTTTTTTAAACGAAGAGAGTACTCTAACAAGCATTAGTTATTATTTTTATTATTATTTTATTTTATGAAAAAAGTAATAATACAAAGCAAGTTAGTAACAATAAACGATTGAAATGAATTGTCGTTACAGATGATAATATAAGTAGGAGTAAGTACACACACACATTAAGGACGCTTGTCATTTTGAAGAATATCTGCCTTAATAGCGTTATTTAACTTTAAAGTTTACAAGAAACATAAAAACGATGAGAAGAGAATAATAATAACAATTGGTTTTAGAATATTTTTGCTATAATTGTTCATTCTTTTATCGTTTAGTATACAAGAGACGACCTCTCAGTGTGACATCAATTTTATTTACTTCTGTTATTGCCATTGTTTGCACATTTTTTTTCTTTAACATTAATTTTTCTGTTTTTCTCTCTTTCTTCATACAGATAAACCAATTTGTCGACCTGATCAAAAGAAAGTGTACGGTGTGGCGAGAAATGAAGCAGCTGATATATTGTGTCAAGTTGATGCCTATCCACCACCAGAATCATTTAAATGGTCATTTAATAATACAGCTGAAACATTTGACATGCCTCAAAGCGGATACAGATTGCACTCAGATCAAGCATCAACACTCACATACACCCCAATAAAGGTATGTTTTTGATCTGGCAACATAAAATTATTATAAAAGCAAAATTTTGGTATGCCATAGTTAAATATGACTTCCGGGTACTTTTTTTTGCTCCTTCTTTAACAAAAACTTTATCATTTAAGTTTGATCGTAAATAAAAATAACAGTAAAATGCATATTTTCGACATGAACATGCATTTGCAAAATGCACACACAAAATAAAAAACCATGAAATTCTGTTTCAAAACCACAAAAAAAGAATTATTATGCTAAAAAGTCAGAGAATGTTAAAATACAACATCTTATCTTTCCATTTTATTTTACATTTCTTGGTATCCATAAAAAAAACATTGAAATTAACATAAAATTTATATTTTCAAACTCACAAATACACACAATGTTTAGTCATGCACATATACAATTCAGTGTATGGAAGAAATGCAAATAAGTCTTGTGTAATAAATTTTATATTTCAAAAAATTAATTTAAACTTCAATAATTAAACATAGTCAGTGCATTTACATTTAACGAGTGGTTGAGTTCCATTTTAAAAGATACATTAGCAAAAATGTTATTTTAAATTTAATTTACTTGAAATATCTCAATTTTTTTTTATTACTTTTCATGAGGCTCTGTTGATTTCCACTCAAAGTACCTCGGATGGTATGATAAGAATGAATTGTAAGTGGAAAAAGTCCTCCCTGATGGTCGACAGACCAGTGTCATATACAAGTGGGTGCCCATTAGGACATTTTGACTTGAACTAACACTGACACTGAAAGCTGAAAACGCCCCGCAGTACAAAGTGACATGATCCGAAAACGAGGTCTTTCACTTCGCTTACAGAACATTTAATGAATGAAATTTTCATCGCATTTCCAGTTAATTGGGAACAAAAATTCGAGTATTATGGTCCCTCTTTTAATTTATGCATGTTATACGGGTTGTCTGCGAAGCATTTTCAAGTTAGAGTGTAGTGATGCTTCATGTGCACTTGCTCATGATCAGAATTAGAAATGTTAATAAATTTAACGCATAAATATGTTATACAGGACAATGAACAAGATTTTCTGTGTTTGTTTAAAATTTCTTAATCGAAAATGTCATCGCAACTTATACATTTAATCTTTTATATAAGACAAAGTTTTTCACTTTTGAACCCACAAGCTTTCACTGAGTATATCATTTAATGCCATCTAACATACATAAACCATTATAATAGAGTGCCATAATTTTTATTATTATCGTTTTGCAACACCATACAGTAACAAAAAATACCAATTCAATTTCCACACATGCACATTAAATAAACCACACACTATATTAATACAACAAAATTAAAAGTAATAAAGCATAACATTTTAACGTGTATGAATTGTATACAAACACCCGATTAAATGTCCGGTTTTATTGCTAAAATGCTGACTATGCACAATCCATATAAACAGATTACAAGTGATGGCAGAAAACTTTTATAATGTAATATTTTCATTTTATATTCTATTTGTTTGTCATACTTTTTTTTTCCCTGATTTAATTTTATTTTATTTTATTATTGTTTATTACAGGAATTGGATTTTGGTACAATAATGTGTTGGGCAGATAATGTGGTGGGACAACAGAAAGAGCCATGTGTATTTCATTTGATAGCTGCTGGTAAACCGGACATGCCATATAATTGTACATTGGTCAACCAAACATCAGAATCGTTGGAAGTTGATTGTAATGAAGGTAAAGAGATTCAATTAAAATGATGATATTTGTCTTAATTGCGTTATTTTTTTGTGGTAGGTGACAAAAATTCAATTTAAGCCATCATTTAAAATTGAATTCATAAAACAGAAATTAAATTATTTCCTTTTCCTTGAAAAATGTTTTGAAATCAACATGACAAATTATTTATTCAAACAACAATGGACATTATTTAGATTTTTCTTTATTGCGTTCTAATCCAAATACTATAAAGCTCAATTTGGGCAAAAAGTAATCGTGAAATTACTAACATAAGCATTTCTGGATCTAGTAAAGCAAATTTGCAATGCAATTGACCATGAAATTCGATATATTAAGTGAAAATGGTAGATTCAGAGTGCCTTTTAAAAGTTGTACTCCAGAAATCAGCCGAGCCCATATTGCCTTCCTTTGAGAGGGCCTTAGCTTTATCGCCGTATAGCTCAAAAGCCATCTATTTCGAAAGACCCGTGTGAGTTTTCCGCAAATCAACTTTGCACATATATTCAAAAAAAATTCTGTGAAATTTATTTTCACAATAAAATGTTAACAAAAAATTTCCTTTACGAGCATACCGAGCACATGCATGTGTGTGTGTGTAAAAAACCTAAATATAGGAAATAAAACATTTTTACAATTTAAAATTCAATAAGTGTCACACATTTTTGCGTTACAAATGGCATTATTGAAAACATAATATAAACTATGAAAAAAATTCGTTTACTATTTCAATATTGACACCTCTTCTCTGTATTCTATCGGATAGTTTTTTTTAATAATAGGAAAAAATATTTCATTCAATAATGAAACACAATTTAAAAAAAAAAAATATAATAAAAAAGAAGAAAAATGTAATTTGATTTTCCTTTTCATGCAATGCGTGTATGCACTTTATGTGCATGTACATTTGATTGTGTGTAAAATCCAGTTTTTTATTTTTACACTGAAAAGACTTGAAAAGTTGGCGTTTAAATAAACCATTTGTTTGATAATAATTGTAAAGATTGAACTTGTACAAAAGAAAAAGGGCAAACAAAGTTGTGTAATACAGTTAATACAAAAGCATGACACAAAAAAGGCTGACTAACAAGTGAATAACATATTAAGATTGGTTTGTAACAATATTTGCTCAATTGAATACAATTTTACTAGACAATACATAGTTTGGAATGCAATTTTTATTCAATTTAATCATGTAAAAAGAATAAACGAATAAAAATTACATTGCAAATAAGAATTTTACATCGACTTCAATTGTAAAGTTAGTTTTGATCTAAAATTTTCTTTTCTTTATTGTAATAAAGAAACGAGTTGTGTTAAAAATCGACCACACACAATTTACTTTAAAATAAGGCAATAGCAAATATAAAAGAATGAAAAATGTTAGATAAAAGGAAAATTTTACCAGGTCAGAAAGAAAATGTATGGCTTAATCTAAGGCTTGTTAGTAACTTTAAAATGAATATGAAGTAAAGTTTGTCTATTAAATGAATAGAAATTTAATCAAAGGCTTAAGTTGAGATAAAAGTCATAATTTTTTATAACAGTTAATATGTTGTAACCTTTCATATCTTCGTAATTCTGTGGGTAACGCCCATATCTCCGTTGTCGTCCAAAATAGACCCCTAGTTTCTTCTGCAAATATTCATCATTTTTGACCCTGATGGTCCCACACTCAAAAAAAATTGGGGTTCCCATACAAAAAAATGGACCTACCGTACAACCCTATAGACGTATGGAGCTGTACGGAAAAATTTTCTTCTACAAAATTTTCAGCTCAAAAAACTGAACAACTTTAATGTAGGTCATATACATGAATTTTGAACATGAAATGATATCTCTTATTATAACAGTTAATATGTTGTAACCTTTCATATTTCTTCGTAATTCTGTGGGTAACGCCCATATCTCCGTTGTCGTCCAAAATAGACCCCTAGTTTCTTCTGCAAATATTCATCATTTTTGACCCTGATGGTCCCACACTCAAAAAAAATTGGGGTCCCCATACAAAAAAATGGACCTACCGTACAACCCTATAGACGTATGGAGCTGTACGTAAAAATTTTCTTCTACAAAATTTTCAGCTCGAAAAACTGAACAACTTTAATGTAGGTCATATACATGAATTTTGAACATGAAATGATATCTCTTATTATAACAGTTAATATGTTGTAACCTTTCATATTTCTTCGTAATTCTGTAAGTTTCGCCCATATCTCCGTTGTCGTT